>JAWNOW010000844.1:0-526745 GCA_035045625.1 Drosophila formosana | reverse complement strand
GCTTTTGATTTCATAGTCGTCCATCATGAATCCGTCCCTATGTGCATGCCAAAAATCATCCCAATAGTCCTGCAAATAACGAAGTTACGATGGATTTTCGAAATTTTTGACAATTTTCCATGCCTACCCCTTGTAGATTTTTTCGAAAAATTCTTGTTTGTTTTTTTAATATATTCTTTGTTTTTTTTAATGGCAATCGACAGTTATTTTTAAACGTATTCACTAGGGCTATCGACCGGCCAATTGCTATCTAAATTGTCGTTGTAGTTTACGAGATAAACACATTTTAATTTTTCATCTGAAATTTATATTTCATCCCCAAAAGTATGCAAACATTTTGAATTTTTGGACTTGCAAATTTTAAATGGCGGAGTCGAAAAAAAATGCAAGGAATCGAAACAAAATGAGAAAATCATGAATATCTCGGGAACCAAGAGGACGATCGAAATGTCCTTTGGCCAGCTGATAGTCCTTGTTAAGACGAGTTGATTGCCACAGGACTCATGAGGATCAGCAAGGATATGGCCAAGATAGAGCATGTTTTCTCTCAGCAAAAAAGTCCTTCTAACTCTGTTGCTAAAAGGATATTTGGGCTTTTGATTTCATAGTCGTCCATCATGAATCCGTCCCTATGTGCATGCCAAAAATCATCCCAATAGTCCTGCAAATAACGAAGTTACGATGGATTTTCGAAATTTTTGACAATTTTCCATGCCTACCCCTTGTAGATTTTTTCGAAAAATACTTGTTTGTTTTTTTAATATATTCTTTGTTTTTTTAATGGCAATCGACAGTTATTTTTAAACGTATTCACTAGGGCTATCGACCGGCCAATTGCTATCTAAATTGTCGTTGTAGTTTACGAGATAAACACATTTTAATTTTTCATCTGAAATTTATATTTCATCCCCAAAAGTATGCAAACATTTTGAATTTTTGGACTTGCAAATTTTAAATGGCGGAGTCGAAAAAAAATGCAAGGAATCGAAACAAAATGAGGAAATCATGAATATCTCG
This sequence comes from Drosophila formosana, assembly GCA_035045625.1. Classification (NCBI taxonomy): domain Eukaryota; kingdom Metazoa; phylum Arthropoda; class Insecta; order Diptera; family Drosophilidae; genus Drosophila; species Drosophila formosana. The sequence continues at coordinate 525,728 of JAWNOW010000844.1, read as the reverse complement.
GGAACCAAGAGGACGATCGAAATGTCCTTTGGCCAGCTGATAGTCCTTGTTAAGACGAGTTGATTGCCACAGGACTCATGAGGATCAGCAAGGATATGGCCAAGATAGAGCATGTTTTCTCTCAGCAAAAAAGTCCTTCTAACTCTGTTGCTTAAAGGATATTTGGGCTTTTGATTTCATAGTCGTCCATCATGAATCCGTCCCTATGTGCATGCCAAAGATCATCCCAATAGTCCTGCAAATAACGAAGTTACGATGGATTTTCGAAATTTTTGACAATTTTCCATGCCTACCCCTTGTAGATTTTTTCGAAAAATTCTTGTTTGTTTTTTTAATATATTCTTTGTTTTTTTAATGGCAATCGACAGTTATTTTTAAACGTATTCACTAGGGCTATCGACCGGCCAATTGCTATCTAAATTGTCGTTGTAGTTTACGAGATAAACACATTTTAATTTTTCATCTGAAATTTATATTTCATCCCCAAAAGTATGCAAACATTTTGAATTTTTGGACTTGCAAATTTTAAATGGCGGAGTCGAAAAAAAATGCAAGGAATCGAAACAAAATGAGAAAATCATGAATATCTCGGGAACCAAGAGGACGATCGAAATGTCCTTTGGCCAGCTGATAGTCCTTGTTAAGACGAGTTGATTGCCACAGGACTCATGAGGATCAGCAAGGATATGGCCAAGATAGAGCATGTTTTCTCTCAGCAAAAAAGTCCTTCTAACTCTGTTGTTAAAAGGATATTTGGGCTTTTGATTTCATAGTCGTCCATCATGAATCCGTCCCTATGTGCATGCCAAAAATCATCCCAATAGTCCTGCAAATAACGAAGTTACGATGGATTTTCGAAATTTTTGACAATTTTCCATGCCTACCCCTTGTAGATTTTTTCGAAAAATTCTTGTTTGTTTTTTTAATATATTCTTTGTTTTTTTAATGGCAATCGACAGTTATTTTTAAACGTATTCACTAGGGCTATCGACCGGCCAATTGCTATCTAAATTGTCGTTGTAGTTTACGAGATAAACACATTTTAATTTTTCATCTGAAATTTATATTTCATCCCCAAAAGTATGCAAACATTTTGAATTTTTGGACTTGCAAATTTTAAATGGCGGAGTCGAAAAAAAATGCAAGGAATCGAAACAAAATGAGAAAATCATGAATATCTCGGGAACCAAGAGGACGATCGAAATGTCCTTTGGCCAGCTGATAGTCCTTGTTAAGACGAGTTGATTGCCACAGGACTCATGAGGATCAGCAAGGATATGGCCAAGATAGAGCATGTTTTCTCTCAGCAAAAAAGTCCTTCTAACTCTGTTGTTAAAAGGATATTTGGGCTTTTGATTTCATAGTCGTCCATCATGAATCCGTCCCTATGTGCATGCCAAAAATCATCCCAATAGTCCTGCAAATAACGAAGTTACGATGGATTTTCGAAATTTTTGACAATTTTCCATGCCTACCCCTTGTAGATTTTTTCGAAAAATTCTTGTTTGTTTTTTTAATATATTCTTTGTTTTTTTAATGGCAATCGACAGTTATTTTTAAACGTATTCACTAGGACTATCGACCGGCCAATTGCTATCTAAATTGTCGTTGTAGTTTACGAGATAAACACATTTTAATTTTTCATCTGAAATTTATATTTCATCCCCAAAAGTATGCAAACATTTTGAATTTTTGGACTTGCAAATTTTAAATGGCGGAGTCGAAAAAAAATGCAAGGAATCGAAACAAAATGAGGAAATCATGAATATCTCGGGAACCAAGAGGACGATCGAAATGTCCTTTGGCCAGCTTATAGTCCTTGTTAAGACGAGTTGATTGCCACAGGACTCATGAGGATCAGCAAGGATATGGCCAAGATAGAGCATGTTTTCTCTCAGCAAAAAAGTCCTTCTAACTCTGTTGCTTAAAGGATATTTGGGCTTTTGATTTCATAGTCGTCCATCATGAATCCGTCCCTATGTGCATGCCAAAAATCATCCCAATAGTCCTGCAAATAACGAAGTTACGATGGATTTTCGAAATTTTTGACAATTTTCCATGCCTACCCCTTGTAGATTTTTTCGAAAAATTCTTGTTTGTTTTTTTAATATATTCTTTGTTTTTTTAATGGCAATCGACAGTTATTTTTAAACGTATTCACTAGGGCTATCGACCGGCCAATTGCTATCTAAATTGTCGTTGTAGTTTACGAGATAAACACATTTTAATTTTTCATCTGAAATTTATATTTCATCCCCAAAAGTATGCAAACATTTTGAATTTTTGGACTTGCAAATTTTAAATGGCGGAGTCGAAAAAAAATGCAAGGAATCGAAACAAAATGAGAAAATCATGAATATCTCGGGAACCAAGAGGACGATCGAAATGTCCTTTGGCCAGCTGATAGTCCTTGTTAAGACGAGTTGATTGCCACAGGACTCATGAGGATCAGCAAGGATATGGCCAAGATAGAGCATGTTTTCTCTCAGCAAAAAAGTCCTTCTAACTCTGTTGCTTAAAGGATATTTGGGCTTTTGATTTCATAGTCGTCCATCATGAATCCGTCCCTATGTGCATGCCAAAAATCATCCCAATAGTCCTGCAAATAACGAAGTTACGATGGATTTTCGAAATTTTTGACAATTTTCCATGCCTACCCCTTGTAGATTTTTTCGAAAAATTCTTGTTTGTTTTTTTAATATATTCTTTGTTTTTTTAATGGCAATCGACAGTTATTTTTAAACGTATTCACTAGGGCTATCGACCGGCCAATTGCTATCTAAATTGTCGTTGTAGTTTACGAGATAAACACATTTTAATTTTTCATCTGAAATTTATATTTCATCCCCAAAAGTATGCAAACATTTTGAATTTTTGGACTTGCAAATTTTAAATGGCGGAGTCGAAAAAAAATGCAAGGAATCGAAACAAAATGAGAAAATCATGAATATCTCGGGAACCAAGAGGACGATCGAAATGTCCTTTGGCCAGCTGATAGTCCTTGTTAAGACGAGTTGATTGCCACAGGACTCATGAGGATCAGCAAGGATACGGCCAAGATAGAGCATGTTTTCTCTCAGCAAAAAAGTCCTTCTAACTCTGTTGCTTAAAGGATATTTGGGCTTTTGATTTCATAGTCGTCCATCATGAATCCGTCCCTATGTGCATGCCAAAAATCATCCCAATAGTCCTGCAAATAACGAAGTTACGATGGATTTTCGAAATTTTTGACAATTTTCCATGCCTACCCCTTGTAGATTTTTTCGAAAAATTCTTGTTTGTTTTTTTAATATATTCTTTGTTTTTTTAATGGCAATCGACAGTTATTTTTAAACGTATTCACTAGGGCTATCGACCGGCCAATTGCTATCTAAATTGTCGTTGTAGTTTACGAGATAAACACATTTTAATTTTTCATCTGAAATTTATATTTCATCCCCAAAAGTATGCAAACATTTTGAATTTTTGGACTTGCAAATTTTAAATGGCGGAGTCGAAAAAAAATGCAAGGAATCGAAACAAAATGAGAAAATCATGAATATCTCGGGAACCAAGAGGACGATCGAAATGTCCTTTGGCCAGCTGATAGTCCTTGTTAAGACGAGTTGATTGCCACAGGACTCATGAGGATCAGCAAGGATATGGCCAAGATAGAGCATGTTTTCTCTCAGCAAAAAAGTCCTTCTAACTCTGTTGCTTAAAAGGATATTTGGGCTTTTGATTTCATAGTCGTCCATCATGAATCCGTCCCTATGTGCATGCCAAAAATCATCCCAATAGTCCTGCAAATAACGAAGTTACGATGGATTTTCGAAATTTTTGACAATTTTCCATGCCTACCCCTTGTAGATTTTTTCGAAAAATTCTTGTTTGTTTTTTTAATATATTCTTTGTTTTTTTAATGGCAATCGACAGTTATTTTTAAACGTATTCACTAGGGCTATCGACCGGCCAATTGCTATCTAAATTGTCGTTGTAGTTTACGAGATAAACACATTTTAATTTTTCATCTGAAATTTATATTTCATCCCCAAAAGTATGCAAACATTTTGAATTTTTGGACTTGCAAATTTTAAATGGCGGAGTCGAAAAAAAATGCAAGGAATCGAAACAAAATGAGAAAATCATGAATATCTCGGGAACCAAGAGGACGATCGAAATGTCCTTTGGCCAGCTGATAGTCCTTGTTAAGACGAGTTGATTGCCACAGGACTCATGAGGATCAGCAAGGATACGGCCAAGATAGAGCATGTTTTCTCTCAGCAAAAAAGTCCTTCTAACTCTGTTGCTTAAAGGATATTTGGGCTTTTGATTTCATAGTCGTCCATCATGAATCCGTCCCTATGTGCATGCCAAAAATCATCCCAATAGTCCTGCAAATAACGAAGTTACGATGGATTTTCGAAATTTTTGACAATTTTCCATGCCTACCCCTTGTAGATTTTTTCGAAAAATTCTTGTTTGTTTTTTTAATATATTCTTTGTTTTTTTAATGGCAATCGACAGTTATTTTTAAACGTATTCACTAGGGCTATCGACCGGCCAATTGCTATCTAAATTGTCGTTGTAGTTTACGAGATAAACACATTTTAATTTTTCATCTGAAATTTATATTTCATCCCCAAAAGTATGCAAACATTTTGAATTTTTGGACTTGCAAATTTTAAATGGCGGAGTCGAAAAAAAATGCAAGGAATCGAAACAAAATGAGAAAATCATGAATATCTCGGGAACCAAGAGGACGATCGAAATGTCCTTTGGCCAGCTGATAGTCCTTGTTAAGACGAGTTGATTGCCACAGGACTCATGAGGATCAGCAAGGATACGGCCAAGATAGAGCATGTTTTCTCTCAGCAAAAAAGTCCTTCTAACTCTGTTGTTAAAAGGATATTTGGGCTTTTGATTTCATAGTCGTCCATCATGAATCCGTCCCTATGTGCATGCAAAAAATCATCCCAATAGTCCTGCAAATAACGAAGTTACGATGGATTTTCGAAATTTTTGACAATTTTCCATGCCTACCCCTTGTAGATTTTTTCGAAAAATTCTTGTTTGTTTTTTTAATATATTCTTTGTTTTTTTAATGGCAATCGACAGTTATTTTTAAACGTATTCACTAGGGCTATCGACCGGCCAATTGCTATCTAAATTGTCGTTGTAGTTTACGAGATAAACACATTTTAATTTTTCATCTGAAATTTATATTTCATCCCCAAAAGTATGCAAACATTTTGAATTTTTGGACTTGCAAATTTTAAATGGCGGAGTCGAAAAAAAATGCAAGGAATCGAAACAAAATGAGAAAATCATGAATATCTCGGGAACCAAGAGGACGATCGAAATGTCCTTTGGCCAGCTGATAGTCCTTGTTAAGACGAGTTGATTGCCACAGGACTCATGAGGATCAGCAAGGATATGGCCAAGATAGAGCATGTTTTCTCTCAGCAAAAAAGTCCTTCTAACTCTGTTGCTTAAAGGATATTTGGGCTTTTGATTTCATAGTCGTCCATCATGAATCCGTCCCTATGTGCATGCCAAAAATCATCCCAATAGTCCTGCAAATAACGAAGTTACGATGGATTTTCGAAATTTTTGACAATTTTCCATGCCTACCCCTTGTAGATTTTTTCGAAAAATTCTTGTTTGTTTTTTTAATATATTCTTTGTTTTTTTAATGGCAATCGACAGTTATTTTTAAACGTATTCACTAGGGCTATCGACCGGCCAATTGCTATCTAAATTGTCGTTGTAGTTTACGAGATAAACACATTTTAATTTTTCATCTGAAATTTATATTTCATCCCCAAAAGTATGCAAACATTTTGAATTTTTGGACTTGCAAATTTTAAATGGCGGAGTCGAAAAAAAATGCAAGGAATCGAAACAAAATGAGAAAATCATGAATATCTCGGGAACCAAGAGGACGATCGAAATGTCCTTTGGCCAGCTGATAGTCCTTGTTAAGACGAGTTGATTGCCACAGGACTCATGAGGATCAGCAAGGATACGGCCAAGATAGAGCATGTTTTCTCTCAGCAAAAAAGTCCTTCTAACTCTGTTGCTTAAAGGATATTTGGGCTTTTGATTTCATAGTCGTCCATCATGAATCCGTCCCTATGTGCATGCCAAAAATCATCCCAATAGTCCTGCAAATAACGAAGTTACGATGGATTTTCGAAATTTTTGACAATTTTCCATGCCTACCCCTTGTAGATTTTTTCGAAAAATTCTTGTTTGTTTTTTTAATATATTCTTTGTTTTTTTAATGGCAATCGACAGTTATTTTTAAACGTATTCACTAGGGCTATCGACCGGCCAATTGCTATCTAAATTGTCGTTGTAGTTTACGAGATAAACACATTTTAATTTTTCATCTGAAATTTATATTTCATCCCCAAAAGTATGCAAACATTTTGAATTTTTGGACTTGCAAATTTTAAATGGCGGAGTCGAAAAAAAATGCAAGGAATCGAAACAAAATGAGAAAATCATGAATATCTCGGGAACCAAGAGGACGATCGAAATGTCCTTTGGCCAGCTGATAGTCCTTGTTAAGACGAGTTGATTGCCACAGGACTCATGAGGATTAGCAAGGATATGGCCAAGATAGAGCATGTTTTCTCTCAGCAAAAAAATCCTTCTAACTCTGTTGTTAAAAGGATATTTGGGCTTTTGATTTCATAGTCGTCCATCATGAATCCGTCCCTATGTGCATGCCAAAGATCATCCCAATAGTCCTGCAAATAACGAAGTTACGATGGATTTTCGAAATTTTTGACAATTTTCCATGCCTACCCCTTGTAGATTTTTTCGAAAAATTCTTGTTTGTTTTTTTAATATATTCTTTGTTTTTTTAATGGCAATCGACAGTTATTTTTAAACGTATTCACTAGGGCTATCGACCGGCCAATTGCTATCTAAATTGTCGTTGTAGTTTACGAGATAAACACATTTTAATTTTTCATCTGAAATTTATATTTCATCCCCAAAAGTATGCAAACATTTTGAATTTTTGGACTTGCAAATTTTAAATGGCGGAGTCGAAAAAAAATGCAAGGAATCGAAACAAAATGAGAAAATCATGAATATCTCGGGAACCAAGAGGACGATCGAAATGTCCTTTGGCCAGCTGATAGTCCTTGTTAAGACGAGTTGATTGCCACAGGACTCATGAGGATCAGCAAGGATATGGCCAAGATAGAGCATGTTTTCTCTCAGCAAAAAAGTCCTTCTAACTCTGTTGCTTAAAGGATATTTGGGCTTTTGATTTCATAGTCGTCCATCATGAATCCGTCCCTATGTGCATGCCAAAGATCATCCCAATAGTCCTGCAAATAACGAAGTTACGATGGATTTTCGAAATTTTTGACAATTTTCCATGCCTACCCCTTGTAGATTTTTTCGAAAAATTCTTGTTTGTTTTTTTAATATATTCTTTGTTTTTTTAATGGCAATCGACAGTTATTTTTAAACGTATTCACTAGGGCTATCGACCGGCCAATTGCTATCTAAATTGTCGTTGTAGTTTACGAGATAAACACATTTTAATTTTTCATCTGAAATTTATATTTCATCCCCAAAAGTATGCAAACATTTTGAATTTTTGGACTTGCAAATTTTAAATGGCGGAGTCGAAAAAAAATGCAAGGAATCGAAACAAAATGAGAAAATCATGAATATCTCGGGAACCAAGAGGACGATCGAAATGTCCTTTGGCCAGCTGATAGTCCTTGTTAAGACGAGTTGATTGCCACAGGACTCATGAGGATCAGCAAGGATATGGCCAAGATAGAGCATGTTTTCTCTCAGCAAAAAAGTCCTTCTAACTCTGTTGCTTAAAGGATATTTGGGCTTTTGATTTCATAGTCGTCCATCATGAATCCGTCCCTATGTGCATGCCAAAAATCATCCCAATAGTCCTGCAAATAACGAAGTTACGATGGATTTTCGAAATTTTTGACAATTTTCCATGCCTACCCCTTGTAGATTTTTTCGAAAAATTCTTGTTTGTTTTTTATACCAACAATCACCCAAAATCCCAAAAAACAAACAAACATATCTTTCATAACATTCCATCCAAAAAGACCTAAGTTTTATCAAATAAATATCTCAAACCAAAACAAATCTCTTTCAAGAATCAAAAATTCAAAAAAACGTAACAATTTTGAAAATTATTCTTTTTTTCCAATTTTGTTTAATATATTCTTTGTTTTTTTAATGGCAATCGACAGTTATTTTTAAACGTATTCACTAGGGCTATCGACCGGCCAATTGCTATCTAAATTGTCGTTGTAGTTTACGAGATAAACACATTTTAATTTTTCATCTGAAATTTATATTTCATCCCCAAAAGTATGCAAACATTTTGAATTTTTGGACTTGCAAATTTTAAATGGCGGAGTCGAAAAAAAACGCAAGGAATCGAAACAAAATGAGAAAATCATGAATATCTCGGGAACCAAGAGGACGATCGAAATGTCCTTTGGCCAGCTGATAGTCCTTGTTAAGACGAGTTGATTACCACAGGACTCATGAGGATCAGTAAGGATACGGCCAAGATAGAGCATGTTTTCTCTCAGCAAAAAAGTCCTTCTAACTCTGTTGCTTAAAGGATATTTGGGCTTTTGATTTCATAGTCGTCCATCATGAATCCGTCCCTATGTGCATGCCAAAGATCATCCCAATAGTCCTGCAAATAACGAAGTTACGATGGATTTTCGAAATTTTTGACAATTTTCCATGCCTACCCCTTGTAGATTTTTTCGAAAAATTCTTGTTTGTTTTTTTAATATATTCTTTGTTTTTTTAATGGCAATCGACAGTTATTTTTAAACGTATTCACTAGGGCTATCGACCGGCCAATTGCTATCTAAATTGTCGTTGTAGTTTACGAGATAAACACATTTTAATTTTTCATCTGAAATTTATATTTCATCCCCAAAAGTATGCAAACATTTTGAATTTTTGGACTTGCAAATTTTAAATGGCGGAGTCCAAAAAAAAACGCAAGGAATCGAAACAAAATGAGAAAATCATGAATATCTCGGGAGCCAAGAGGACGATCGAAATGTCCTTTGGCCAGCTGATAGTCCTTGTTAAGACGAGTTGATTACCACAGGACTCATGAGGATCAGTAAGGATACGGCCAAGATAGAGCATGTTTTCTCTCAGCAAAAAAGTCCTTCTAACTCTGTTGCTTAAAGGATATTTGGGCTTTTGATTTCATAGTCGTCCATCATGAATCCGTCCCTATGTGCATGCCAAAGATCATCCCAATAGTCCTGCAAATAACGAAGTTACGATGGATTTTCGAAATTTTTGACAATTTTCCATGCCTACCCCTTGTAGATTTTTTCGAAAAATTCTTGTTTGTTTTTTTAATATATTCTTTGTTTTTTTAATGGCAATCGACAGTTATTTTTAAACGTATTCACTAGGGCTATCGACCGGCCAATTGCTATCTAAATTGTCGTTGTAGTTTACGAGATAAACACATTTTAATTTTTCATCTGAAATTTATATTTCATCCCCAAAAGTATGCAAACATTTTGAATTTTTGGACTTGCAAATTTTAAATGGCGGAGTCGAAAAAAAATGCAAGGAATCGAAACAAAATGAGAAAATCATGAATATCTCGGGAACCAAGAGGACGATCGAAATGTCCTTTGGCCAGCTGATAGTCCTTGTTAAGACGAGTTGATTACCACAGGACTCATGAGGATCAGTAAGGATACGGCCAAGATAGAGCATGTTTTCTCTCAGCAAAAAAGTCCTTCTAACTCTGTTGCTTAAAGGATATTTGGGCTTTTGATTTCATAGTCGTCCATCATGAATCCGTCCCTATGTGCATGCCAAAGATCATCCCAATAGTCCTGCAAATAACGAAGTTACGATGGATTTTCGAAATTTTTGACAATTTTCCATGCCTACCCCTTGTAGATTTTTTCGAAAAATTCTTGTTTGTTTTTTTAATATATTCTTTGTTTTTTTAATGGCAATCGACAGTTATTTTTAAACGTATTCACTAGGGCTATCGACCGGCCAATTGCTATCTAAATTGTCGTTGTAGTTTACGAGATAAACACATTTTAATTTTTCATCTGAAATTTATATTTCATCCCCAAGGAATCGAAACAAAATGAGAAAATCATGAATATCTCGGGAACCAAGAGGACGATCGAAATGTCCTTTGGCCAGCTGATAGTCCTTGTTAAGACGAGTTGATTACCACAGGACTCATGAGGATCAGTAAGGATACGGCCAAGATAGAGCATGTTTTCTCTCAGCAAAAAAGTCCTTCTAACTCTGTTGCTTAAAGGATATTTGGGCTTTTGATTTCATAGTCGTCCATCATGAATCCGTCCCTATGTGCATGCCAAAGATCATCCCAATAGTCCTGCAAATAACGAAGTTACGATGGATTTTCGAAATTTTTGACAATTTTCCATGCCTACCCCTTGTAGATTTTTTCGAAAAATTCTTGTTTGTTTTTTTAATATATTCTTTGTTTTTTTAATGGCAATCGACAGTTATTTTTAAACGTATTCACTAGGGCTATCGACCGGCCAATTGCTATCTAAATTGTCGTTGTAGTTTACGAGATAAACACATTTTAATTTTTCATCTGAAATTTATATTTCATCCCCAAAAGTATGCAAACATTTTGAATTTTTGGACTTGCAAATTTTAAATGGCGGAGTCGAAAAAAAATGCAAGGAATCGTAACAAAATGAGAAAATCATGAATATTTCGGAAACCAAGAGGACGATCGAAATGTCCTTTGGCCAGCTGATAGTCCTTGTTAAGACGAGTTGATTACCACAGGACTCATGAGGATCAGTAAGGATACGGCCAAGATAGAGCATGTTTTCTCTCAGCAAAAAAGTCCTTCTAACTCTGTTGCTTAAAGGATATTTGGGCTTTTGATGTCATAGTCTTCCATCATGAATCCGTCCCTATGTGCATGCCAAAAATCATCCCAATAGTCCTGCAAATAACGAAGTTACGATGGATTTTCGAAATTTTTGACAATTTTCCATGCCTACCCCTTGTAGATTTTTTCGAAAAATTCTTGTTTGTTTTTTTAATATATTCTTTGTTTTTTTAATGGCAATCGACAGTTATTTTTAAACGTATTCACTAGGGCTATCGACCGGCCAATTGCTATCTAAATTGTCGTTGTAGTTTACGAGATAAACACATTTTAATTTTTCATCTGAAATTTATATTTCATCCCCAAAAGTATGCAAACATTTTGAATTTTTGGACTTGCAAATTTTAAATGGCGGAGTCGAAAAAAAACGCAAGGAATCGAAACAAAATGAGAAAATCATGAATATCTCGGGAACCAAGAGGACGATCGAAATGTCCTTTGGCCAGCTGATAGTCCTTGTTAAGACGAGTTGATTGCCACAGGACTCATGAGGATCAGCAAGGATACGGCCAAGATAGAGCATGTTTTCTCTCAGCAAAAAAGTCCTTCTAACTCTGTTGCTTAAAGGATATTTGGGCTTTTGATTTCATAGTCGTCCATCATGAATCCGTCCCTATGTGCATGCCAAAGATCATCCCAATAGTCCTGCAAATAACGAAGTTACGATGGATTTTCGAAATTTTTGACAATTTTCCATGCCTACCCCTTGTAGATTTTTTCGAAAAATTCTTGTTTGTTTTTTTAATATATTCTTTGTTTTTTTTAATGGCAATCGACAGTTATTTTTAAACGTATTCACTAGGGCTATCGACCGGCCAATTGCTATCTAAATTGTCGTTGTAGTTTACGAGATAAACACATTTTAATTTTTCATCTGAAATTTATATTTCATCCCCAAAAGTATGCAAACATTTTGAATTTTTGGACTTGCAAATTTTAAATGGCGGAGTCGAAAAAAAATGCAAGGAATCGAAACAAAATGAGAAAATCATGAATATCTCGGGAACCAAGAGGACGATCGAAATGTCCTTTGGCCAGCTGTTAGTCCTTTTTAAAACGATATGTGCGATATAGGGCTACATATTCTGGAAAAGTATTCCATGATTGTTAATTTGCTGACATATTTTCTGCAATGTGAGCATTTTGGCAAAATCTCAGTCGTCATTGCGGTATAATTGGCATAATGCTATGTCGATCGAATGGAGTGTCATATACGTTGTTTGTTGAACAATATATAATATTTGAGCGATCAACCCGTAGCTGATACCTGGGAGTCGAGCAGATCCGACTTTGCCCTTGCCAGTTGAATGCATTTGTTTTTGTCAGTTTCTGGATTTTATTTATTAATGTATCGATACAATATGCAACTGTAGTTGCAACACACAACCTACATGCTTGGTTGTGTGTGCTCGTGTGTGTGTCTGTGTAAGTATTTATAATAATTTATTAGCGCAATATGTCGCGCCTCTATTCGTTCGCTAATCGCTCGCTTTGCTTTTTTGTTTGTTTGTTTTGTGCTATTAGTTAATTGCTTGTTTGTTTTGTTTAACATAGAATTAGTTTTGCTTGGTTTATGTTTTTGTTTTGACACGACTAAGTAGACCAGTCCCATTGGTTAGAAAATTGGTTACTATAATTCACTATAAGTTACAGAATATGATGTAATCATATGACGTTGTACATACAATATAAAAAAAATTGGATTTTTCTCTTTCTGTGCGTTCATGCGCTTTGTTTTTGTTTACATATAGTTCTTTTTTCTTGGGTTTCTTGTGACCTTACGACTAAAACAACGTTCTTTTCTTTTCGCTTCATTCACAAAAAAAAACATGGTTCATAACAAAAAGATTAATAATAGTTAAAAAAAAAATGTTTATATATATATTCATATATGTTTATGTTTAGGTTTAAATTGTTTAAGCACACGCTTAACGGAAAATTGTTACTAATATTTCATTTACAACGCTTGTTAATTATTTACAAAATAAGGAATAAATGAAAAAATTAAATAAAAGCAAAGCCAAATAATCAAACTTAAAATTTGCGCAATAGTTTTGTGCATTTCGTTTCCGTTTCCGCTTCTGCTTCTTCTTCAAGATTAGGCCCTGTTGAGCTCCTCGCGCTTGAAGTTGCGTATCGCTTCCAGCAGCTGATCCCGCGGATCTGCCGCCGTGGGCGTTACGGTTCGCATGGGCTTCGCCTTGGCCAGCGCTGGTGGCGCCGGCGGCGGAGGCGGCGATGGCGATGACGCTGACGCTGACGTTGACGTTGATGCTGACGCCGACGTCGCTGCTGCTGGCTTCACTGTGGATCGCAGCTTCACCTGCAACATGACTGGCTGCTGCTCCTGCTTCGCCTCCGGCTTGGCTTCCGGTTGCTGCTCCTGCTGCAGCTTCAGCTCCAACTTGCTGCTCCGAATGATGGTCTTTGTGGGCGGCGTCGGCTTCACCGCAACAGGCGGCGACTGTGGCGACGTGGCAATAACTGTCACTGCAGATGATGATGTTGCTGATGTTGCTGTGGCAGTGGGCGCAGCTGTGGGCGTGGCCGAGCTACCGTTGACAGAGACGCGCACCCGCAACGCCTGCTCCTTCTCCTCCTGCTCCTTGGCGAGCATGCGCTCCTTGAAGCCCGTGCGCCGCAACGTGTTTTGGCCAAATGGCGCCGCCACCGGCTCCGTGGCAACTGGCAACGTCTTGCGCTTCTCCAGCGTGGACACGGGACGCGGCAAAGAATTGGTGGACGTCGGCAGCGTCGTCGTCGTCGTCGTCGTCATCGATGTCGTCGAAGATGTCGTCAGCGTGCTGTGCGCCTGTGCGGGCAGCGTGAAGCGATTGCTCTTCGCCGGACGCGGCAGCGTCGATGGTTTCACCAGCTCCCGCTCCCGCTCCCGCTCGCGCAGTAACTCGCGCTCCGGTTCCGGCTGCGCTTCTTTCGCCGGCTGCTGCTCCTGGGCGTCCCGCTCCTGGCTGGCGTCGCGCAGCGGCTTGACCGTGATGGGCACGTGGTATTCCTTGCGCGGTATTCCCATGCGCAGTATGGGCGAGGCCACCTCGATGGTCAGCTTGACGGGCGTCGCCGCTGCTTGTGGCTTGGCGGCCGTTGGCGGCGGCTGCTGCGCCGCTGCGTTGGCCGCCGCTCCTGCCGCGGCTGTGGGACCGCCGTAGATGTAGTCGCCCTCGTTCTTGATGGCCACCTGCGACTTGGGACGCTCGCTCCACGTGGCGAAGTTGATGCTGGGCGGTCCAGAGTAGCGATACGTGGGCGGCAGCGGCTTGGCAGCGGGAACTGGAGCGGGAGCTGGCTTCGGGGATGTAGCAGGACTGACGGCGGGACAGGTGGATGGCTCAGCGAAGAGAGCTGGTGCGGGAAGCGGAGCGGGAGCGGGACTGGACACTGGGGATGGGCTCGGGATTGGGGAGGGGCTGCTCTTTGGTTTCACAAACGTCTCCAGCTGCTGTGGCGGCGAGTCCGGACTGTCGGCCAGGCTGTTCTTGCGCGAGTTGCTCAGAATTGTCTTGATCAGCTCGAGGCTCTGCAGCGACGGCGACTCGGCGATGCTCAGCTCGCTGGAGGAGCGTCTCTGCTGCAGTCCATTCCCGTTGCCGTTCTGGTCGAGCTTGTTCAGCGACAGCTGCGAGGAGCTGCGCAGCCGCAGTCCCAGGCTGCTGTGCCGTGGCGACTGATGACCCGACGACGTCGCCTGGAACGAGTCGGCGCGCGTGATTGTGGTCGGCGTTGTGGCCGGACTGGAGCTGGAGCTGCCCGATCTTGGACTGGCATTGCCATTCGTATTGCCGATGGCGGCTATGCTGAAGTTGGCCAGACGATTCGGCTTGGCAGCCTCGATTTGCGGCTGCTCGGGCGCCTGCTTGATCAGCGTGTCCAGTCGCTGCTGCTGGATGATCGTCGACAGCTCGTCGACAATCCCGTCCAGCGGCGATCCGATGCTGCGGGGTCGCGTGTCGGAGAAGTCCGGCGGCGGCGATATGGGCACCGCGTAGTTCCACGACGACAGCGACGTCAGCTCGCTGGCGCTGCTGGGCGTGGCTGCGTTCACCGGCGAGGGCGGCTCCTCCTCGGAGGCGGTGTCCTCCTGCGCCGCAGCTGCCAGCACTGTCAGTTCCGCCAGCGTCGTGGGCGCCAACTCCTTGTCCTTGGCCTTGGCCTCCACCTCGAGCGTCTTCACAGACGTCTGGCACGAGGTCTTGAAGTTGTACACCTTGATGGCCTCCTCGTCCTCCGAGCTCGACTCGATGCCCGGCTTGCCCAGCGTCCGTTGCTCCGGCGAGGGTGACGGCGACGCCGAGCTGGGCTGCGGCGAGGGCGAGGGCACCGGCTCACCGATGCCGGAATCCGCCTGCTTGGAGGCTGTGTCGGCGTTGTTGTCATCCTCCTCGTCCTCCTCGGTGGCGCTGCTCAGGGAGCGTGGCTCCGGCGTCGGGGTGCGATTCAGCAGCACCTTGGACACGTTCTGGCTGCCCGCCAGACTGTGCAGACTGCTGCTCAGCAGCTGGGGAGCTGCGCTCGCCGGCAGCGGCGGCGGAGGCGTCTGTGGCGTCTGTGGCAGGACGGGGGACTCCGAGGCTGCAGCTGTCGGTGCGGTGGTCACGGGAACAGTTGGCTTCGTCACAGCTGCTGGGGGCGACACGGGTATGGGCGTGGGCGTGGTTATGCGTGGTGCTGGCTGTGGCGTTGCGATTGGCGTGGGCATGGGCGTGGGCGTGGGCGTGTGCGTGGGTGTGGCCGGCACTTCTGTGATGGAGGCCGTTGTCGAGGCCAGCGAGATGCTGTCGGAGGCGCCGGACGAGGCGGCCAGGCTGTGGCCGTCTGCGGGCGGCGGTGCCGGCGCCGTCTTCTTCTTCAGCTGGATGAGCCGCTTGCGGGGCGTGGGCTCGGGCCAGACCTGTCCGGCGTTCGTCTTGATGTCCAGCGTCGCATAATGTCCGTCGGCATCGACGTCCGCATCACTGGCATCGGGCGTCTTGGCGCTGTTCCCGTTGCAGTCCAGCTCCATCTCCGACTGCATTGTGTCCCGCTCCGTCTCCGGCGTGCTGGCCAAGTTGGGCGTGGACATGCAGAGCTGCGGCCGCTTCACGATCACCGCATAGGCGGGCTCTGCGGGCGTGACGCTCTGCGGACGTGCCGCGGCGTTGAACTGCGCCACCGACTGCTCCGGTATGACCAGCTGGCTGGGAGGCCGCGGCGCCACGCGCTTCTTGCGGGGCGGCGGGGCCAGCGCCTTGGGCAGCACCACCGGAGTGCGCGTGTAGTTCATGCCCGTGGAGTCCATCGAGTTGAGCGAGTTGCTCGAGCTGTACGGACTGGGCGTCTTGGCCGTCAGCTTCGACTGCGAGTGCCGGCTGCTGCTGAAGTCCGAGCTGCTGCTCAGCGAGTCCCGTGTGGCGGCCGTGCGCTGGAACTTGAGCATCGAGTCGGCGTTAAAGCTGTCGTACGACTCCGACTTGTGGCACAGACGTATCTCCGAGAGGCCCACGGCTCCGATGGTCGATTCGCAGCTGTACACCTGACTAGCATCCACTGCGGGACAGAGCGGGAGAGACAGAGACAAAAGAGAGAGAGAGAGTGGGATAGGAGGTGAGTCAGTGAGAGTAAACAAATCAAATGTGACAACTAAATACGGAAATCAATTCGGATATTTTATATACAGTATAAATATTTATACTACTATACTATTTAACATATATTTACATTTCAAGCTGAGAAGATCTATTAAAATAACTTAAATGCAGCCATCGAGAATAAATCACTTCTATTTACTTGGACTCATTTGCGATGCTTCTAATTATAAGTAACATATATAATTAATATTTCGCATGACCTCCCTTCTGCTCAATAATTATTTCTAAGCCAAAGATTTCTCTAGTTTGTTGAATGAGATCATGTGATTATTTTTGACAGAAACCTTTCAGCTGAGTGACAACTGATGCTTCCTGGAATCTACAGCAACAATTTCTCAATTCATATTATTTTTTTGTCGACACTTTATATTTTCTAAGACATTATTTTATTTATATTGACTATATACCAAACCCACCTATTTAAGTAATTTCGCTTATATTTTGATTTATATTTATCGTTAAATTGTTTATATTCAACGCAACCACAAAAGATGATGCCACTCAATTTAGCATTTAGCGGCTATATAGTGATTAAGTTATTTCCATATGGTATAGTATATATCAAATGGATACAAAATATTATATGGAAAAATAATTTAATTCGGAAAAACATTCTATACACTTTTTATATTTATATTTTGATTTTACAAATTAAGATTAAAAGAATCTTGGAAAATGCACTGTAAACTTTAAAACTAGTCCCATATTGTCGGCATTAGACGAATATATTCGAATTGAAAAACTCGTATAAAGAAAGTGTAATACATTTTCGATTACAAATTTAACGAAACTTCAGATCACAAAATGTATGTGAAATGCATTTTCTGACATATGTTTATCATGAATAGAGCTCCAGTATATACAATAGGGCCGAAACAATTTTTTTCTCACATAAAACATCCACCAGAATCGGAATTTGCAAAGAATTATAAAATTTCAACTAAAACTAATTCTTAGCTCGTGATTTTAATTAAAAAAACGTTTTTACTATTGATAAGAAAATCACAATGAGCTTTCTCAACCGACAGTAGTCGCTTCTACTGGAGGGCTGAAAAGAGCATCAATCTCTATAGCAAATTAAATCCATTCCCGAAAATAATTATCTTCGGCAGCGAAAACCATTGACACGTCATGAGCCAAAAGAGTTTTCATTGCAATGTCAATTATATGTTTC
The DNA here is from genome assembly GCA_035045625.1 of Drosophila formosana. Lineage (NCBI taxonomy): Eukaryota > Metazoa > Arthropoda > Insecta > Diptera > Drosophilidae > Drosophila > Drosophila formosana. The sequence goes on along the minus strand of JAWNOW010000844.1, from coordinate 507,979 downwards.
TATTATAATACTCACTTTTAAATGTAAAAATAAAGCGAAACTATTTTGGACACTATAACACCAGAAAAACTTTTAAATATTATATGTATGCAAGTAAATAATTAGCTTTTCATATTGTTTGCAAAAAAGCCGATACAAATTTACAAATGCAAAAGTAAAGCAGAAACGGTTGATGTTAGTCAATCAGAAGATGTTGCTGTTACTTAAGCAGAAGACGTTGCTAGTTCACGCTGAGAGTAAAACAGAAGACGTTGCTCTAGCAGAAGAGGATGCTACTGTTAGCAAGAATGCATGTTAAAGTAAAGCAGAAGACGTCTCTGTTAGTTAGCAGAAGACGTTGCTGTTAGTTAACAGAACTCGCACGGACTCTCAAACAAACTTTTTGAATCGGCAACTGCTTCTGCTCAATTTTCGCATTTATACGTCCCAAAAGTAGCATCCTCTTCTGCTAGACGTTGCTTGAATGCAAGAAGCCGACAGCGTCTAACAGAAGAGGATGCTACTTTTAGGCGTACGAATGCCAGAGTAAAACAGAAGCAGTTGCCATTTGGAAAAGCTTGTATGCGAGTGCAAGCGAGTGCGCACTAGTCGACTGTTAACGAATGTGTGCGCTGATCGTGTCTATCACACGTTTTGCATTTGTGCAATTTTCGGGGGTGGTTTTTCGTTTGGCCTCGTCGCCGATGCTGTTGTTGTTGCTGCTGCCCACAAGAGAGTGAGAAAGCGAATAGAGAGTGCTGATAATTCACACGTACACCGATTGACATATTTGTGTGTGTGTGTTGGTAAACGTTTTTCTGCTTGCAAGTGAATTTCATGCGTAAATTCAGTTAAAAGTATTAGTTAAATGCACTTGCAGATGAAATTATTAAAAATCGCACCTAAACGGATATTTACATAAGATTATTGTGAACCTATCGTCAGCTATCAGGTCAAACAACTTTATATATACAAAAGAATTATAATTGGCTCTTCAAAAAGGAAACTGGGTAAGAAAGCAACGTGATCTGTTCTAAATTTATGAATATTGTGTGCGAAGGGGGCGTGGCATCAAACTTTAGAAATAAACTTGATCTGCGTAATGAATGTAGGACCAAACTATATTGTTGTCTCTAGATCTTCTCTGAGATTTTCATCGATTTTCGGACATGGCTATATCATCTCGGCTGTTGACAATGATCTGGAATATACATATGTACATATGTATGTATATACTTTATGGGGTTGGAGATGCCTCGTTTTTCATTTTTCCATTCTTTACATTTTCTGTTGGCACTAAGTTATAAGACCCTATGGGTAATAAATTGAAACATAGAATTGAATTCCAAGATTCGAATAGCGAGTAATAATTTGTGTTTACCTGGATTCCTGAACTCGTATTTGTCGGCATCCAACTGCTTGTTGTCGCAGACCAGCGACAAGAGCTTGCTGAGCGGCACTCGGGCGCCCAGACGGGCCACGTAGAGCTGATCCTTGGGCAGCAGGACGGTGATGCGGAAGGTCTGCTCGAAGGGCGCGTTGCTGGTGGCCACCGGGAGCGGGGTGATCCGATTGTAATCCAGTTGACTAGCCTCGTTGATGTGCATGCCCGTCGTGTCCGTGGTGGACATGTGGTGCAGCTGTGTCGTCGACTTCGACAGCTTGCCATTGGATGCGGCGCTGCCGACGCCAGATTTATCTATCAAAAGCGATATCGGTGATCGGTGATCGGTTATCGGTTATCGATCAATTACAGATGGTACTGCAACTTACCCTTTTTGCGGCCAAACCAGCGATTTAGTGTGGAGAAGCCGCCCTTCATGCTGCTCATGTTTGGGGCGTGGCACGCGCGCTTTGTCCCTGTTTCTCTCTCTCTTTCTCTCTCTCTCTCTCTGTCTGTCTCTCTTGCTATCTCTCTTCAGACTGCAACTCGGTTGTCGGGAAGCTTTTGTCCTTGTTTATTGTTTGTTGTTGTGGTGTGTTGACCGCTTTGACGCCGCTCTCTAGAATGTTTCGTAATATTTCTGAAGCATGCTACAAAATGGCGTGTGATTTGTGCCCTGCGAAATCTGCAAGTGAAAAGCATTCGAATGCTGATTACGACGATTACTGAAATATGAGCACACACATACACACACAAACACACGAGGCGTCTTATCGTACTGAGAGCGAACGAACTGATAATATTCTCATACCCATTCCCCATCCATGATGATAAACAGAGTCAGAGGCAGGGGCATGGGCAGGGGCAGGGGCAAGGGGCAAGGGCGTGTGCCCAAGGCAGCTCCAATACGCATTCCTTGTGTAATGAATGGCCTCTTATCGAAAACACACACATAGAGCTTTTCCAGTTGGTAAACTAGCAACTGTTTGAACGCTCCTCAAGAAAACCATAAATTGATAAATAACGTTCCAATATTTTGGTATTTATGAATTGTCGCAATAAGCGATCGAGCTGAATATTTATAGCTCGCAATTTGCATGTTTTCTTTTAATATTTATTATTTATTATCGCAAGATCTCATAAACCGATGGATCGTAAAGTTCTCGAACAAAAGCTCAGTTTCGATAGCCTCGACAGTGACAAAAGTTGCCTGCTACGTCGACGCCGAATTCTTTAGTCGCTTTTAATTATCTCTGCAGTTTGTTTTCATAAAGCACGAAGTATTTTCGCCTTCTATTTGCAGTTATCTGTGGACGTCACACTCAATTCCTTTGCTGTGTACAGAGATAAGATAGAAGATTGCAGATTGGAGATGATATGACTAAGACGCCATCTCATTGTTTGAACATGATACGTGTATGATACTATGATTAGTTTACGATTCTGCCGCATTGGCACTAATGGTGAATAATAATTGCAATTTATTGATGTAAACATAAATGCAGGTAATCGTAATTGCGTTTATTAGTCGCGATTAGTCGACACAACCATTTAATTTATTAGTTATCGTCTAATAGATTTAAACATGTTGTCGATAGTCGTGTCACGCTGCCGCCTCTGCTAACAATTAACCTGTTAATTTTGTTGCTATTTGCTTTGAGCTTTACACCGATTGTCGGCAATAGCAAACACAGCGAGACACACACCTGCACAACGACCTGGATATAGCGCATTATGGTGGCATTATGTGTGCCGCTATTTGTGTTTAGGGCCTCTTAGCTGCGATAGATAAGCGACAACCGCCAACAAGACGCGTCACAAGATGCGCGCGACTCGGGCGCGTTTTTTGTCGCGTGCGCTCGCTGAATTGGCACACGCCAGGGATGGAGACGCTTCAGGGCGGCGCGCGGTTCCCTGCCTAATGGCAGAGTTCAACTGAGCTTCTGCCTGTATGTATCTGTATCTGTATCTCAATGGCCATGCAAATTACGCGCAATTGCTGCAGTTAAGGCGACTGCAATCTATCTGTAATTGAGACACGTGGCCGAGTTTTGAGTCTGCTTTGCTGGCTCGCCCCTCTTTGCAAATGTAGCGTCTGTAAATCGATTTGGCGCTTTGCATTTTTGCGTTTTTTAACGAGTTGCCACACTAATTAGCCTAGCTATTAGCTTGGCTAATTAAATTTTACTCGCTGTTTTTGTTGCCAGTCTGTCGTTAAAGCTTTTCGCATTCTAATGGAACTCCATTGGCAACCAAATCGCAAAGAATTGTCTTTCCTTTTTGTTTGTGTTTGCTTATCAATCTTTTGTTGTTGTTAACACACTCTTGGCTATTAAGACCAAGTCTGTGTGAGTTGGCTTTTACAGTCAGTTAGTTAAACTGGAAATAAACATGAGTAAGTACAAATTCCTCGACTATCAAGCGACGAGCCAAAGTCGCAGCAATTTTTTAAAATCATCACGTTCCATAAACATGTTGCTTTTGTTATTGTTCTTGCCAAAATAACAACAACTGCAAAAATACAAATAAAAACAAAAACGACAACGAAAATAATAAAAAAAAAAGCACAACTGAACGCGCTTTAAATAGTTGATCACATGCCTTTGCCATATTGACACTGGGGCACAGGCACAGGGGCAGAGAAGGGGAGTTGAGATATCAGAAACTACAAAGTGGATATAACCAGCTGGCAAAACAAGTCTAACTAAAATTATTAACAAATAAGCGAGCAAAGCTCACGTGCAATGCTCAAATATTTTACATTTCAACATGAATCATTGATGTTGATATCAATAGCAGTAAAAAGACAGCTATTAATTTTGCATCATCTCAACTATGTTTTATATGATTGTCTCACATTCAGTTTGCATAAATTACATTTTCAAATAATATATTGGACACACATAGATCTGAAGTCAAGGTCACAAAGTACGGAAATTTATTAGTTGAATATTATTAGTTAGCAATATTAAAGTGACGTGAGCTTATGCTAATTAATTATCTCGATTGTTTTGCTCGATTATTCAAATTCGAATAACTGCATTCTGTTTTGCAATTCGTTGATTATTGATAATATTTAACTTTATGTTTAAAATGTGCAAATCAAACTTCAGGCAGTTCTTGTTTTCGTCATTAATATATGTATTTTTGTTTAAAAATAGTATAAAGTAGCTAATTTGTATTTCTGCAATGCAATAAACTGAATATTTTAATTTATCAGACATTTCTTTCAAATCAAATATGTTTACTTTCAAAGCTTTTGCTGTTCTTAACGTGTCTCTTTATCTATGCATCATCTTGTCACGTACTGACCGAAAACGAGGAGTTTTATTATATGTGCCACACGTATTCTATATCTATATAATGCACTCTTCAATCTGACGAAAAGTTACCTTTGTCGGTTACTCATTTCCGATCATATAGATAGCAATTTATTCACTTTATATTTGCTACTAGAAGCTGACATTCTGAATCCACCAGTCACTGCGACAATCAGAAGCAATTAAAATGTTGACCCATCACTTAATACAATCAGAGTCGCATCAAGTTAGAGATACTAAACTCATACTAACGATTAGACAACAAGTTTACAATGATTATGTTCTAAAATGAATTGAATTTCTCAGAATTAATCGTTAAAAATCAAAACATAATCATTACTCTAGCATTTTATAGTGATTTTAGTCCCTGATATTTGGAACAAGAGGAGAAAATGTGAATAAAACGAGATCTGGGATTTACGCAATATGTAAAATTATCTCATGCAATCCCTGGAATTTCAGCTTAATATTTTCTCCACGATGACCGTCTACCCCCGTCTCTCTCTCTCTCTCTCTCTCTCTCCGACTTCTAACGATTACAAATCGAATAAAAATAAATAAAGAATGCACAAAGCTTTTCGATTAACTTCTTAGTCACGTACCTCATTAGAAATTCTATTTATAAGCTCATCATTATCATCATCATCATCATTGTGATTATCACGATGGTGATTGCCATCGTTGGCTTTGATGGTAAGTTGATATGTTCGTAATCTGAAAGTTATCGGGTTACTTATAGCGCATTTTAAGTGGATATTCTATAAATATATCCCTTTATGAATAAGGGGCGGCGATTGTTGTTGACGCAACCGAATTACCGTTGCGGCTAATCAACTTTTGCAGCCCCCAAAATTGGCAACTTTCTACCGTTATGCAGTATTGTATTGTATTTATTTTCGAGTGTACCTAAACAATTACGAGTACACACATCCATTTGGGACGCACCAAGTACCGCTACACGCTAATAAGGTCGAATCAGAAGTACAAACATTTCAATCAAAGCAAATCCACGAAATTTTTAAACAACCCAACGTCAATATGATGAGCGTGATCGACAACGAAATACTTCGCAATATGATTTTAAGTTGTTTGTAATTTAGAATTCAATTCTAGTTCACAAAGTATAGCCAAATCAATTGACGTCTTCAAGTTTGAATTGAATTAAATTGAATTGAAGTCAATCAGAGAGATGATATCGAAATTCACAATAGGAGCATCACAGCTAATAAGCCAAAATGCTCTTTTGTCTGCGAGCTTACAGGGTGTCGCACAATGAAGACTCAGACACCAGATGATTAATCACGGCTGTGGAATTGTTTAGGGGAATCGTATTGGGAATTTTGTGTGGCAATGCACAACACTTGATATTTATAAATGCTGTTAAATTGTTTTCTCTCCCTCTCTCCCGCTCTATGGCTGTTGTTTTCGATTGTTTTCAGATATTTTGCAATGAGTGCGACATTGGCATTGGCATTGCATTTGAGGTTGAGTCTGAGGCTGATACTGATCCAAAGTTAAGCGATGATATCACACGACAACGTGCGGGAATTTTTATTGGGGCTCATCATTGTGTTATTTTATTGTGCAGTCTCTCAGGCAACTAGTTAGCCCGACAACTATGCAAATTCTGGCCAACACACAGCACTCGACAGTCTTCGGGGAACGGGAGCGGGAGCGGGAACGAGAACGGGAACTTCGACTGATAAATGAGCTAAAGAAAGAGACGACGACGACACCTATGGAAAAGTTTACACAACAAGTGGGCGCCTCGACTTGGACTTGGCATTATCTACAAAAACAGACGCAGATAGATAGATAGTAGGTAGCGTGACTAATGCCAGAACTTATGCTAAATAATAGGGGGGCTGCTTTATCAAAGCGTATTTTCAATTTGTGCCGCAATTCGAAACACTTGATTACGATTACGAACCGAGAATGGGATACCACGGCATTTAGCACATTGTTTCCAACTCGTTTTCCAACCTGCGAGACGAGAGTGGGTCACAAGCTGTCCGTCAGTCCATCAGTCTCTCAGTTCGTCATCCAGTCAGGTGTTAAACTCTTTGGGCCATTTTATATCCAGTTAATTGAATGAGTTGGCTTCTGAAGAAATCGTCTTGCGTAACTGCGTGAATCAACGGCTGCTAGAGGAAATGCTTTGCTTCATAGAGCGATGCTTTGCATGATTAACCCGATCCGCAATGCAAATATTTAACTTATTTAAGTTGCTACCCAAATAAAGCCCAATTATCTGGCGATCTGTTGATTCAGGTCGTCATCTTGCGATCCGAAACGGAATTGGAAACCGAAAAACCCAATCGATTGTTTTGAAAAATTGATGTGACAATTATATTGAACTTATGAAGTGAACAAAAAATCGTTTAGTTCAGCAATCAACGTTGTTTCCGCAAATTGCAAATTGCAAATGGCAACCCGAAACGGAAACGGAATTACAGCAAACCGGTCGAAATGAGGATACAATTGCTGCCCTTACCAAAACTGCGGTCAACCGTTTTTTATGGTGATCACTGATCAGCGAATTCCTGACTTCGATTGCACTTTCAGCGAACAACAAAAACAACACAAAATAATCAAAGCAAACAACTAAGATTTGCAAGTTTTGCTTTTATTCTGTGCGATTGGCCACAAAAAATCTGCTCCACTTTGGTGTTATTGTTATTAGATTGTACAAAAAATAATATGAAGAAAAAAAAGAGTTGTTGTTATTATTGTCAGTCATTCATCATTGTGTGGATGGAAGTTGTCAAAATGACAATTGCCTGTCGCAATATCAACAGCAACAACAATTCGCTCTCGCTCTCTCCGTCGCTCTCTCTCTCTCTTTTCCCAACTCTACACTCGCACACACACAGCCACAGACACGTACTAATTACATGTGTGTGTGCGGCCCCTTGAGGGTCGCTTTTTTATTGCTTGAATTTCGCGTGCCACTTTTCGTTATTTATTTATTTATCGTATTGTTTTAAATATTTTGCATTGTTTCACAGCTACTGCAGTTGCGGTTTTTTACGTTTATTTGTTTGTTGTTTAACAATTTGCACGTTGTCATAAACAACAATAAACACCCACACACACACACTCAGAGAGAGAGCTGTCTAAATATGTATGTCTAACCCGCATTGAAGTCAACTTGAAAAGTACTAAGAACTTTACTTGGCTTTCGTTGTTGCTGTTGCTGTTGCTGCTGCTTTTGCTTTGGCAGCAACGGCGGCGTTGTTGCGAGGCGGCGGCGACGACGACGTTAACAAAACTGAGAACAAAAACCGCGCAAAATATGCACAGAACACGAACCAGCAGCTAACACACACACACACACGCGCGCATAATAATAGTAGCAGGCAGGCAGTATAATAAAGCAACGGTAACTCTCTAATAATAGCGCCAGCAACAATGCAGGATAGAACAGGCTGCCTGCGCTCTCTCTCGCTCACACACACCACACGAAGCTCTCTCTCCAACTCGCACTCGCACTTGCGCTCTCTCTCGCAGCAGTTGTTGGGAGTTTATCTTATCAGAGCAACAACAACAACACAATAGCAGCAGCAGCAGCAGCAGCAGCAGCAGCAATGAGAGCAACTGGCGTCGGCGCAGGGCGAAAGGAATGGAAACAAATTGCAGATTTTGTGGCCGTGTCGCTTTGTAGTCTAAGCGTTTACCGTGTGTGCTATCTTCACTTGTCGCGCTAGTCGAGCGAACTGAACTGAGAACTCGGCGCTGTGCGTTGCATAAGACAGGTGACAGCGCTGCGCCGTTTGCAGCGACTGCGATTGCGACGGCGATTGCTACTGTTACTGTCGCTGCCGCTGCCGCTGCTTCACTCAACTTGCGCAAGCTTTTCGTTCTGACTGCGACGACCTTCAGTTTTAATTTTCGTTTTTAGTTGGCGTGGGTTAAACTTTGGTTCGACGCGACGGTGCAGCTTTAGCATGGGAGTCGGAGTCGGATTCGGATTTGGAGCCAGGAGTGCCCCACAGCTTGTGGCACATGCGTGACCATTTTTATCGCCCAGTCTATCGATTAGCATTGGCTTAGGAGGCCTGCGTGCCGCACCCCGCCGCCCAGTCGCACTCCAACTCGACTCACATGACATCATCTCTGTCATCTTTATTAATTGCTGCCACGCACCAATTTCCAAGTTGTTGCCCCCGAAGATGGGCATTGCCACAGGGCGCGCCTAAGACAACGTCGATGCTATGTTAGATGTTTGGCTGTTCGCCTGTCACTCAATCTGCCTGCTTTTGGCTTGGCTGCGATTCCACACGTTCACATAACATACATACGTATTTATTTAATTACTCGCACTTCCACGTATTTCACGTGATGTGGGCCCAAAAAACCACTCAGCTTGGTTACAACTTCATCCGACTGCGATTATGTAGGCAGCAGGAGTGTTCTTTAGCTCGTTGAAGAACTACGACTAAAATATTACTATACACTATTGTAACATAGTGTTCTATATCTATAGAATGAATTAATGCTACTAAACTTACTAATACCCGCAGTGTCCCTCGCTTAATACAAAGGTTCACTTTTACTATTTATGGTATAAATATTCAAAACAAATTTATAGTATATGCCTTTCAAATTTCAGTTGCTCAATTTAAACTAATCCTCTTAAAATTATATTAGCTTTAACCAAACGAATCTTTATTTGTATAATTGCATAATGATTATTTATTAAATTATTTGGATGTGCAAATTAATTGAAACACTTAAATCGTGTAAAAAGAGTTTGTGCTTTAAGAGAGTGTCGAGTGAGGGCCAAATATATTTAATTTGTATTGCAAGCTAATGTTGTTTAACGACGTTAACTGCAATTCTATGTTTAACGTTCTATTGTCTTGAAATTTGTAAGATACACCAATAAAATCGAAGGATATATGTGCTATGTAAATGATGGTCTATGCAGAGATTCTCCATCAACTTATGACTGTGCTGTGGGACCTGCGATTCGCTACATAAAATATGTCTTTGTTTACCACCCATTTGCTACCTTATGCGTATCTCAAGTATTTTTATACAATTGGTTCGCATGATCGTATTGTATACGGTAACGTGGGATGTTTTACAAGTGCGATAAAGTAGATAATGCGGGCAAGCAGTCCGTTTATCAGATAAGGCTTAAGGCAATGTCTTGTTAATAAATTACAACCATCGATTGTTTCACGGATGCCAACTGCTGCTACGCAGTTTGCAAATTGTTTAATCGCTGCTCGATAACTGATCAAACGGCATGGAGAGACGGTTGAGGGGGACTTGAGGTATTATCGACTAGTTGGTATCTAAATCACTTAACGCTTGTTTAACCCACACACTTATTAACGACGCAAATGCGACGGCGAGCGACAGAGAGAGAGAGAGTGAGAGAGAGGGACGGAGCGCGTTTCCGCTTATCAAAAAGCACTCGAAAGGCCACATGATGATGTCGAAGATAGCGGCAAGGGCCCAGAGAGGGGAGTGGGTTGGGGGGGCGGGGCTTCCCCTCCCACCTCGTGTTTATCAATTGTGTTTACATTTGTTATTTGGCCTGTCCTTGTCTTTGCATTGCTTTGCTTTGCTTTCACATAACATTTGTTTGCTTTGGCACGTTTCGTGCACTGATAACCTCAACCTTAACATAGAACATTGAAAATCGCTTCGGTGGGCGTTGGGCCCAGACACCCAGAGAATGCTGAGAACGGTGTTAACATGTCGTCTTTTGTCTATCGTCTGCGAATATGCAAAGAGTCTATAACAAAAACAATCTCGATGACGATGACGATGACGCTGACAAATTCATCGACTGCGATCATTTCACTGGCCAAAATGCGATTCATTGGCTAAAAGTTTTGTACTCGCGCTTCTGACCCCGTTAACGGAAATTCTTTTTTGTTTTTCTTTTTTTTTTTATGCGCAACTTGAAAAAAAGTGGCACAAACTCATTCCAAGCCACACAAAAAAGAAAAAAAAACACAAAAAAAAAGAACCAGCAAAAACAACATAAACAAGTTTCACGACGGCAAATTCGACAATAAAACCATATGATCAGCGTAATGATAGTTATGATCATTGGCTCTCAGTTTGTTGCCACTCTCGTTGTTGTTGTTTTTCTTGCTGTTGTTGTTGTTGTTGTTGTTGTCATTGCTGTTCTTTGGCAGCAAGAGAGATTTCTACATTTCATGTCGCCGTCTCAGTCTCAGTCTCAGCCTCTAAAAGTTTTACTTTTTCTTTTCTTTATCGACGTTTTTCTTCATCGTGGCTTTTTTTCCCGCTTAGGCAAAAATGTTGCTTAAATATTCGCTGCGACACGCCTCGCGTCTGTGGCATCTTGTGTACTTGCAACACGGCGGCTTGCCCCATCGCTTGCTGCTCCACATAAGCGTTAAGACCAAGTGCTAGATCCGTTAGCAGAGCCCTCTCCCCCTTTCCACCGTCTCTTGCATCTCTTGTCTTTTACTTTAATTAGACTTCAATCAATGCCAGCGGCAAGTATGCACCCTAGTAGCCCACTCTCCGCTCTCCGCTCTCTCCGCTCTCACACTCTCTCTGTCGCTCTCCTCCTTCGCCTAGTCGAGCAGACGTCGATGCCTCCATGTCTCTAGTCGATGTCAGCCTTAATGACTGGCCTCCCAGCTGCTGCATACAATAGCAAAAAGTTCATAAGAAACACTGCACAACGGCGAGAAGAAAAATGCGAGAATAAAATAAAAATATCAACACAACAGCAGAGAATTGGGTCAATTGCAGGCCGGACCCAGACTCAGACTCAGAGTCAGACCCAGACCGCGGGCCTTTGGGCCCCGCCCTACACTGATCAAAACAGGAGTGTGAATAACATATTACAAATTACACAAATATTTGGAGAAAATAAATGAGCAACTCCTTTACCGATCGAAACAAAATATTTAAAGATGCACAAATATTGTAGGAAACTAAAATGTAAGCCAATAAAATTACATTTTAAGTAAAAAAATGTAAAAGAAAATAAATCAAATAAACAAAGAATTTCTAATGTATTTTCAATTCAATTTAATAACATAATATTTAAAGTAAATAAGAGAATGTAATTGAACTCAATTTAATATAAATCACATAAACTAAGATATACAAAACTATACTATTTCATTGGAATTCAATTAGTATTTTAAGTAAATGTAAAAATAAATTACTTTCTCAGTATACTCAATTTGATATAAATTAAATAAATTAAGAAATCAAGAAATTATATTTAGTTTCGAATATGTTTTTAAAATCGAGTTATCTCACATGAATTATGTAGCTAAATATAAAATGTTAAAGTTTTATTACATCACATTGTGAATTTGCGAAGTGACCGCGTTTTGCTTTTCAGTGCCCTGCAAGAAACTTGCGTGCGTTTCAGATTCAATTACGGTCAAATGCACCCGTTGTGTGTGTGTGTTTGTGTGTGTATTTGCATATGTATTTAGATTTATATCGCTAGATCGGTATCGTACTTATTACTATGTAGTAAGTAAGCTAGCTGCGAACGCTATCAATGCACTTTGCTCGGTGGAAGCGACAAGTGGAGTTTGGAACCTGCTCGATTATAAATAATTTTATCTTGGGTAAACTGTTATTGCTATTGTTTGAACATGCAATGAAATTAAGTTATAGCACTTAATGGGGTTAATGGATGTACATATAAACTAGAGTTATTTACTGCTAGACAAAAGTCTTGATTTGTCGATTTGATATGCAACAAAAACGCAACTTGTTTGACTTTGGAAATAAATGATAATTCCGAAAAAATATTTCTGAGATTTCTCGCTGATGTTCGACTTGAAACCTTGGTTACTTTTTGTGAAGGTTGTGAAGCACATTTCTAAGAATCGCAAAAGCTTCTTTAAATGATAATTCTGCAGACATTTGGTGGTTGAAATTTGAGTCACGAAATAGCATTTTTAAGGTCTGCATATTTAGGATTTTATCTCTTATTCGTATTCTATTTCGCTCGCTCGCCTTGTCTCCCAGTCTGTTCGCATATTTCTGCTTTCGTTTTCGTTTTCGTTGTCGTTTCAATTAAAGTTTTCATTGTGTTCGAAGCGATGGATCAAAACAATTGCGAAACGAAAAAGTTGGGCACGCAACAAGGCAAATGCTCCCGTCCTGCTCTTGCAGCAAGCGAGGCCCGAAAAACAAGACATGAAAAATAAAAGCTACCCAGCTGCGAGTGTCGAACATTGAATTCCGAATTCCGTTTGCCGCATGCGGCATGAGGCATGCGGCATGCCACATGGTATGTCGCCCAATCGACGACAACCGGGGGCAACCTGTCACAGCCTCCCAAAAAATAAATACGAGTACTCCAAAAAACCAGCTACAGCTACAGCTACAGCTACAGTTGGTGGCAGCTGTGTTGGCTGGTGTTGCAACTGGCAATTGCAACTTAACATCCACATCCACATCCACAGCCACATCAATTGCAGCGGCGTTCAAGTGGCGCTCATAAATTTGTTAGAGCGCGCGCACATTTTCCACATTGCAGCGACACAGCAGCAACGAGTTTTCGTTCAGCTTGTTGCATGTTGTTGCCATGGAAGAAAGTGAAGAGAAATGAAATGTGGCTGCCACTTGGCACTGGCTGGCAAGTTGCAGTCGCAGTCGCAGGCGCAGTTGCCACTTGCTTTCTTATGCACTTACGTGGATAATAACTGGCTTGCATTTCATTTGAAAAGACGTTTAGCGCGCTGCCTTAATTGCGCGTGGAAAACCAGAAAACTGGGCAGCGCCAGCAAAAGATACAAGCCGATGGATGCTGAAACTGCAAGTAAGAGATGTTCATGGTCGCTTCTCGCTGGCTCGTTGGCTGTTGGCTGCTGGGCTTGCCACACAACCTTGACATGGCGCAAAACTAATGACAGGAAATCGCCGACAAGTGCCGCGCTCATCCAATCCAATCCAATCCAATCCAATGCGAAGCAATTCAAATTCATTGCAATCCATTCCATTCCAATCCAATCCCAAGTCCCACACAGATGAGCAGCGAGATGTTGTTGTTGTTGTTGTTGTTGTTGACTTGCCTTGTTTATGTGGCTTTGCCTGGCCGCGCTTTTTAATTACAATTACAAGTGTGAGTACTCGTATGGGTACTCGCATGGGTACTCGTCTGGGTACTCGCATCTAACCGGTTGCCAGCGAGCGCGACTCAACAATTGCCGTTCCAAGCCTTAGAAATACTCGTATTTGTATCTGCTCAAATGTATCTGTATCTTGTCGCTGCATCTGTCCGTCTGTTGGGTCTGCCCTCCCTCTGGTAGCAACTGAAATACCTTAATGGAAAAAATGCAGCCTAATTCATTTGGCGATTTGGTCATTTCGGTTGCCTTCGCTGCATTCGTTGGCCCGGCCAAATGTGGCTCACCTTGGCTGCCAGCGACGTCGGGCCCAGAGCTCAACTCAGATATGAAATTCTGCTGCAATTGTTTGCCTTTTGTGCGCTTGTGGGTGGGGCGCAAGCGCAACTTCATCAATGAAAACGGACAACTGAATGGGCAGCCAGGTGGCACTCGACTGATTGCATACCAAACATCAATTAGCATTAATATGCCACAAGCAGGCCGGCTTTGGGTTGATTAACCTGCCCGACTGTTGCTTGCATAACCCGGCTTCGCCAGCCCTGATGGCAGGCCAGCCCTGGCTTAATTGTGCTGAAATGATTTAAATGACTAATAACATATTGAAACTTTACTTTGTTGTTTAGACCATCTGAAGGCGTTGAAAGTTTTGTTTGCTTTCTGCTGCCGCGTTTGAAATGGAAGTGAAATCGATCTAATCCTGCTCCAAAGACAGAGGCATCGCAAACGGAACTAACCTTTAAAAGCAATGCATCCGCGAGCTGCGCTCTGCTGACCCTGCCGTATCGATTACCAGCAACTGCAACTGCAAGTACACCTGATACTGGAATATCGCGTTACTTGGACTCGGACTCGCCTGAGGAGACATCATCAGCTGAGTTTCGAATACAAGTCGAGTAGTCGGGTGAATGCATTGTGAATACGAAGGCAAATGTCATTGACTGGCCCGGACACGGATTTGGATTTGAATTCGGATTTAAATTCGGATTTGTATTTGGTAAAAAGCGAAACGATAAATGGCCGAGCGTGTATTGGAAATTTGTTATTCAGAATTTGATTGCTTTGTCTTGTCTTGGACTCCGTCCACATATGCATGTTAGTATAGACGTGTAGGTATGGGAACTGTCAGCTGGCCAGCGCGGGGCCATTCGTCGAGAGCGAAGAAGAAAGAGCGGGAGATGCAATTGTTGAGGTGACAGCTGCGAAATGTTTGTGTGCTTGACCTTGAATTGGACCCCCACAAAGTGCTAAATGCTAACTAGAAAAACCTGAAGCCAATTCACGACGATTGTTGCCACGGACTTGTTGTTGTTTCGTTTTGGCCAGGGCAGAGAAAGTGGCCAGGCAAACAGCGTTGCTGCCAAACGAGTTGCCAAGCGAGGAGAAAAAGTAAAATTATTTTAGGACATGTTGCCGAAAAAAGTATGTCACCTGCAGCTGGCCACGGCAACACCAACAACAAAAAACAGCTGCAACAACGGAGCGAACGAAACGAACGAAGCGAACGAAACGGCGAGTTGCAAGTTTTACTTTCTGCTGCCCCCAAAAATCGAGTATCCATCCAGTATCGCAGTATCCAGTACTGGCCAAAACAGGTCTATCGCTCTCGCTCTCTCCCCGCGCTCTGTCGCGCTTGCACACTTGCTGCATCTATGGCGCAGCCAGTGTCCAGTGCGTGTTGCATGTGAATGTGAAGCAGGAAGCACTTGCAACACGCAAGCCGAATGATTCGAGCCGTTTCGGCTATTCGGCTAATGGAATTCGCAACTCGCAACCCGCAACCCAACTGAACTTATATAAATCGATACTGGCTAAGCTCGCAGCGCCGAGCTCAGCCCATAACTCAGCCATGTCACGTCTCCCATCGCATCGCCGATGCAGTATCGTAAGCAGGCAGGCAGTATCGTTAAGTATCGTATCGTATTGAATTGAGCTCATTAGCCGACAAGCACAAATAGCACGAGCATTATAGTATAGTGTTATACAACAGGCCGGAATAGAGTCGGCCGCCTCGTTGGGTGCGTCTTCGGCAGACATCCGTATTTAACGCACGTCTGCGACGGCGCCTTGCTCAACAATCTTACGGCTGCAGCTTCACATTACCCTCAAAATATATAGCCTTATTATATAGACTCAATATATATAAAACAAAATATATGTGGGTTATAAGCATAGCTTGTGAATATTGAAATTGTCATATAATTATTTGGCCTTGCCTTAAAAACTGCAAAAAAAAAAGCTTGCAATTTATTCCACATCATTCCCGTTGCCCTATATCACTTAAATCTGGATTTAGATCTGACATCAGCTGTGCAAAGTTATGTCAGCACAGAAGACGAATACATTAACTTATTTATTGCTCAAATAACAACGTGGAATTTTCTATATGGAATCTCCATAAATAAAAAAAAGTTTCAATTCATTGATTATCATATCATTCAAATTAATATTACCTTATTAAGAATGTAGTTTACTCCATTTAACACAGATAAATGATGCACTAATAATAGTCCAACTGTGGTATTAACAAGATTCCACTCAATGACTCGATTTAATACTTTAAATATCTATTTTACATCATATCGTTGTAAATAAAGATTAAGAACATTTTTCCAGATTTACCGAATCCTAATTGCAATAAAATAATCGCATAGTAGGAATAATGTTCTACATAGAGTTCATAACAGAGATATACTGGCAATTCTTCGCCGTTTCTTCGTCACTCTCTGAAGATTTGCTCACTTAAGCTGTCGCATAAGTGGGTTAAGTTCTCGTCAGAGGTAGGTTAATAATATTAAGATAAAACCTGTTCAACGTCTAATATCGTCTAGATTTGAGATGAGTACAGTACAATTACGCTTCAAGTACGAATATATTCTGTAATTATGCGCGCAGAATTCTCGCCACAAAGTTGTCAATCGCATCACGTAGCAGACACTGGGATTATACAACGATCGCAATGTTTTGCTTTCGATATTGATGTTTTGCGTTATTTTGTGGCACATCTTTGTCGGGTATTTCACGCACGTTTCGAGTGGCCCTTGCCCAACATGGACGCACTCGTAGTACTCACACTCGTAGTACTCACACTCGCACTCAAAGTCCAACTCGATCTCCATCTCCAACTCGAACTCGAACTCGAACTCGATCGCGTCGTCGCAGTGACCCATTTGCCTCAATGCGAATGCCGCTCACATTTCAACCACAAATGCTCTTCTTCTATCTCCGACGTGTCTTCTTCACAACCCCCTTTTTTTTTTTGTTGCCCGTTCAGTTCATTCGTTCCAGCTGCTTTCTGCCCAGTTTTCAATGTCAGCGCTTTTCGGGTGACAATGAAGTCAACTTGAACTGTAAGCTTTATTTTCTCTCTCTCTCTCTCTCTATCTCTCTGTCTGTCTTTATGTTGGGCTTTTTTATTTCGAGGCGCGTGTTTCGTTTCGTTGACGCGAACCAACAGAATTTACACAGACAATTTATGTAAATATTTTGGCTAATTTCCATATGGGCCGTGAATGATACAATACTGGCGGCAAATGGGTGTTGTTGCTGCTGTTGATATTTATTTGATTTTGTATAGTTTTCAGGTTCAAAGCAATTAAGTAATAATACAAATCAAATGGCAGACAAAACAGCAAAACCCCAGACTAAAACCACAGCACACAACAACACAGACAAAAGAGCAAAAATTATGCAAGAGAGCCACAAAAGAAATCAACGATCAACAATCGCCACGGCTGGCGGAGCACCGAAAAAAAAAAACACTCAACAAATATAAAATGTAATAAAAATAAAAATAAAAGTAGTGTAAAAAACCACAAAAACTCCCTTGCGTAGGGCAGATCGACACAGCTATAATTCCGTTTAAATACATCGTTTAAGGTGAACTCAGCTCAGTGGATTTGCAGAGCATTGGCAACACTCGAATGTTGCCTCAATGTTGCCTCAATGTTGCCCCAATGTTGCCCCAATGTTGCACTGTGCTTTGGCTGTGTTGCTGAAAAGTGCTGCCAAATGAGCTTCGCATAATTACGAACTGGCCAGATAAAATCAAAGAGAATGGCATAATCGATTTTGCGCAATTAGAAACTTGCTTTGGGCTTAACTATTAATCACAGAAGAACAGCGCACGAAAGAATCTTTTCTCAGTCTATTTATCTCTTCATCTCCTGTTTCATTCTCTTTCATTCCCACTATAACTGTTCTGAACGGATTAGTTATTTTAAATTGTTTTTTGGTAATTTTCTAAAAATTTCAAAATGGAATCAAAGGTTTTGAAGCCAACTTTAAAATTTATTATATTTTAAAAATGAATTCCTGAATAATAATGTCACAATTCTGCGAGAATAAATAATTATTTCTCATTTACAACAATGTGGAAATCGATACATTTTGGAATTTAAATCATAGAGTCAAAACATAAGCTTGAACCAATTTGTAATGCTTCGCGAACAATGTCAAAAAAAAAGTGACAAATGTGGAATATATATTATCAGATCGACCTTTGATTTATTTAGGCGCCCTATCGACAACAAATGTTAGAACTTTTCCATGTCGATCGTATTTCAACTGTGGCTCGATTCAGTTCAGTTGCCTGCGCCGAAGTTGCGGTGATCGCTTTGCTTGACTGCGTTCCGAACTGAACAGAGAATGAAAACGATTGAAGTTTCATTCAATCAGCTGATGCGGCGCAACTTCCAACCCAACATTCTATATATCATGCAACATTTGGCAGTGTCAAATGGGAGTCCGTGAAGCGTTACCAGAGCGTCTAAACTAATAGCTGCGGTTAGGCGACACTTTCAGCTGGGCTGCCAGATGGAGAGGTAGAGGGAGAGGCAGAGGGAGAGACGCATCTCGAACCGGTTTCCGTGAAACACGTTTATCACACTCTGCTGTGTGCCCTTGTCAAGGTCAGGGCGATGTACGTATCGCCTGCTGCAATTGGGAACGCTTCCCCAGCAGATTCATTATGAATTAATTACGAGTGTTTCATAAGCGAGATGATTCTTCGCATCGCATTCCCATTCATCCAAAAATCCGCCAAATCATCGCCCACAGATTTGGGGAGGGGCGGGGAAAAGAGTGCGCCCGTTTAACGTTTTATCATAATTAACTTGGCACATAGAGCTCGTTGGCACATTGGCGGGGAGTTCAATGACTCCACACGACAATTGCCCCATTGTTGCCTTGCCTCCATCTCTGCCCCACTCTCAGCAGCTGCTGCTGCGGCTGCTGCTGCCGTCGTGGCATGCTTCGGTTCGAGTCTTGCTGTTGGCTGTTGTTTAGCTTTTAGCTTTTAGCTGTTACTTTTTTAGTGCTCCCAGTTGGCTGGCCAATTAAAAACACGTTAATTTGTCGACTTTTGCTGCTTTCGGACGACACAAGCACAGAATTCAATTTGCCGAGCTGTGATTAATGGCATCAGACATCAAGCATCGCTCATCTGGCATCGGGCATCGAGAATCGCATCGACGATTGGCCATCGGACATCGGACATTGGACATCGGCATCGGGACAATCGGACTACTGAGATCGCAGCTCGAGTAATCGCCGCTTTGTCGGCAATCAATTTTGTAACGTTTCTCGTTGCCAAAATCACAACAAGAACCAAGTCTTTTACTTTGGCATCATTTGTTTTCGGGTTTCGGGCTGGGGTTTTAGGTTCTTTTAATTCTTTAAAACTTCTAGACTTTGCTTGCTGTAATTGCTCAGAACAAACGCGGCCATGTTTAATGAGCCCAAAGCCCAAAGCAGCAAAGCTCGCTACACTGCACAAAATTGTCGAGTCTCTAATTTCATATCTTTTGAATTAAATAATTGGTTACATACAAAATTTAAATACTAGAATCGATCGTAATTTGTCGAGTATTTGAAATAGAAGCTTCTGAAATATTCGTGAGTTAAGACAAGTCCTCGTATCTAGGCATGTAATAGTTTCTCGCCTAGAGAAAACTATATTATGAGTTTAATTAGTTTTCCGACTTACAATTTATTTTCTAACAGAGTATTTTTTATTGCAGCATTAAATGTGTATTAAATGTATTTAATATTTATCTATTAAAATAATTATTTATATTAAAAATGTTAATTCTGGAGTCGATCGCAATTTGTCGAAGATTTTGAGCAGACTTCTCTAAAATGTTTATGAATTAAGACAAGTACGCGTATCTAGTTACTTCCTAATCGTTCTTCACCTACTTCAAACTATATTATGATTTTCTTGAAATTTCCGAATTATTATTTGAATTTCCAAACAAAATGTAATCTGTTTATCTAATAAAATAATTATTCAACTAAGAACTACTAAAATCGATTTTGATTTGTTGAATTTTTGGAAAATAGTTCCTAATAACGTTAATGAATGAAGACAATTGCTCGTATCTAGACACTCCGCAAAGACTCTTCGCCAACTTTAAACTGTCTTGCGAGCAAGAATATTCATTTTTTCGAGTGCATGAGGCGACTCTTCTGCTGCGACTGCGGCATGTGATTATGAGCAAGCCAGCTGAGCGCTCTAAGCTCTGCAGCCCGGTAGCTACGGTTGTAGGCACAGTCACAGTCACAGTCACACTCAGTCAGTCAGTCAGTCAGCGAACTCTCGCACACTCGCGAACACTCACGGATGGCAGAGAGGCAGAGAGCTGTGCATGATTCTAATTATTATGTATGGTGTGGTATAAGCATTGTGTGGCTCGAGACAATGCAGAAGCACAGCCAAGAACCAAACAACGGGCAAACAAGCAAAGAGCAGTCTGCTCAGCTATCGTCACCGCTGTGGGGTTCCATTGTTTGTGCCAGGCAGAAGGTAGAAGGCAGCGGGCAGCGGGCAGCGGACAGAAACAGCAATCGGGGATGGCGGGGAGAGAGTCAAGACAGAAGTTCAAGTACCCTGAAAGGCATTAAGCGCGATCTGAAGCGTACCCACATACGAAGTTTTGTTTACAAGTTATGTTCTTGTTTATGCTCTTCAAGATTATGATCGTTAATCTATTGGCAACGATATCTGCCATACATAAACATATGCTCAATGGAAAAATCAAACAACAAGTGGGTTTTACTTTACAACAGAGCTCCAGCAAACTCGACCTACAATATAGATATATTTAAAGGAAAGATAACTATAATTTTCAAAGAACAATATAAACATATGTGTATTTATTTATTTATTTAAACATTAAAAAACAAAAGTAAATGTTACGGAAAGACATATGTATATCCGTCAGGAATATAAAGTTAAATATCTCACTCTAGCTGAAAATATGTATATACTTTACATAAGTCTAGTAGGTGCCGAAATATCTGCTTAATGCCCCCTAAAATAGGGCTGTTGAGATCTGCAATACATAAATAGCAAAATCAAGTAAACAGTTCCCATAAACGAGGTTGCCAAAGACTGTTCGTATCTAACGATCGATCTGCGGCAAAAAGGGTTGGGAAAGCCAAGGCAATAATTTATCATGCTTATAAAGATGACAGATTAGCAGCATGTACAACAAAACATGGAGGCGACTGCAGTTGTAAACAAAATAACAAAATAACAAAATAAAAACTAAAAACAACATAAAAACAATTAAACAAATGAAAATGAATCGAGTCTTGTTATGAATGTTGTTTTGTTCGTTGTTATTGCACAAACTGAATATGAATGTTTGGACAGATTTGGTGTTGGATCCAACTGGCGATCGATTTAAGCGGCAAACACTTAAGTATAACACACAATGCATTGTGCATTATAATGAGCAAAGATCATTGTAATAAAATACAATCATAATAGTGATAATGTCGAACAATGTCGCGAGTCGCGAGTCGCGGGGGATTAAGACAATCGCATTGTGAGCTGCATTTCTGGGTTAAGGAGGAAAATCCCAATCAATTAGCGGATGCTCGCCAATTGGAGTGAGTTGAAAAGTGTTATCACACAGCAACAACAGCAGCAACAACAACAGCAGCGATAAATGGAACACCAGCAACAACAACGATTCATTCAAATTAGAAAGGTTCAACAAAATCTCTCGGACTGCATGTGGACAGATGAAAGTGAGTGAGTGAACGGGCAACCTGAACTGGGCTGAGCTGAGCTGAGCTGGAGCTTGATGTGAATGGGAAATGCGGCACTGGGCACCAGGTGAATGGGTAATCAGAATGGCCCTCGACAAGAATAAACCGACAGAGGCAGAGACAGAGACAAAGATACAGATACAACGACAGCGACAGCGACAGACTGAAACGCAGATCAGCAATTCAATGGGAACAGCTCCAGAATTGGCTGCCGGATCTTAAGCTCTGTCGGTCATGGCAGCTGACACTATTGTTGGACGGGGTTGGGACTAGGGTTGGGGTTGGGGTTGGAGTTGGGGTTGAAGTCGTTAAACCTTCATATTTATATGCCTGCTCTACTACGCATTGTGCGAGCTTTTGCGTCGTATTCTGTGGATGTCTTGGGTCAAATACCTTGAGCGCTTTTATGAGCATGCCCGGAGAATCAACTGGCATCTTTTTGTTATTGAAATTGTTGTTGACAAAAACAAGAACCAGATGAAGAAATACACATAAAAACAAATGTATATTTAACGAAAAAAAAAAACCAAAAAAGTAACAGCGACAATTTGAAGCGCTTTTGCGTGGCGATGCAAATGGATAAAAACAAAAATCAAATTCAATAATAAAGTGACAACAAACCAGTTCAGCTCAGTGAAATGTTGCCAAAAAAAATAAATACAAAACAAATCAAGCAAAACTCTTTACGATTCCCAGGTTTTTCAAGTTCCAATGATCATCCTCATCAACAGCTCCCTATCATAATCATGATCATTATTTCTTTGTCGGTCGACTTTTTTCTTCATTTTTTTCTTCGCGTTGCGTTTCGCGTTTGATTTTTATAAGAGATTCAATTAAATGAAAAAACGAGGAAAAGATATAATAAAAAAGGAAAAAAAAAAAACAACAACGAGCAGCAATTTCATGAAATTTAAACATCTTAAAAGATGGGGAAGCGGGGTGAGAGGGGCAAAGGGGAGCAGGGTGGTCTCTTGAGAGCCAACCAGTTTGATGTTAATCAATTTTCGCAACAAATTTTTGCACTTGCCGTTTCAAGTCAAAACTTGTTGTGAATTATTTCGCAAAGGAAACACACAGATACATTTGTATCTGCCAGTGTAGCGAGTATCTTTGGCTGGCTGGTTTAGATTTATGCCTAATATGCACTTCGGCAGCTGTATTTTGACCTTAAGCCAGCTGATTGAGTGTTAGATGGAAAACGGCATAAAACAGCCAGCAAAACAGCAAAAAGATAAACCTAAAACGATCTGAAAGCAAGTGGCGCGTTTCCGCTGCGGCTTTTGTGAGGCACCATAATAACCACACAGCCTTAGCCTCAGTCTCAGTCGCAGTCTCAGCCTCCGCTGGATAGATAGATAGATTGCTATGCGGCCAGGTTGTTAGATAATTATTATCGTTGATGACTCTCAGATGATGAGGTTGATGGAATGCCAGCGGCCAAGTTCTCAGCTTCGGCTGGCAACTATAATAGATATAAATATACAGATACAGCTGTTGATACAGCTACAGCTACAGCTACAGCTAAAGTTACACGTTGAGATACAGATACAGAAACAGAAACAGAAACAGATATAGCCAGAGATACAGATACTGGCGCAGATTCGACGCTGCTTTCACTAGCGTTGCAGCGGTAGCTACAAAAGCTTTGCACACATTCATACGAGCAACTCGCAACAACTCACACTAGACACAGCTGCGGTTGCAACGTCTATCTGTCATTTTGATTTGCCGCATTTGCCACGCACACTGGGGCAATATTAAATGACGGCAAGCTACTAGGTGGCCAGAAGTCATTTGGATTTTATAGAAAATTCAGTTGCAAACTAAATGTTACATTTTATATGAAAACAAATATTATTATCAATATCAATACAATATTAAATCAATATCTCAAAATCAAATAATTTGTATTATTTCATTAAAATGCCAAATATGTTAATCTAAACTTGTCAATTTTGTAACCAAGTGTAAGAGATCCAAATGTGTGTTTAATAAATATATTGAGAAAGAAGATGAACTAAATGTAAAACATTGTATGAGAAACAAATAATTCAAATTGAATTAAAATGTAAAATTTGTAAATCTGAACTTGTCAACTCTGCAGCCTAGTTTAAGATATATAAATGTTTGTTAACTTTAAATGTAATAAATATATTGAGAATGAAGGTGAATAATGTATGAGAAAAAGGTTGCCAATAACAAACAATTTGTATTGTAAATTGAATTAAAATGTAAAATATGGAAATTTGAACTTGTCAATTCTGTAACCAAGTTCACTTCACTTATAAAGATTTTAAATTTAAAAATATATATTATTAGGGAAGATCAATCATAGAAAAAAATGCAAATGAAATATATAAAATATAAAATAATAAACACAATTGTAATATCTCTTAAAAATGTGTGTTTGTAAAAGTACTGCTAATTCATGGGGAAACAATGGCTGCAACTGCCAATCAGTTTTGTGCCACTGTGCGTGGTGCAATTTCGCAGCATGATCAGGGGGGGGGGGGCAGTTAGGGGCGGGGTGCGAGTGCGAACACCGGCATTATTTACCGTTTGTATATTGTACGTGGTGCAGAGAGCCGTCTCACATCTGCGTATCTACAAGTGTGTATCTTCGTATCTCTGTATCTTTGTATCTGTGTATGCAAGTGAAGCGCACTTGGCGATCTCGGTTGTTTGGTGCTCTAAGTGAATTTCAATGTTGGCGCTGCCAAACGGAAGCAACAGCAACAACAGCAACAACAATGGGCTGGATCACAACTTACCTAGCAACGACCTCAATTAGCGAGTCTTGGGCTCCATGGTTCTAACTGCAACTGCGACGACGACGACGACGATGGCGGCGACGTCGTTTGTTTAATTGCTCGATGTTTCCTGTTAGTTCACAAGCACACACACACATACACACAAGTGCAGTTTTGTTTCTCTTTTATTTGATTTTTTGGGAAAGCACAAAAAAAATATAAAAAAAAAGCAGTAAAATTTAGAAAGAAGTCGGAAAGAAACCAATATTTACAAAGCGACACTCGGCGCACACACAATTGCACTGGCTGCCCAATTAAAAGCGCCAAATGGAAAACGTGTAATGTACTCTCGTATGTAAATAAACAATGCAGACACTCACAGCGAGAGGCTGCGTCGGAATTCTTTAGGGCCACGGCGGACTTCGACTGCGACTGCGACTTCGATTGCGATGCGATGCGATGCGATGCGATTGCGACTGCGGCAACGACTGGCGCTGATCGACCGTTCGCCACGAAACTCGTTTTCACACTGAGCGCGCACCGCGCACAGCTGAGCGACGGCCACAGCTTTGAGCCGGCCAAAGCTCAGTAGCCGAACAGCTGCTCTCAAAGCGCACCGCAGCCGACGGCTACTGCGCCAGCAGCTGAGCGACACCGACACCCCAAAGAGAGCGCCCTCTCCTCTCTCTCTCTCTCTTTCTGCCTTACGTTTTCGGCACGCTTTTTCAAACTGCATTTCACTCCTCTCACGCAACAGAGCGTCACGCTGACTGCGCAGACAACGGTTGCGACTGCGCTGCGACTGCGATGGCGACTGCGACTCTGACTGAGGTCTAGGCTGCAGCCTGGGCTTGGGCTTGGCAATTAATTGCCTTGCGGTTGTTGTTGTTGTTGTTGTTGTTTTGCAGCCAGCAAATAAAAAGTGTTTAAAAGGGAATTTGAAGTGCATTCAAAAGTAACTGTTTTCACATTGCTTTTCATTAATTCAAAATATGTATTTGCACTGGCAATTTAATATCGCTTTTTAAAAATTAATTTCACTAACTAACCTTCGAGAATATAATATATTATATTCTCTTTTTTAAATTATAAAATATGCTTATCCATAAATTGTCTAAAACCAAAATTATCGTAAATTTATTTAATAAAAATGAGAACATAACAATCGTTTTGATTTTATTTAAATCAAATTAATTTAATATTAATAATTTTGTTGTCGACAAAATTGACAGTTAAATTAACATAAAAATGATTAAAGTCAATTATTATTTTTTCAGTCGAGCATACATATGTATTAAAAATTGACGAGTTTAGAAATCAGAAATCAAAATGAAAGTAAATTTTTTTGTCTTTTAAATTATATTAAATTAAATATCGTAATTCAACAAATTGAGAGTTTAAGTTCTCAATTAAAATAGTTCTCATTGTGAATAATTTTATTGAGGTTTAAATAAATAAATTATTCACTGACGAGAGTTACAGAGTATCCGTTAGCTCAACACTTTTAAGAAACGTCGCATTTTGGCATTGTTGTTGCGGCTCTATTCGAAGTCAGCGATGCGATGTGCAATCAGAACTGTGTATTTAAGCCTCTTGCTATGCACATACATACATACATACATACATATGTTCATAGTTTGCTGTTGCTTATTTGACTTGCATGTGGAGCCGGATACGATCATTAATGCACTTGGGTGACAAGGGGGACGCAATCGATCAATGGAAACAACAAAACGAATGTGTGAATAAAGTGTTTGATTCCCATTACCTTCGACGTGCACACATGCAATCTATAACTCTCGCTCTAT
Organism: Drosophila formosana; assembly: GCA_035045625.1. Taxonomy (NCBI): domain Eukaryota; kingdom Metazoa; phylum Arthropoda; class Insecta; order Diptera; family Drosophilidae; genus Drosophila; species Drosophila formosana. The sequence goes on along the minus strand of JAWNOW010000844.1, from coordinate 481,585 downwards.
CTATCTCTTTTCATACATGTAGGGATACATTTCCTAGCTCTTTTCTTTTTATATACTATACTTCTTTGTATATCACACATACTTTTATATAATTCAAAAAGGTTATTTAATATTGAAATAACCAAGACTATTAATGGAGTTGTATATATATATTTATCATAGATCTTCTCACTGCAAATTGAACAATTTGAAACCTTATAATTTCTTCAATTGTTGAATTCTCTAAAGCAAACACCTGCAGCAGTTGAGGATATAGTTTTAACGACCAACAAACGGGATATAAAAACGTTATTGATTTTGCCATTCGTTTGTAATTCGTAAACGTTATAGCTGAAAAATAATGGATTGCAAACACAATTTTGGTTAATTTCTGACTTGAATTTATTTTGAATTTAGTGTTTTTTGTGTTTTGTTTATTTCTTTTTTTTTCACTCAAATAATTGAATTTAGTGTTGAATTTCAAGAGGAAAATTCATTTTTCTAAGTTAATTAGTTTTACAATCTAATGCACTAATAAAAAAAAATATAATAATAAAAACCAACATCCTAGATGTGTGATTTTAAATGTCAAAATTTCAATTTAATTTTACAAAGTATTTTGCATTCATTTCTATCTCTCTCTCTCTCTCTCTCGGACATTTTTTACGAGTTCATTAATGTGGAGAAAGAAATTAAAACGTGTTCGAAAGTCGTCTGCCCTGCTGGTTGAGGGTATTGAGGGGACGGCTCTGCAAAGTGTAGACTGTGGACTGCCTATAACAGACTTTAGCAGTGAGTGTAAATGGGCCTTACGTTCACAATTTACAATTTAAATTCAATGCATTCGACGCAGTAGTTGTTGTTTGTTGTTTGTTGTATAATGATTAAAAGTGATAAATGCCTAATAGTTCGATCTTGTACATGCTATATGTATATATAAATACTTTTTATTTATTTGTTCTGTTATTGTGTGTGAGTGTGTATCAATTATATAGCTACATATGTAAGTTTTATTAGAATTTCTATTAAAGCTGATAAATGTACTTGATCGTTGTCCGTCCGGCTGTCCGTCCGTCTGTCCGTCCGTCTGTCTGTCTGTCTGTCTGTCTGTCTGTCTTTTGCTATTTATTTCGTATAATTTGTTAGCTTTCAACAATTTCAATGTGAAATGTGAAATAAACTACAAAATGCACATACAATACTCGTACACAAATCGTAAATTGCTACAAATATTATCATCTTTAGCCGCCAGATACTGTATATGCATCTGTATCATATAGCTGTGACATAAGATCCATTTAAAGACTAAAGACAAAAAATTCGAATTCTTAAAACTTGTTTGCTGTATTTTGATCGATTCTGCAACTACGAATACTCTATTACCTTTCTGTCATTATTTGTTTTGGTTTTTTCTTTTAAATATGTATTATAATTAAATTCATTATTTTTTTGTTTAGTGGACAAATGACAATTGCAAAATACCATACATTGTATAAAGACGACGTTGTTTTTCTAGTTTTTTGTTTTTTTTTTTTTCATTTTTTGGTTTAAGCTACAAATACAATAAATAGTTCATGTTCATGTTTGGTTTTGTTAAATGTTAATGTTAATTTTAAATGTAAGGCAATTTCATTGTTAATTGAAAATAATCAAATTCAAAAGCCCCATTCACACTGGCTAATCTAGTGTGAACCCTAAACTAATTTGACTTTGCTACCAATGCGATATCATTTTACTCGTATTTATTGTGTGTGTGTGTTGGTTTTGTTTATCTTCTCTCTCTAAAAAATATTCTAAACATATTTTATATGCTTGCTTTTCTTCTTCCTTTTGGCTGGATGGTGTCTGTGTGTGTTTGTGTGTGTGTGTGTGTGCTCTACTCTATCCCGCTCAGTTTTGGTTTGTTGTTATTCCTCTGGATATTGTGTGTGTGTGTCGGCAACAGACCCCAAAGCATCTACTCGAGGCTGCTCCGCATTCGTTGTCCCTTTCAATTTATTTTGGCTGGTTTCTCGTAAAAAGTTCTCTAGGTTTTGAGTCTAGTTTTTGGCTTCGCGCTTTTGGGCTGGCTATTGTTCGAGTACAAGAAAGTACATAGTTCGAGTGCGATGGCTAGCAGCTTGTTGCCCCTCAGCTGATTGGCAGGAGTCACCTAGGACTTGGACGCAATTGGACGTAGCATCATCATCAACATCTTCATCATCATCATCATCATCGTGTTATGCTATCATCATTCATTTATGGGTTTCACTAGCTACAAAGTTCATAAGTATCAAAAAACTTAGCATAAATTTGACATTGTTTTCTTTTGGTTATTTGGTTTTTTCGTTTCCATTTCGTTTTTACTTTTTGTTTTTGTAAATTGTTCAGCTTTAGTTTTGACGCAACTATGCTCTAGACACCAGCTGAATCAATATGAAGGCCGTTTTCACTGGCAGCAGTAGTGGAAACACATTCACTGTGAAAACGGATTAAAATTCGCATAATCAAGGAAGCTGTGCAGTGGAAACAATTTGAAATGAGCACGTGCTGAACGCAGATTATTATTATCATGCAGTTAATTTCTGATGTATATTAGGCACATTGATCTTCAAGTCAATTCAAACAGCACACATAACGTATGATGGATGCGCGTTTGCAAGTGGAAACAAGGTAACTGCTCGAGTGTCAGTGGAAACGATCACAGAGCTTTCGTCTAACTTAACTTAGGCTAAACCACATTCGTAACGTACATAATGAAAGCACTACGCTGGCAAATATCACATGCATCTCGGGCTAAAGTGATTTCGTAGTCAAGGATAGCGATAGAGGATGTGCGACGAAGGACGAAGGACGAAGGACGTCTTAGCCGGCGACAATCTGGGATACGGAATTGGTGCGTCTTCGTTTGGTGATTTGCTTCCACAGCCGGCGATTGAGCGAGGGCTTGTCCTGCAAACAGATCGATCGATAGACAACAAATCGTGTTACAGAGAAAAGGATTCGACTCACGTTGTCCTTGCGTGGCGACATTTGTGCCATGTCCGCGGCATCCGGCGACTGCCTCTGCAGCTGGAGCTGGCTGCTCTGGCTATGGCTCGGATGAAGTTGCAACATCAATTGCTGCTGCTGCTCGTTGCAAGTGCTGTCAGAGTTGTTGGGGGCGGTAATCGCAGAGTTGCGGCGCTTGATAAAGTTAATGCTGCAATAGTATTTGACAAGTACTCGCATTAGCGCTGCTAATGAGTGTGCTCGACTCTGAGCTACTCGCTACCCGTACTTGCAATAAAAGGACGGCGAAAAAATGCAACGATTCAAACAAAACGAAATTGAATTGGAAATAAACAAATCAATGTGGCAAATTACAAACACAAGTTTTAAACGGCAAAGCAGTCGAGTGTGCTCGACTGCCAGACACTCGCTACTCGCTACTCGAAACGAACTGAAATGAAACGATCAAAATCCCAGACGGACAGACGGACTGATGGACTGATTCCGTAGCGAGTGCTTTCAAAGTGCGGCTCTCTCTAGCTACTCACAGACGGTTGGATTTGCCCGCTTCGCTCTCGGTACAGGCTTCAGTCGTTGTTGTGGTGGCTTCCACTGCGTCCATCGAAGTAGTACTCCTCGTCCTCGTCAGAGAGGCTGCTGCTGCTGCTCGGCTCGTTGGCAAGGAACAGTCGCGTCTCGTTGTCATCGTCGTTGCCATTGCCATTGCCGTCGTCGTCGTCGTCGTTGTTGTCGTTGTCGTTGTCGTTGCCATCGTTGTTGTTGTCTCGGATGTCGCCCTGGCTTGATAGCCACTCCTCGATTGAGACATGCAGAATATCTTCTCGCGTCTCGCTAAGATTTCCAGATCGCCTAATTTGCTCGCGCCGCTGTTGCTGCTGCAGTTTGTGCTGTTGTCGCCGCCGTTTCCGCTCCCGCCGCCGGCTCGAGCCGCAGATGCAGAACTGCTCCATGTATTTGGATTTGGATGCGGGCGTTGTCGATCGCCGGCGGCACGAACTGAACCAGCGGCGCGAGGACTTCCGTGGCTGCTGCTGCTGCGACTCCTCGGCCCCGATGCCACGGCACCGGAGACCGCGGGACGTGGACGCCGATTCACCGTCGGTGTGTCCATCTTGGAGTTGCGTTGTTGAGAGTACGATATGACAGCCTCTTTTGGCTGCACCCGATTCGTGGCTGAACGACTCAATAAATCGCGACCCGTCAGTCGATGAAATGTGGAGAGGTCGTGCCTGCAACAAACAATGCGCACGATTAGATGATTAGATTGGACTGCCGCTTGAAGGGATGGCGAAACTCACCCCAGAATAGTTGTTAGATCGGGACCAGGCTCGTAGCAGATCAAGTCCTCGTCCCCGAGTATGTCGTGGTTGAGGGCCAGGCGCATTTCCAGCCTTGGACTTAAGCCGCAGCCAACGTGCACCGCCCGTTGTCCGGCTGCCGCGCTGTCCTCCTCCCGCTCCCGCTTCCGCTCCGCCAACGGCGGCTGCACTGCAGCTGGGCTGCTCTGCGGCGAGTGGATCGATCGCGGACTCGGCCTTGCCATCCTCGAGGCTGTTGCTGATGAAGTGGCTGAGCCGGCCGGCACTGCGGCACCCAGCAGGCAGGTCTCGATTATCGTTGACGATCCCCGTTTTGGCCCTGATCCCCCCGCCACCGATGTCGACAATGCCCCCGCCCCCGCCGCCGCTGCTGCAGAGGTTCTGGTACTCGCAGGCATTGTCCTTGACCCGATACCGGTTGTGGGCGAAGCGCTGGCGGCGTCGGCGACAGCCGCCGAACAGCCATTGTCAGCAGTAGCGCCAGATTTTCTTTGAGGTGGCGCCTGCAATGCAATTTAAATATATATATATATATATGTATATACATATCTGGGAATGGCTTGAATGGCAATCATTCCATTCGGAGCTAAACTTAGTTGTGAAATATTAGATTGAATTTTAAAGCGTTCTTGGCAAAGTTAATTATTTCAGACTGAATCAAATCAAGGCTTTTCTTCCCACATAAGTATAAGTAAACTCTCAATAAACTCTGTACAAAATAATTGCAACATTATTAACGAAAATAAGGCACAAATAAAAACAAATAAAACAAAAAAATATAAAGGCAAACGGACGGACTGACGAACAACAGAAATTGCAAGCTTATCTCGACTAATGATATTGATCAAGATTCTAAAAAAAATTAATTCATTTGGGAATTTTTAAGTTTAAAAATTAAACCATATAACAAGATTACAATCTTAATAATTTGTTGATTATATTTTGAATTCAAAAAAATTGGTTTCAATAGAAATCTGGTTTCTAGACTTTTTTTAAATCGAAAAGAGTAGAGCAAGGATTAAGCTAGGAGATTTTGGACTTGAAATATTTTAGCTTTCTTGATTCGGGATCGAATTTATCTGTGGGACGTTATATTCGAAATAGTATTTGAAAATAGTGTAGCTAGGACTTTGGATTTCAAACATTGGACTTACCGCCTTGGCCGCTGCAGCGCTTAGGTTTGTCTGCGTGAGCAGCAGACGCCGAGGAGGCGGCGGCGGTGGTATAAATCTCGGTGGCTTGACGATGGCTCTGGCGGCGTTGTTGGTAGTGACGCTCCCGCTGCTGGTTGTTGTAGTAGTCGATGAGGGAGCTCGACTCGCCGTCGTCGCTGGTGCCCGCTGGCTGCTGGCTGGCGTAGTTGGCGTCGTCGTACTCGTCCTCGTCGTCGTCGTCGTCGTCATCATCATCTTCGTCGTGGTCATCGTCATCGTGGGCGTCGTCGACATCGTTGTCGTGGCGGTGGCGCGATTGCTCGTCCCCGAGGCTGTGGAGGCTGATGTCGTGGCTGCGATCGATGGTCGCTGTTCGAGTAGATACTCGCAGGATGAGGCCACTGGCGGTGGCACTACAACTACTTGCGATCGCTCGCGACTCTGGGTAAGAGTCGAGGCAGAGGCCGAGGCCGTCATGGCCGTTATGGCCGTGGTGGGCAACAGCATGGTAGTAGTCAAAGGTTTGGCCAGAGGCCGTGGACCCAACACTGTGGTAGCCAGATTCGGCTGTAGACGATCCTCGCTGGAGTGATCCGGATCCTCCTCCTCCTCCTCCTCCTCGTCCTCCATCTCCAGATCCAGATCCAGATCCAGATCCGCCCCGTGGCGGGGATGGCCCACCGAGAGAGGCGCCTCTTCGCTTGAACTTCCAGCCGAATCCTCTAGGTAGTGGCCATTGGTCGTTGCTTCCCCCTACCAATTGTTGGGAATAGAATTCAACTAATCAATTCTGGTTTTGATAAAGCCTCCTGCTTGCAGTTCATATGTTTTATGAGTGGTTGATTGATTGATTGATCGATTGTTTGCTTGATTGATTGTTGGTTTGCTTTGCTGTTTTTGTAGCGGTTTTGTGCTCGTTCTCGTTCTCGTTCTCGTTGTAGTTGTACTTGTGGTTTATTCATTGTTCGTTCGTTGATTTCAATTTGAATAGCAACTGTAATTTTGATGTCGATGTCGTTGTCGATAACGATAGCGATATCGATTGTTGCATACTATCATTGTCAATCGATTTGTTTCGGCTGTGGGTCTCTGTCCTGGCGTGTGATGTTTATGAGCTCGCAGTATTGCAGGTTTGGCTAAAGCTTCACTAATTTCACTACGACTTTCTATATATACACACACACGCACACACGCACACATTCACACATACGTACATATACACATATATATTTAGAGTAAGTGGTTTAGCAACGATAATCATAATAATATTAATAACAACAATCAAGTACAAGTTGAATCATGAGTTAAGCAAATTTTAAGTACATTTTACACAGAAAAGAGATGTGATTGTGTGTGTGATTGATTGGTTGATTGATTGATGATGTTGATGTTCATGATGATGAGGCAGGTGACGCATTTGATTAAGATTGTTGTTGTTGTAGTTGTTGTTGATTTGGTTGTTGTTGTAGCATATGGAAAAAAGAAGACGAAGAAAACGAAACGAAATCAATAAAATGAAGAGTTCAATCAAAGCAGCTCCCGATTGACAGGCCGTGTTTGATTGACAGCAATGCATGCAGCGCACTCTGTGTGTGGGCAACATTTAAATGCACAAACGCTCTCGCTGGGCATTGATTGATTGATACTGATGGATTGATTACACAGATAATGAGCGGACTTCATTGATTGCCACTGTGAGAGTATTGTTAGTCGGCTTTGCCGAACACGTTTGTAGATTCGACTCTGGAGTGAAAAATTAGAGCATGAACACAGTGCTAAAATGTCGGTTGCTGCGAAAGTGGTGCTGGCCGAATTGTAGGGTATTTGTTGCTGTAGTAGATTTGTCGATTGGATTGGATTGGATTGGAATTGATTGGATTTGATTGATTTGTTCTAAATACGACCCACCTTTTTGATGTCATCGCTGTCCTGCTGGGTTTTCTCTTCATCGCTTTCGGTCTCCTCCTCAAACAGGGGCTCAAGACGGCGTCTAAGCATTACAAGTTGCGATATATACGATATACACGATATACGAGAGTCGATATACGATATACGATACGATACGATACGATACGATGGAATGGTTGCGAATTTGGTTTGTTTGTTTGTTTGTTTTTTGTTGATTGTGGTTTGTTGTTCGATTCAATTGTTGTTGTTGTTGTTGTTGTGGTGGTTGTTGTGTTGTTGATGGCACAAATGATATAAATTTTGATTTGAGCAAATGTCATATATACGATATAGATAGATGTAGTTACTTAGCTATAGCTATGGATATACACTACAGAGATGAATTAGGAGACTAGCATATAAATATATACTGTATGAGTTTACTATCAACGATTATATGAGAATCTTTCTCTCTCACTTTCACTGGTTCTGTGTCTAGAGGTATACGTAAATCGTATATAGTAGTATATAGCATAATCTAAGCTAACCAAAGATGATACAAGTAGAGTAAATATTGAGTTGGCTAAGCTAGACTGTTTACAAATGGGCTGCGAATTGAATTCAATGGATTGTGGATAGAGAGTTACGAAAGAACGAAAGAAACACCTGTAAAAACTACAGAAAAAAATCCAAAAGAACACACAAAAAGTAAATGAAATATTCATATATACTATATGTATGTATATATAATATATAGAGCTATATACTTAAGTGTAAGCAACTATAAATCGTTGGCCTGAATTTTGGATAGCGTTTTCAATTCGTACTTTATATCGATTGGAGGAGGACTAATCTAGAGGCGTTAGCTAGCGAACAGTTCTAGTTCTGTTCGACTCACCGTGGCAGCAATCCTCGAATGGTGCTGGCCGTCATCGGAGGCGCCATCAGCAGCTCGTCCATCATCAGTTCCGTGTCGTCGTCGTCGTTCAGCGACGTGCTCGACTTGGTGGGCGACTGTCGGCAATGGATTAGTCTCTCTCTATATACATATACATATATAACGTCGCGGGGACTTACCGAGTGCGTGTTCTCCGAGTTGATCAGCTGCATGTCGTCGTTGTCGCCGCCGCTGGTGGGCGTGCCCCAGACCTCCTCGCCCGATGTCGCTCCCGACGTGCACTCGTCCATCTGCTCGTCCGTCTCGGAGGCCGTTTGATTGCCCTGCTGCTGCTGCAGCTGCTGCTGCTCGTTGGCGTTCCAGCGGCCCAAGTACTTGTCGATGAAGGCGCGCGACTCCTCGAAGAAGCTCATCTTGTCGCTGACGAAGGCGCCGGCGCGATTCGTCCACGCTCCGCTGGCGAGCACTTCGCCATTGCTGATGGTCACGCTGATGCCGCTCGAGCATGCGGCCAGCTCGTGCAGATTCTGCGCCATCGCCTTGTCCGCTGTGCCATCGTCGGCGTCCGCGTCCGCATCCTCGTCATCGGCATCCGCATCGATGTCGTCGTCGTCGTCGTCATCGTCATCGTTCACATCGACATCGGCGTCGTTGGCCGCCTCCGCCTCCTCGTTGAGACCGTTTTGCGTGTACGTCTCGAGGTCGTCCAGTTCGTCCAGCTCGTCGGAGGGCAGCTTCTCCAGGCTGGACATGGTGCCGAAGCGTCGCAGCGCATTGCTCATCGGCCGGTACGGCGGCTCCTCCTCCAGCGGCGACTCGTCGCACGAGTCCTCCGGTATGTTCTCGATGATCGCCTGCCGCGGCTGCTTCGCCGTCGTCGTCGAGGTGGTCGACGTCGTCGTCGTCGTCGAGGTCGTCGAGGTCATCGAGGTGGTCGCAGCACCGCCGCTGTTGTCCCACACATGCGTGCTCGTCTTGGTCAGCACTGCGTCCGGCGTGGGCGGCACCACAGCGATCGTCGGCGGCGACGTCGTCGGCGTCGTCGTTGCCAGCGCTTCCTGCTGATCGTTGAGCGTGATGAGCGGCGATCGTTGCTCCTGCCGCTGGCCACAGAGCTTGGCGGTCGGCGCGAACTGCGCGAGGCCGATGAGCATGAGCGACAACTGATCGTCCTCCTGGCGCTGCACCGCAGTCGCCTTCTGCTTGGGCGACTCCAGCAGCTTGCAGGTCTGCTGCTCCATCTTGTCCGGCCCCAGCTGCGACTGGCTGAAATCCTCGGGCGCACAGCGACAGTGGCAGGCGGCGTATTTGGCCGGCGAGCCCGACATCGAGCCGGAGCCGCAACCGGATCCCGCTCCCGAGACGGGCCGATCACTGCTGCGTATAATGCGCGCCGTCTCCGTGATGGTCACAATCGCCTTGACCTGTTGGTTGGCACGTGGTCGAACCGGCTCCTGGCTGGCGTGCGCCACGATCCGGGCGCAACGTGGCGGCGGCTGCGGCTGCGCCTTTGGCGAACCCGATGTCGAGGCGGATGCAGATGCGGATGCTGAGGCGGAGATTGAGGCTGATGCTGAGTTGGAGACGGAGGCGCCGACGGAGCAGTGACCGTTGGCCAGCAGCGGCGCTTGCTGCTCTAGAACGCGTAGCTTGGCGTCGGCGACGGCGACCGCAACGGCGCTGCAGCTGCTGCTGCTGTTGGGCATGGCGCCGACGCTGTCATCGGTCGCCTCTGATTGCGATAGCGACAGTTCGTCGGTGATTAGTTGGGCCACATCGCTCTCTGTGTCGCCGGTCTCGCGCCGGCTGCTGCTAGCGACTACCTTGGACGACAGCTCACCGGTCACGGTGCTGCTGGACATGCTCGTCACGCTGCCGGTGCCCGTTCCCGTCCGGGTATTCGCACGTGCAGCCCGCTCTGTGGCCGCCGTCGGTGCAGGACTCGAACCGGGGGCGCAGGCTGCAGCCGAATCGTTGCCGCTGCCATTGCCGTTGAGCTTGCAGCAGCGGTTCGGCGAGGACTGACTGTGCTGCACCTTCAGCGAGTTGCAGAGCAGCGGGGAGTTGCCGCCGCCGCCGCCAGGACTGGCGCCAGCTCCTCCCCCGCCCGCTGCCCGTCCGCCCGCCGCGCTCTGCTGGCAGTTCTTGTGGCAATGGCGGCACACCGCCAGCTTGTCGAGCACAATGGGACTCGAGCGTACTGTGATCTAAGCGCAAGGGCGGCCGCAACAAAAATACCAAAATACCACAGCTCTAGCAATACGATCTACCCAAAACAGGCAGCCGGAGATGGGCAAAGGACTCGCAATATAACAATATGTTATATACAGGGACAGCAATCAATTAAAGCAAAATAACAACAATTACATTCCACATAATATAATTTGGAAATGATTACATGATAAATTTTAAGTAGTTTTGTTTTAGTTTTAGTTTCAATGAATCAATCATACTTTTTGGACCAATAAAAATTAAAACTTGATCAACTCTAACAAAATAGAATAACAAAATAATTGCAATGGTGTACAATGTATCACTATATTTAAATACCAACGAATAAATTGATAAGTTAAATAGCAAAAATTACATTCCACATAATATAATAAATATTTAAATGGAGGTTTTCAAATGATTATATTAATTTTAAGTAATTTAGTTTTATGTTAGTTTTAGTTGAAATGATTCAATTATGTACAATCATACTTTTTGGACCAATAAAAAAAATAAAAAGATAATTATTCTGTTTGCTATTATGGGATTATGGTATACAATTAATCACTATACTTAAAGAAAAACGAAAAAATATATAAATAGAGGTTCCCAAATGATTATATGATTAATTTAATGTAATTTAGTTTTCGATTTGTTTTTGTATACAAACATTATTTGTGGACCAATAAAAATTAAAACTTGAAAATAATGATTTTAAATGATTTTTTTTTCCGATCAAAATAGAACAACAAAACTATTATAAAGGTGTAAGACTAATCACTGTAGTTGAAGAAAAGCGAATTCAATGATTTACAATGCATAATGCAAGGGAATTATAGTCGAGATGTACAATAGTAAATGGGAATGCAAGTACTACTTCAAAGACTACAGAGGATCTCCTGCCCTTTGGCCATCTCCAGCTCTGGCCACAATCAGTTCATCAATCAGCTCGTCTCAACTCACCTGGCTGTCCGATGTGGTGCTATGCGACTGGCTGATCTGGCTGGGCACCACTTCGGCCTCGGAGTAGATCTCGGAGGTGGCGCTCATGCTGAGCTCCTCGACGCCGCTGAGACGCTTGCCGCCGAAGTTGGGCTTGGCGGAGAGGCCGCCGTTCTCCTTGGCCAGATTCAGTTCCTTGGTGCGCTTCTCGAGCTGCTGGCGCGTCCAGTAAATGATGCGTTCGTCCTGCTCGCTGTCGCTGTTGAAGATCAGCTGCTCGTCCTCGGCACTCACGTTCTCCTGGGAGCGTGCGATGGCCACGAGGCGCGCCTGCTGCTGCTGCTTGTCCAGCTGCCCCTTCATCCAGTTGGCCAGGTGCAACGCACTCGACTTGGGAGTGCCCGTCTTGTTGAGGATGCGGCACTTCTCGTCGATCAGCAGCTCGATCTGTTCCACGGCATGGCCGTGCTGGCCTGCGTTCCGTTGCTGCAAGATTCGCGTTTGGTTAGAATGTCGATGACCCATCCCCCAACCCTCCAAAAGCCACCCACAGGACCCACCCGGATCCAGCTGCACCACCAGAGCACCAGACCACACCACCATCATACACACAGAGCTGCAGCTGCCCGACGTTGATTGCAAATTAAAATTTGTGATGGGCTCATTTTGAATGCGATAGCAATGATTGTTTCTTCGATACTGATCTCTGACTGGATTTCGATTTCGATTTCGATTTCGATTGATTGCAAAGAAGCAAAAGCAGAAGAAGAAGAAGAAGTATTGAGTTTTGCTCTGCGGCATTTTTTAGCCTGGCTTTTGTTTTTTTTTTTTTTTTTTTGTGGCATTGACTTTGGCATTTGACGTGGCGCTCGAGAAACAACAGAAACAATAAAAACTCGCGGGTTTTGGCCATCTTTGATTAAAAACGCTTGCACTTTAAGAGGTTCACACAACGATAACAATAGCGATAACGATAACGATAACGATAAGAATAGCGAACAAACAATACAAATACAAATACAGTTAATTGCGATAACGATAACTTAAGATTGCGAATTGAGTTGGAAATAATGAAAGAAGCGACAGAAGAAGAAGATTGATTGATTGATTGATTGAACTTAACTAAACCAAAATTGAGTCCATCACAATTTTTAATTTGATTTTCAATTTTCTAAATATTTGTCTGGTTTTGCTGGTCAACCAATTTAAACGCAGGATGAACCGGGACCGGGAAGAGTGTTGTTTTTATTAATACTTTTTTTGGTTTTTTTGTTTTTTTTTTTAGCATTTTGGGCAACGTACAGAGTGGTACAAAGTGAGTGCTCGGTGGGTTTGTTTTTTTTGTTTTTTTTTCTTTCGGTTGGTTGCTGAATTCGTATTGTTCTCATTTTTTGTTTTGTTTGGTAGGAATTGAAATAAAAAGAACATCACAAGCGTTTTTAGTCAAAGAATCATTTGGTTTTTATTATTCATCGTTTCTCAAACTCATCTCATCATCATCATAATATTTTTGTTTTTTATATTATCATCGTTCATTTTGCTACTTCACTTCTCTCTCATCAACAAAACCATAAACGGACTAATAATTAGAATAATAATAATCGAAAAATATTTTGTTATAAACAATCCTAAACACACATACTAAGTACAAGTATATGGCTGTAGTACAAGTATAATGGGACAACAATTCACCAGATACATATGGTACACATACTTACTTACATACATATGGTGGATATATAAGTGTGCGTGAACATTATACGTGTGTGTGTGTGTGTGTGTGTGTGTGTGTGTGTGTGTGTGTGTAGCTTATTGCAACGGGAGGGCGAATTGGTGGAGAAATAAGCTACGGCTACGGCAACACAAATTTGCTCAAAGGGCCGCTGCGCACACATGACGTATACTTTATATTTAGTTCTTGAAAGCAGCCTCGACACGACAGTGTGCGATTGTTGTATTTAGATTAGATCGAATCAAACTTTATAGGACTCCGACTCTAATGCAGTCGAGCAGGGCGGCACACCGTATTGAGGCCGCACAGTGGCTAAAAATACTACGAAAGGGAGTTTAAATTCACTATAAATCAATACAAATAAGTCATTAATTATAGCACTAATAATAAGTTCGTTTACGCCAACTTGAATAGTAAATAAATAAAAAAATACTTGTAAAAGGAAAGTCGCAAATGTTTTTCAATTTCTAGAATTAAACTGAACCATATTTGAGTATAAAAGTAGATTAGAAAGTGCTACAAATTAGTTGCAATTAATGAAAACAAAATAATACTACAATTATACGAATTGCAATTGAATTTGTGAATAAATATATTCAAGCTAATCATGTATAAACCACTTGTGAATCAAACGCATTTCACATATGCTATTTTCTTTGAATGACTTGGCTTTGCAATTAAAATGCGAATTTGAGTCGAGTAATCGCCTGAAAGTAGGCTAAACACAATGTTGCGAGATTATTGAGTAATTGGAATACGGAACTCGACTATTAAACAGCAAAGGAAAATCAACTGACGCCAAATAAAAGCAACAAAGTACGAGTATTTGACATGCAATATGCAAATGCTCATTAAGAGACGGCTTCCTCTTCACAATCTGCCCTTGTGCGAGCCTCATTTAAGGCGTACAGGGTGTGTTTGTTGTGTGTGTGTGTGTGTGTGTGTGTGTGTGTTACGACTACATTAAAAGGCAACAAAGTGCAAGTCATAACTGGAAATAATTGACATGGACTGCTTACGAGACTGGCGTATATAGTAAACAGAGAGACGATGGAACTCCACTCGCAGATTTGCCGCCCTGAAGACTCGCTCTCAAAATACGTGTTGGCGCCTCAGACTGAGCAAAGATTGTTCCAGTTACAGTATATAGTATGCAGTATACAGTTAACAGTTACAGTTACAGTTACAATTACAGTTATAGTTACAGTTACAATTACAGTTACATAGATTATATAGCGTATAATTTGCATGTATTTATGTTAGATACGTATGTTATGTGGATGTATTGTGGATGTCGGGACGATCGAAGGGGGAGGTGGAATTATGTACACAGAATCAAGAATTATCGAAATCGTTTTCGTGTTTAACCTACAGAAACGAACTATGGGCAATGGCAGCGTTTTTGGCAAAACGATTAACTTAAGCTTAATTAATACCCAATTGGAGCACATTAATCGAAGGATTGAGACTGAGACTAGACTAAGGCGATAATAAATATAATATAACAACATCGATAACAACAATAGTTTCAATTTTCATTTCACATCTCTTTTCTTTTTGTTTCGTTTTCTTATTTGTTTGTTTTTCCTTCTTTTTTTTTTTGGCTACAAAATGGAAGCATTTTTTACGAATCTTTTTTGACGATTTTTGTTTTGATTTTTGAATCGATTTCTTTTTGGTTTTTGGTTTACTTTGAAAGGTGTTGGCAAAAAACATGGTAATCGAATTAACGGAGACGATTAATACGAATAGGTATATAAGTATATAATATATGTGTATATATATATATATGTGTATGTGTGTGTGTGTGTGTGTGTGTGTGTGTGTGTGGGTGTAGATGTATGTAAATACGAGTATTCGGTAAAACAAGGTGGCGCCATCTTGCGCCGTGTAGCATTTGTGTTGTATATATGTACATATATAGCGGCAAATGTGTGTGTGTGTGTGTGTGTGTGTGTGTGTGTAAATTTGACTATCTATGAAGTATGTGGACTACACTAGTAATGACTAAATACTAGAAAAAACTAGTTAAGAATTAGTTACAATATTAACTATATAACCTTAGAGCTACTAAATATATATTGTATATGTATATATATATGAATGTATATCTCTTCTCCCCCAAAATATCTAACGAATGAGTACAAGACGAGCACATCTATATATACATATATGTGTATATATATATATGGTATATATAGGCATATAACTATGCATATGTTGAGAGAGATACAAGTATAAATATGTATGTATATGAATCGATGCCGATCAATCGATCGCTCGTGCATGAATTTAACTCAATTACTAACTATAATTAACCATTTATGTTGTTGTTTGTTAGCTGTGCAGCATTGCATTGCAATTCAAGATTTGATTATCAAAACAGATTTGTACAATTTGATCATACAAACGACTTGTTGAATACCAAATGCCAACTCAACTCAAGACCCAAAAGCGCTGATTCTTCATTCTTTTGCTTTGCCTTCAGTGATTGTTTGTATTTTGTTGTTGTTTGTTTGTTAATTTGTCTAGTTTTGGTTACAGTTACCCCATAAGGCATTCGTTAGATAGATCACACTCATTTGCTTACTAGATACTCGTAGGATCCCCATTGAGATCCAAAGCGCTTTGTTGGAACTTGGTGTGTGGTGGAGGGGGGAGGGAACGCTACTACTTAAAGCACAGGTCAAAGCGACACAAAGGGTCACAGAGCAAAAGCGTGCAGTTACAGTTAAAAGAAAGAGAGAGAGAGAGTGCAAGGGACAACAAGAGAGAGAGAGAGAGAGAGAGAGAGAGAGAGAGAGAGAGAGAGAGACGTGCAAAAAGTCTGTTTGCAAAATTGCAGCACGTTAGGCAACGAGGTAGCTTCTTGAAGAGAGAGTTCAGCTTGCAGTTATGCTGGCAGAGGGATCGTCTGCAACTGACACGTTGCCTTCCTGCGTCAGCGCACATTTCAGCGGTGCGTTGTGCCTCTGCAAGCATATGGAATCTTCGGCTGACCGAAGTTGCAGCTAAAGCTTCGTTTTGTTTCGTTTCGTTCTAGTTTTTTCGTAGTTCTATCAGTTGGGTTGGGTTGTCTAAGCTCATTTATTCAAAGATTGTGCTTGTGTGTGAGGCAAGAAAAAAAGGGGGCGACTTCGACTCCGGCTCTGACACTGGCTCCAATTCCGAGTCCGATGCCGATGCCGATGCCGATGCCGAAGTCGATTCCGGCTCGATTCCGGCTTGGCTGCAGAGCTGCGTGCCCGTCTCAGTTAAGAGCCAGAAATCAAATCACAGATCCAGCGAATCTGGCGGCGTCGGCTTGGTGGGCAGCATGCCAAACGGATCGTCGACAACAACGCTATCGTCATCGCTGTCGTCGTCCCCATCCCCATCCCCACCCCCATCTCCACCACCAGCCGCAGCCGCAGCCACATTTGGATTTGTGCCCACGGCGTCGCCATGGAAAATGCACTCCTCGACATCGGTGTCGTAGCAGGGATCCAAGTTCACCTCGTTCAGCTGCAGATCCAGCTCCAGCAGATCCCACGAGCCGCCAAACTCGGCCAGCGGTATATTTGCGGCACGTCCGCTCGCCGATGCCACAGCTGCCCCCGCGGCCCCCGCTGACGACGACGCCGCCGCTGCGGGCGGCACAAAGTCATTGCAGAAGGCGTCCGAGTTGCAGACCTGCGAGCTGGGCGATATATTCGGCGTGGGCGTTTCGGGCGTGGTCAGCGACACCTGTTGCGTCACCATCGACGACTCGTCGATGAACGACCGCCCCACCGAGCTGAGGCTGAACTCGAGCAGCTTCTGGGCGTGACTGGGCGCCACGTACGCGACGCTCGCATGCTCGGTGATCGCCTCGGGAATGGCGGTCAGGCATTTGTTGCTCACGCTCGGCAGCGACTGCGCCGAGGTCTGAGTGTGCGCGGTCTGGGCGGTGAGGCTGCCGCTGCTGCCCAGGCACGAGCTGTTCGTGTGGTAGTGACGCAGCGAGGAACCGACCACGCCCACGCCCACGCCGTTGGGCATCGAGCCGCCGCAGCTGGTCGCCTGGCCGCGCACACAGCCGGACAGCCGGGCGGGGGATGTGGTGCGCGAGGGCAACGAGGCGGAACAGAGCTGCTGCTGAGCGGTCTGGGTGCTGGCCGTGATGCAGGGAACGCCGGCGGAGACGGAGACTGAGGCGTGACTTTGACCCGGACCCGTACCCGAACCCGAACCCGGACCGCAACCCGAAACCGTTTGGGTCGAGGGCACCAGCGCACTGGCCAAACGCTGCAGATTCTCATAGGAATCGGCGCTGTCCAGGCGCTTGCTGCGAAAGAGACGCACCTGCTGTTTCTGCTGCTTCAGGTTGATGCTGTCCAGCGAGGGCAGCTTCATCGAGCCCATCGATGCGGACGTCATGCCGATGTCGCTCAGCGGCACCAGCGTGTTCAGCACGTCCGGCGAGTCCAGCGGACTGGACAGCGGCGTCGAGCCCAGTGCGGCGTTCACCAGAAATCTGCAGAAACGATCAAACAAATTAAATAAGCATAAGTTGAATAATCTTCGGAAACGATTCAAAATTGTATTATACTAATCTCTGTTTCTATCAACAACAATCCAAAAAATATATATATACTATATAAGTCAAAGAATGTATAGAAAATATTCCTAGTCTCGAAACGATTATAATTTCGAATATTGTAAATTTGTATATTTTTGTAGTCAACAACAGTCGACAACAAAATATATATACAATCTATACAAAATATTTATTAAATCGAATCGGACATTACAAATTTCACTATACAAATTAACAAAAACGTTATTTGTACATTTTTCTTTACTAATTCAAGAGTAGCTCTTGTTTCTTAATCAAAAATAATCATCAAACAGAGACTGCAACGATTATCATTTTTACTATAATAAATACGAGTTATTTGAAGTATTTTCTTTGTAATTTATCAGTGATTCTTGTTTTTATTTAAATTAAAAATGTCGGAATTAATTATTAATTTATTTAAATTTATTTATTTAAATAAAAAAACAATCGAAAGTAAAACGTTTTTTGTATTAAATAAAAATAGAGACAGATGTGTTGCATGAATGAGAACTGAATTTGAAGGATTATTAAGAAAGTTTGCTTCGATTAAACTAAGAATTGAAGAAATGCAATTTTAGAATAGGGGATTGAAAATTAAAATAGTGAAAAGAGGTGAACTAAAGAGTTGTCTGGATGATAAGAATAGATGAATAGCGAAACTTACATTTGACGCTGCAAGAGATTCTGCCAGACAGCCTTCAGCTCCAGGGAGGGAGCACGCAGGATGAGGCTCTTGCGCCTGGCGCCCCGCTTGGGAGTGCGAGTCAGATCGGGGGCACAGTAGCCGGTCGGACTCTCGGCCAGACGTCCGTTGGGATCGACGGTCAGACGGAACTCCGTCGCTGCAAGAGACATTGCAAAAGTGCAAGCTAACCGATTGAGGAGACAGTTTCGGGTGGGGGGCAATGGCGAGGGGTGACTCACTTTTCTTGCGCATGTGAAAGCACGAATCGACGACGTTGGCAATGGGAATGGGCTCCTCGGTGATGAAGAGCACCCGGTCCCGACTGACCTTGGCGAACACGATGATGTCGCTGAAGAGCAGCGTCCAGTAGGGTTTGATCGAGCGGCCCTCGACGCGCGACAGATCGCCGCCGAAGATCCACTGGCGACCCTGGACGGCGAGCGTGAACGGTTTGCACTTGGTGAACACCATGCGCGACTCCAGATCCTGGAGCGTCAGCAGCGGCCGGCCCTCGCCCAGGGGCTCCATGAGGCCGCTGCTGACGGTTATTTCGCGATAGGCGGCCTGCAGTTCGTTAATCACAGTGCTGAAGTTCTTGTGCTCCTCGGTGTCGACGTGGCAATTGCCGGCGAGCAGCTGCATCAGCTTGAGGATCTCGCGAAAATGCTGCAGCGGACGGTGTATGAACATGGTGAGATCGGGACGCTTGCGCGGCACCGCCGGCTCCGTGATGAACGCTATGAACTCGGATCCCGTCTGCCGTGACTTGTTCACGAGCACACAGTCCGCCCGCTTGATGCCGTTGCAGTACTTCTTGTAGGCGGCGCAGATCGCCGTCGTCTTGGAGAGATAGACGCGGGAGGCGAAGTTCATGTGCGGCTCCTGCTCCTGGTCGTTGCTGCACAGCTGCTCCAGGATGTCCTCCGCAATGCGCAGCAGCTCGTCGATGTTCTGGAACAGCGTGCGATGATCGTTCGGCGATATCAGATCCTTGCGCTCCACCAGCGGCTGCACGAAGCGCTGCAGTCCAAAGTGCAGCGCCGCCGTGAAGTTCTGCTCGCGGCTGATGAGCTGCAGCAGGAATCGCCGACGGTTGTCCGTAATGGGCACGATGGACTGCAAATCGAGAGAGATTGAAGCGTCAGAGAAGTTCAAGTCGATTAAAGTTGCATTTCAAATAATTTAGTTCGTTCCCTCAACTCCAATTGGAAATGAAGCCAATCAGACAATGCTTCTAATGGAATTGTGCGCTGAAAACTGTGCTTCACTTTTAGAGAAACTTTATGAGAGATTCATAATTAAACTGCGCGCTGAAAAGTATGCCACGTTTTTTGCATACGCAACTTCAGTCAATAGAGAAGCGCTTTAAGTGTTTGCAGTCGAAAATTCAAATGAGCTTCAAAATAAACAGAAGTATACAAATAAATTTGTTTTCGATGCAGCAGCTCTTAACATTTTAATCGTCAATCTAATCATACTATAAAATGTTGTATCACTTGTTAAGATGTATTATCAATAATATTTTATATATCAATAAACCAAAAATGATATAAAACAAAAACCAAATGTTGATGCATAACACTTTTAAGAAGCACAATTTTCTGGTTCTATTGATTTAATGTATATAGCACTCCAAACATGTTTCTGCATTAAATGCTCCAATCTGACATTTTAACAATGCTTATTTTGCAATAATATCGCAGAAGAATTTGAAGTAGTCTAAATCTATAGCACATGTTTTTATATAACAAATCTAAAGAACTGGCGAATTGAGTAAATGAATGCGAAGCGCTTCATTTGGCATTCTACTTCGATCGACATCACTCCAAACATGTGCATATGTTAATGGCAGGCAAACCCAGTAAAAAAATAAAATCAGAGCAACTGAAATTCACATGAAACCGAAAAAAAAATGGAATTTTATTGTCAAGCGTGGGGTTGAGGGGATTTTATGACAATTGCGGGTCGCAGGGGAGAGCAAAAAAAAAAAAAGTGTATAAATTATAATAATTGTAATCGTATATATATCGAATCGTCGTGCTGCAAACTTAAACGTTAAAAAAAAACTTAACAATAATGCGCTAAAGATATTTACAACGAGCGAAGCGAAAGGGCAAAAAAAAAAAAAAACATGTGGGATATGCGGAAAAAGACAGAAATTAAATTAAAGAGGCGGCTAAAATTAGACTGCGTGGCATGTGGCATGTGGCATATGGCATGATGTTAGACAATGACGCCTTTGCCTACCTCCTTGCTGAACGTCACCTGCGGCAGATGCAGCCGCCGCTTGGCCGCCTCAATGGACGACGTGGTGCCGGAGCAGGCGGTCGCTGGCCGGGATTGGTTGTTGCCGACGAACGTGTTGTTGCCGCCGACGCGTGTGCTGCTCGTGCGCTGCAGCATTGTGGCCGTCGTCGGCGTCGCGGTCGCGTTCGCGATGGTGATGGCGTGCTCCTCGAGGCGCGGCTGCTGGGGCGAATGGCTCTGGACGTGGGCGAGCGCGTGGGAGTTGTGAGTGTTGTGGGTGTTGTGGCTGGTGGCGTTCACGGTGACCGTGGTGATGTTGTTGGCCATGTTCGTCATGCTGGCGCCCGCGCCCGCGCCTGACCTTCTGAATATCTCCAACGTCAAGGACGAGCCCTGCGATCGTATCAAATTCAGAACATCAGCCTCGGGCATCGTGACCACATTGTGCTTGTCCACAAAGATGACGTAGTCGCCCGGCAGGATGCCGCATCGGTCCGCCGACAATCCCGCCTCCACCTTCTCCACCCGCGGCGGATGCGTCCACACAATGGAGAACCCGAAGCCGCGCTCCTCCGTCCGCGTCAGCCGCTTCGTCATCGTGAACGGCGTGCGTCCCGTCGGCTGCCGTCCCGTCGGCAGCGTCGAGCAGCGCCGCGTCGATCCCCCGCCATTCATATGGTTCGCATTGCTCGCATTCGCATTCGCGTTCGCATTCCCGCCGCCCGTGCCTCCTCCGCTGGCGGCTGCAGAGCCAGCGCCCGTCGTGCTGTTGCCGGGGGTTGTGGTGCTGTTCGCATTGCCGTCCGCCGGGGGATCGAGCTCGAGGAAGCGCAAGAAGAGATTCTCGTCGGCGTCGCGCTGATGCAGCGCCTTCTTGCTGAGCACCATCGGCTGATGCGGCAG
The DNA here is from genome assembly GCA_035045625.1 of Drosophila formosana. Lineage (NCBI taxonomy): Eukaryota > Metazoa > Arthropoda > Insecta > Diptera > Drosophilidae > Drosophila > Drosophila formosana. The sequence continues at coordinate 460,058 of JAWNOW010000844.1, read as the reverse complement.
GTGGGGCTGCTGTGGCAGCAGATCGTCCTTGCCCAGGCCGCCAGTCGCCGCCATGCTGTCGATGCTGATGCTGATGACCTCATCGCTCAGCACAGTGCTCGACGCAATCACAGCCGTCGTCGTCGTCGTCGTTGTGTTGTTGCTGTTGCTGTTCGTGTTCGTGTTCGAGTTGCTGTTGTTGGTGTTCGTGTTCGTGTTGCTTGACTTGAGCGTTGTCATCTTGCTGGAGTCCTCTGAGAGCTGTTGCTCCTCTTCTCTTTGCTGCTGCTGCTGCTGCTGCTCGTGTGGACGGCTTGTCGTCGACGTGACGTTGGCTGCTGTGCTGCGGCAGCTATGTTGGCATCCCTGTGCGTGCAACTTGTAGGAGCCCGTGATGCTGTAGATCGGCTGCTGCTCGGCCAACGCGCTCAATGGAAATGTGAGGCAACCCAGGAACTCGCTGCGTCTGCAAATAGAAGTTGCGAGGCCATTAGTAATTGGCAATTGGCAATTGGCAAGTGGAGAAGGATAGCAATGGAAGTCTCGGGTTTTGCACCGCAATAAATCAGCTCTGACCACCGACCAGCGACCTGCGACCACAAACTGGATGGAGCTCTGGGGAAATTGCTTGTGGCTGAAAGGCCACTCGAATGACCTGACAAGGCTGGGCTTCCGTTTCCGTTCGTTTTCGTTTTCATTTCATTTCGTTCCGTTTCGCTTGTGTCTGACGTCCGATAAAAACAGAAAAGTTCTCCATTTTGGGTGGCTTTTGCGTCACGTTGCACTGGCATTTTGTTTACTATTTATATACACACACTTTACCCCACTGTGCACGCGTCGCAATCAGCTCACACATCTTCCCACCTCTTGGTCGCCTTCGCGAAACACTTCCGCCCCCCCAACCCAACCCAACCACCCAAAGCACGCAGCAGCTGCCGTACGTGACATAAATCAATTAGCGCGCCTAAGCTGTCGTGGGTCGTGGATTGTGGATTGTGGCATGGCATTCTCACAGATCCAGTTCGCGGGCTCCGCGGGGCCACAAGCCATTGGGCCTCGCCTGGTTCCGGAAATGCGCTTTGGACCTCTCACATTTTGTTGTGAACCGCTCGAAAGCTCTGTCCTTTGCCTTTTGGCTGTGAAGTTTTGCCCGCGTATTTGGGTCAGTTTTATTGATTTTCGTTTGCTGCAGCGCCAAAGCCAAACTTGTGCGATTGCAATCGCGTTTTGTCTGCCATCCAAGCGGAGAAGGTTTTGCCCAAAAAAAAAAAAAACAAGAATACAACACCCACCAACCACCTTGAGTTGAGTTCAGTTGAGTTGAGCTGAGCTGAGCTGAGTAAATTCAAAAATGGGGCCAGTGCATTAAAAATGTAACAAGCTGCGTACGACGAGCGAGAGCGAATGGAACTGTTGCGAAAGCCCTTCAGGCGGACGCCTAAAAGTAGGCAATGAATAATTCACGGCACTTGTCGTTGGGTAAATTTACTTAAAATGGCTTAACGAGGCATTTGGAAATACAACTATTTTCCAAATGTTTTCATTATGCATGCATAACAAATAACTCGCTCCGAGTGTGTGTGTGTGTGTGTGTGTGTGTGTGTGTGTCGATTCCCAGGCGTGCATTTAGCTTAGCTAGTTGAATATTTCAATTATTATGGCGAGATATTGAGGCACAACACGGCTTTGACCTGTGGCCATTGCATAATGGAGTGTGCTCTTATCGATTCGAATGAATGAATGACGGAATGAATGACGGCATGAATGAGTGAGTTAAGAGTTAAGAACAGGTCAGCTACCAGTTGGCAGTTGGCATGTCCTTGAATTTCAATTAACTTTCGTCTCTGCCACTTGTGAAACGCGTTAGAAACTACATTTCACACGCACCTACAAAGCGTGTCACACACACACACACACACACACGCACACACATGCAGAGAGACACCCATACAGACAGACGCTGGCACGCAGACATTAATTGTGGGTTGGAGTTTCAGGCACAATTGTTTAACAGCATGCCCAGAAGAATGCTACACGCACACACGCACACACACGCACACTCTGGCCACACACTATGACAGTTATATAATTTTGTGTTGCATACTTTTCGGCTGGCAGCGCAAAATCCCACTGACAGCACTGCCAACACACACAACAAAAGTGCCGTTCTCCATTCTCGATATGAAAACAAGACAGCACAAGCACAAGCACAAACACAAACACAAACACACGCACAAAAAAATATAGTAACAAAAAAATGCAGGCAATTAACGATTGCAGTTAACAATTAGTTTTTTTTTTTTTGGGAGTGCACACACTTTTCAGCATTTGTTGTTTGCTGGCTCCGCTTCGCTTCGCTTCGGTTTATGGTGTTTTCGGTTGGTTCGCAGCGTTGCCAGCCGTTAACCGTTTTTGCGTCTGCGTCGCGCGAGCTGAACACTCGAACTGAGAGCTCGCTGCGACAGCACAACTGCCAGCGAGAACATTCTGAGCACGACACGACACGACACGACACGAAGCGACACGAAGCGACCCGAACCAAGACGAAGCTCAAAAAAGAAATGGAAAATAAGTGGAGCCCAGGCAGAGGAGTATTTTTCTGTTTTTCTCATGCATACAGCTGAGCGAATGTCTGTCTGGAAAGCACCACGATTGTGGCCTGGCGACCTCAGTGCGCAGCCGCTGGATGCGAGTCTGGATTTGTGGAAGCCGGACCATGCCTCCCTCCTCCTGCTTCCTCCTGCTCGCCCCCAGTTGGGCCACCGTCATCGCTTTGCGCCCGGAGGGCATTGCGTTTGTTTATGCGCAGGAAATGCACAATGGCACGAAGTGTGCTACAGGAAAACGTTACAATTAGGCTGAGACACACACACACACACACTGTCAGTCTGCGCCCTTGCCTAACTTGGCCTTTTGGCTGTCGCTCGACTCGCGTTGCGGGTGAATGACACACGTTGTATCAAGTGGATGTGGAGAACGAGGATTGGGATGCAGATGATGCTGTTGACCTTACTCGTACTCACTTTAAATGCCGATCCCGATGCCACACGGCCAGCTGCAGCTGAAGCTGCTTCTGTTGCTGGTCGGCCGTTGCCTGCAGCTGGCTCTCCTCCACATGGAAGCCAAAGCGCTCATCAAAGTACGGACGACTCGAGTGCCGATGGACGGCTGTGCGCTGGAAGCGACTCGCCTGATGTTGCTCCCGCTCCCGCTCCCGCTCCTGCTGCTGTTCCTGTTGTTGTTGTTGTCCAGTGGCCAACGCCACCTTGACGTAGGCATTGATGCTGCCGGCGCCGTGCGAACGCTGCAGATCGCGACAGCGAATAACTGCAACAGAAATGAAAAGTTGAGCTTGAATTGTCATTGACGCATTGATTAATTAATTTCGTGTTTCATTTCATCGTTTTATCAAAACCGACAGCGATTCGATGTCAAATTCATGTATAGAAATGGATTCGAATGAATTATTTTGCTACATTTGAAAGTGAACAATATTTCATTCCATTGTTCTCATTCATTTTATATCAATTCGAATTATATTACATCATTAGTTTGGGATCATTACATTAGCTTTAGTTACGTATTATATGCAAATGCTTTACTCCAATTGATCTAAACATTTTCAGTGAATTTGGTTAACAATGAACAATTTTTCATTCCCATGAATTTAATATCAATCCGAATTATCTTGCATTTGCTTTAGTTACGAATTATAAGCGAATGTTTTACTCCATTTGATCCAAACATTTTTTGAGTCAACTTAAGTAGCTATAGTTGAAAATAAAAAATGTTTCATTCCATCGTATCCATATCTACAAATGAAATGGACTTCATTTTGCTGCTGAATTGCATTTGGGGTCGTAACATCTGCTATACTTATAAGTCGTAAATAAACGACTGTTTTATTCTGTCTAATCTGAATATTCAAGCCGATGTATCTAGATTAAAAATGCACGTTCCAACTTTGTACTTCGCTCGGACTTCGCTAAATCAAATGCCCTTTAGTACAAGCTTAATGATGAATGACTCCATATATTTAGAATAAATAAAAAATCGCTACAACTGAAACATTCATCCATGTTGCTGGACGATAGCTCCAATGAAGTCTGCATGAACTAAAGTGGGGGCGACTCTGGAACTCACCATGTACATTTAATTGCTGTTGCTGCGCGTTGTAGGTGATGCCCAAGTCGATGCTGCCGCGTGGAACGAACTCCCCGCCGTTTGTGGTGTCGCCGGCTGAGGAAGCCGAAGCCGAAGCCGACGCCGACGCCGACGCCGACACGGAGGTGGAGACGGAGACGGAGGCAGAAGCGCTGGAGGCCATCGAGCCACGCTTGGCAAAGTGCTCGTCGTCCTCCAGGTCGCTGGACGTGGAGCTGGAGAAGCTGAGGCATCGCTTGATGCTCGGAATGTGCTCGAGGCCGCTCTGCTTCAGTTCGACCGCCGCTGCCGCTGCCGCTGCTGCCGCCATTGTCGCGGCGCCTCTGCTGGTGGCACGGCTGCTGTGGCCGCTCGTCTTGTGCTGATTCTTGCGGCGCACCACGCGCTGCCGCTTGAGGTGGGTGGGCGTGCGCACCTCCATCTCGTGGATGCTGCTCTCGCTCCACTCGCCGTCGCCGGCCGCCAGCGCCAGCGTCGTGGCGGCAGGCAGCTGCAGCTGCACGTTGCCGGCCGGCGGCTTGCAACGCACCTCCTTGCGCGCCGACTCGATGATCGCGTCCAGCATGCGGTCCAAGGTGGTGTCGCCCATGCGCGACGACGACAACTGTGAGTCCTCCAGAGCAGCGGCGCTTGCCGTCGCGGTGACGCTGGCGCCGGCGCTGGCCACACCGACTGAGGCGCCACTCAAACGGGGCAGGCAGCGCAGCGCCGCCAGCTGCGGCGTCGCCTGACGCGGCCCGCTGCCCTCGCTGAAGCTGCGTCGCTGCGGACTCTTGCCGTGCACGTTGCTCAGATCCTGCAGCGCAATCAGGCTGCTGTTGCCGAAGGGGCTGCTCATGAAGTGCACCCCGAAGTTCTCCTTGTTGGCGTCCCCGCTGGCGTTGCGCCGCCGGCCGCGCGTCTCCTCCACGGCGTTGGAGCTCGAGTGCCGATGCATCCGCGTCATGGTAGGCATAACCACTGCCAACCTCACTCTCTCTCTCTTTCTCTCTCTCTCTCTCCTGCAACACAAATCAGAAATAAAATATGATGAGTATTTTATCAAGAAAGTCTTAACTTATAATACGTGCTTCATATTGATTTACTTCATAAGGCTATATCAATATTATTATAGTATAAGTATTAAAATAACTATCATTGTAATGATTGGTAGGCTTAACCAATCCCAACCTCTCTCTCCCCTGGCTAACCTGCAACACAAATCTGAAACCAAATATGAAGAGTAATATATCAAAAAAGTCTATTTCAGAATCTCGTTGAAACTTGATTTATTTCATTTATAACAAATGCTTCATTTTATGATTTACTTTATAAAGTTTTCTCTGCTAATCAAATCATATACAAATGCATTCACCATAATTATTTCATTCATTGTATTATGTATTTAATTCAATATAGTAAGGGTTAAAATAATAATACTACTATCTTTGTAATGTTTGGTAGGCTTAACCAATGCCAGCCTCTCCTCTCAGAAATAAAATATGCTAAGCATTTCATTAATTATCAGTTCAAATTCTGTTTAGATTTTAGCTTATTTATTTTGTAATTAGTGCTTCATATTGATTTTATAAGATTTGTTCTGGAAATCAAATTCTAAACAAAATTCAATCAATATAATTATTAGGCATTTAATGCAATAAATATTAGAAGGACCTTAGTATCTTTGTAATGAATTTTTCAATTTCTGGAATATCTATTATCAGATAATCCCACGTCAGAGTCTCTTTGGCTACCGATATTGCTCTGCATACATTAATTTGTACTATCTTAAGTTGTTATCATTAAATTTACTTCAAATTCAAACACTCTTTAAAAACACTTCATTTATAAAGACATTACTGCTATACGCTAAGTTCATTGCAAATAATATAATAATATTAGGCGTAATATAATACTTTAATAAAAGCAAATATTTTGTAATTCTAACATTTATGAATGTATTTTTTCTTGTATTATAATCTATGACCTCTAATCTACTCTGTTATATTTCCCTTACGACTAATGAGAAACCAAATGAAGTTGAAACAAGGATAAGAGAAAGGCGTTTAAATAAAGTACGCAAAAGCAGGAATCAAGTATATTCTTCGACGATATTGGGCAAAGGCTCGTCTAAAGTTATCTTCGAGAGCAGCACATAACTTATTAGCAGTTCTTTTGTCGGACGAATGAAGTGTGGAGTGAGGTGGAGTTGGCTTGGGTTGTCTTGGTCAACTGGACTAGAGCCGGCAGCTAGGCAGCTGGAGAGGAGGCAGAAACTGGAAACTGGAGGAACACAGACAGCGTGGACAGACCTCTCAAAATGGATGGGAGTGTATGGGAGAAGATTTGTGATATTTGTTTGATGTTCGCTGCAACACCGTGAAGACAATGGCCAGAAAGCAAGAAATTTTTGCAAATTGTTTTTTTATTTTTTGTTGTATTTCTTGTGATTTTCTGCAACAGCAGGAGCAGCAAGAAGCAAACGGGTTTCGTCCAGGCGGCAGGCAACCGCTTGTTGCCTCGTTTACCATGCTGTGTCGTCGTCGTCGTCGTCGTCCTCTTCGTCCTTATCGTCCTCGTCGTCGTCCTTGTGCGAACGTCTTGAGACGCAAATTCAGGTTTTCGAATACAAATTGAACTTATGCTAATTTACAAAAGCGATTCGTTATTTATTTTTTATTTCTTGCCGGCAGCCGCAAACCATTAAATTGAGCGAGTTCAAAAAGGATCTGCGCTGTGTCTGTGTCTGTGTGCGTGCGTGTGTGTCTGTGTGTGTCTGTGTGTGTGCGTGTATGAAACAATTACGCCCCAGCATAATGATGCCATTTTTTTGCAAACAACGAGCAAAGCGGCAAAGCCAAAAAGGAGCGCAAAAGGATCTTCGCTTGCCCATTCTTCGATTTTTTTTCTACACACACACACACTCACACACATACACACACTCGCACACTCACACAGTGCAGAGCAAAAAATGTGAAATGGGTTTCCGTGTAATCCATAAACGTCACCCCGATGAAAATTGTAAATTGAAAATGGAAAATTGCACAAGCAAAACGCAGCGAAGCGAGGCGAGCAAACGAAATATTTTCCTTCTAATTTAAGACGTTCGATCTGAATCGGGATCGAGAAACTCGCAGATGGAGATGGAGAGGGAGAGGGAGATGGCAATGAGAGCGAATCTGTGCGAGCCCTTCGAGCGTGCGCTCTGTGTGTGTGACTTGTGCCCCGAGGATTAGCAGCTCACAGGGATAGAGCAGGACAACGACGAGGACAACGACAAGGACAAGGACAAGGACGAGGCCGGCGACGGGGAGGGGGGCCCAAAAAAAACAGCAACAAATTAAATGTATTAGAGCATGCAGCACCCCTTTTGATTTTCCTTTTCTCATTCTTGCGTTTTCTTTCGCTCGATTTCGTATTTATTTTTTTGCTTTCGGGTTGCGTCTTGTGGGTCTAGCGCTGATCTATATGTGGGTCTAGATCTGGGTCTAGGGGTTAGGGCTTAGGGGTTTTTTTCGTTTCGTTGAACCCTATCCATTTTTTCATTCATTTACCTTCCTTGGCGAAATTAAAATTAGAGCTAGAGCAAAGACAAACAAGACAGACACACACACTCATGGGTGTGAGCGCAATTACACACACACAAACTGTGTGTGTGTGTGTTGCCAGGTGTGGACTGCGATTAGGCCGAGATCAGATCGAAATGCAACAGCCGAAAAAACAAAAAAAAGGAAAAGGCTATCGATTACGGGCAATCTAGCCGTGGCGATCTACGACTCTGCGTATCTACAAACAATGTGCAACGTGCTACGTGCAACACGAGGCACGACACTTACCTGGTAACTGGAGCTGGAGCTGGAGCTGGAGCTACTGATGGGCGACTAGGTCGCCGGCTTGAACTCGTTTCTTTGACCAACTTTCTGCTTGCTGCGAAGCGCTTTTCTGCTCCTCACACTTTTCACAAAACAGCAACAATAAAAAAAATAAAATTGCGAATATCTTTGGCCAACTGCAACACGTTGTTGAGTCTTCTGCAAGTCTTTTGCAAATTTGCTTCTGCTGAATCTTCTCGCGATACGTTCGCAGCACACGAGGCAACAAACGGAAATGACGAGCTCGACATGCGGCCACCTCGATGATGGGTTCGCTGTGGCATGCAACGTGCAACCACCACACCACCTTTAAGCCACAGAGAGCGACCGAGAGAGAGAGGGAAAGAGAGAGCGGCTCCAGGCGGAGAGAGTTGCAGTGAGAGTCGTGGCTTTATCTCTTAGACTCTTCGCAGAAGTGTGCTGCAGGGATCGTTCCAGAAAGATAGTGATTGAATTTCTTAAACTTGCTGCCTGCAGATACTTTTGTATCTTCAAGTTGACAATCTTTTGGAGTTTGTCATATGATAATAGATGCTACGATATGATTATCATCATCACATACTTTATTTCTTTTTATATTTCAACTAAAAATAAGTTGCAAAATTTTATATTGCAACTTTAAATTTCTGTAACTTAATTTTATATTTTTAGTTTTTTAATCATAATTTGATATTATAATTTCTGCAATGTCGACTGTTCATAGAATAATAAATAAGTAAACTTTTCGGCAATAGCTTTGTAGTCTTAAAACTTTACTCACTTGCATTTATTTCACAAAGAGATTTTAATTGAATTATTAATGAAAAAAAACTTTTGAAATTGTTAAGTAATAATTAACACTTATTTAGCTTAATTTTACATTTTACTCATCCAATAATATGCAATTTTATAACAAAAACTGCTTTAATGTCGACTGTTCATGGTTATCTTTAAATAAGTAAATAAAGAAACATTTCAGCAACATGTATTTAACTGAGTTTGTATAGTTACTCGAAAATATATAATAAAATATTCTAAGTCATAATCGTGGATATCATCAGAGATATTTTAAAATTTTTCTTATGTGATTGCCTTTATGCAGTTCGTGCAATAAATTAATGTTAACATTTTCATATCAAAATCCAGCTGAAATGCACAATTATCTGGCGATAAAAATGATAAACATTGCAAATGAATTAATTTGCATTTTAATTTACAAACTGCACTTTTGTGGGTACTTCAAGAGTTCAGCTATCACTTGAATAGGCTCAACAGTTTGCTGCAGTTGCGCACTGATTGCCAGCTGCCGCCACTCGCCGCTAGAGCGCGCCAGTCGCAGATTTAAGAGCGCACACTCAACAGACATCTTTTCTCTCTTGCTGCTCTTCTTGCACACTCTCCCACTCTCGCACTCGCTCGCTCTGCCGGTCGGACGTGCTGTCTCGCTTGCGCTCAAGTATCTGTCTGCTTACCTGCCGAGTGCTCGCTGAGATTTGCTGTTCATGGGTGTGTGTGTGAGCGAGTCCTTTTGTTATGACCAGCTTTGCCTTTGCAGTGCCAAATGGGAGCAGAGACAATGCGACCAACAGCTGTCGCAGCGGTAAAAAAAGAAGGTAAGAAAAACCCACACGACGGCTACAAGGCAAACGAGGCAACGACGTCGCAAGGTGTCTTAGCCCAGATTTGTCTCGTGTGTTGTCCTGTGTGTGTGTGCACAGGAGCAGGATACAACTTCCAATACTACTACTACTACTACCATATGGAGAAACGGTAGCCTAATGTCTCTGTCTTTCTCCTTGGCTCGGCATGAAAGGACATTGCGACATTGCGACATTTCTCGACAGCAATGCTCGGTCATTACTTTCACTTTGATTTCGGATTCTGGATTTTGGATATATTGTGTGTTTGCTTCCCTTTTGTATGTAGGCGGCTGGACACGAGGCAATTGGCAATTTACGAGCTGCCCAGAAGCTTCGATAAATATTTGTCCAGATGCTGCAGTCAGGACACTCGCTCAGTCAGTCAGTAGGACAGCCACCTTCCCGGCTCATCGTCTCGTGCCTTTCATTAGCAGCCGATGGCCGTCGCTTCATTGTTGGCCAAATTTATGCGACATTTGCTGTCGATCTTCAGATTTTACGAGCAGCAAGCCAACTTTGCAATCACCTTTGAATGGACTCCGCTCTGCCCTGCTCGAGTCAACACAATGCTCATTACTTAGTCCTTAGTCTCTCCGGCCGCCGGCCGCCGGCAGTTGCGTGGGCAGGGAGCAGTTCCCTGGAATCGCACCAAGTCCAAGTCATGCTACTTCAGTCGAGTGCTCAGCTGTCCTTACGGCACTTACGAGCACAAATGAGTGCCACATTAAGTTATTGAGTGCATACTCGACTCGACTAACTTTCAGTTTAGTTCTTGGAAGCCATGAAGCTTCGTTGCCCATCAATGCATCGGCTTCATTCATAGATGATTTCAATTGAATTGCAACTATTTTAATATTTATTGGTTGCAGCGGGAACTCGACAGTTTGATATTTAATGAGAATCTAATTACATATCTGGTTTTTAGAATTTTCTTTATATCCCAAAATGAAACATTGGACATGTTTTAATAAATTCAATAGACAATTTACATTTAAAATGAGTTTGTTGTCTAACTCGTACGAAAACAAGTGACAGAGAGGCAGTACTTATAAATTAATTTTTAAAGCAAAAATATTTCAGAGATTGATGGCATCGATAGAGAAAATTTGTAGTAATAAATTCTAAGAAAAATTTAGATATGTACCAGGGGCCGAAATCATTATAAGCTAAATTACAAAATTAGATTCTGATGATTTTATAAAGAGTTTTATGCATTTATTTGCCCTTTGTGTTTCATTTTAAGTGATATTATGAAAGCTAGTCCTCTAATGTTTAATAAATGACTTTCATTTAATGTATTTAAAGTAATCATATTGTTGTAAAAAATACACACAAAACTCAATATTTTTATAATTATAACGCTGTACTTATTGTTATCGTGTATCAATTCTATCTGTTATTAAAGAAAAATAAAAACATACATTGTTAATTACTATATTATATTTTCTAAAATTTAAATGTATCTATACTAACATATATAATATATCTATATTATAAAGTAGATCTTATTACAAGTAGATCTACGCTATATCGCTCTATATACCAAACAAACTGTTCGACAAGAGACTTTGCTGCTGCTTGTTTACAGGGTATTGTGGGTTGAATGCAATGAATGCGAACCGGGTTGACGAATGCCGAATGTCGAATGTCGAATGCCGTTGTGAAGGCAAAAAGGCAAAGCTGCCATTTTTTGGTCATTTATCAAATTTCAAGCAAAATCTACAACAATCGCTGCAGCGACCAAAGCAGATCACATTTTCATTCTCATTTTCGTTGTCGTTGTCGTTGTCGTTGTCGATGTCGTTTTCATTTTCATTTGGATTTTCAATTTCTGCCAACTGTGAAGTGAATATCAAAACAAAGACTTGGGATACGGTGACGTTGCGCTCTTCAAGTTGTTGGAATCCTTCGGCATCGACATCGAAATCGGCCGCTCGTCAGATCCTTCGATCCCATTTTGTCGTTCGAGGCGCGCGTTTTGTGTCTCCTTGTCAAGCTGTCAATCAAAAGGCATCTTTCATTTGCCTCATGTTGCCAGTTCGGGACACACACACACACACACTCACACCACTCTCTCGCTCTCTGTCTGTCTGTCTAGCTGCCTCGCTCTGCCATCGATTTGCATTTGCATTTTTAATTCCACATGCAAATCCTATAAAAATCCCACATTGTTTATCGCTTACAAGCAGAAATCAAGTTGATGCTAATTTTCGTCTATTACCTTTTTCTGCCCATTAGGCAAATGACAATACACACACACACACACACACCACACACACACACACACAACCATACACAACCACACAGATGATGGGTCGTCAAGGGGTTGTCACAATTTGTGATCTGATTTCGAGGCCGAGTGTCAAATGCATTTGCAATTAGTTTGCCAAAAATCGCCGTCTCACCCCTTCTTCTTTCGGCTTTCGGCTTTCGCCTTTCCCTTTCGGTTGAGTTTTCCCTTTCCCTTTCCAATTTGAAATTGAATTTATAAACAATTTAGATAAATTTGCAATATGGCCCGCAATTGGCAAACAGCAACAACAGCAGTGATAACAACAACAAAGTGGCCCGCACACACGTTAGCAACCCTTTTAACCCCTTCATGTTTTTCCTCATTTTCATTTTAATGAAGCGCGAATCGAACCAAAAAAATAACTCGCAAATTCAAATTGCAATGAAACTCAAATTCAATGACGTATCGATTACAACGGTTAATATTTTGGCCAGTCATAAAACCCCCTCTCCTACTATCATTACCATAAATGCATCCGATTTGCATACTATATATGCAATTTATGTTCGACGAAGGCTTGAGAAACCGCGAGTTCGCGATTGCGAATCTACCCTCAGATAACGCGCTATTTTCGCCATCTGTTCAGCTTAACTTGAATATTGTCTTTTAGCACACATTTTCCTTAATCTTCTTCGACTATTAGCCAGCTAATAATATTAAATACATATATATTTAAAATGCATTTCCTCAAATACTCATTTATCTCGCTATACTATATTCGCCATCCAGTCAACTTAGCTTCGACTATTTATCAGCTTATGATATTAAATATATATATTTTTTAAATGCAGTTCCTTGAATATCCATATATACATATGGCTACTTACTAATTTTGCATTTACTGCTTCGACTATTTATCAGCTTATAATATGAAATATATACATTTTTTAATGTACCCATCTATCTCGCTATATTCGTGATCTGTTTGTATAATCTTTAATGTTATTTATTAGAAAAAATGTATCTTGTTTTCAAACGACTATTTATCAGCTTATGAGATTCAATATATTTATTTGCAATTTTTGTAATACAATAATTTACTTCTATCTATGTATCTATAACTACAGTTGGGTTTCAAATTTTGTTTGAAAACGTTTCATTTTATATTATACATTTTAAAAATTTGAATGTGATGTAATATTTTAAATACAATAATAATTTTTATTGTTATCTCTTGTATTTTTTTACCCAGCAAATATGAAATATATGTATATAAATGTGATGTAATATTTTAAATACAATAATAAATTTTTATTGTTATTCGTTAAATTGTTGTATCCTGGAAATCTCCTTAGATCTTGCATTATTTTAAAGTTAACTAATCAAACTCATTTATTTAAAATACTTCATAAATTAGAATGAAACTTAGAGAACAGCTGGCAGTGCGAGGTATCTGCTCGTCTGGCGTCATGCCGCTGGATGCATCATCCAAATGGGTTAGATCATTATGCTGTCCACGAGGATGAGCGCGAATTGCAGACGATTTCAGTGGCAAGATCCTTGCGAGACCCTTTGCTCCTTTTTTTCTTTAGCAGAACTGCAACTGGCCGCCTGCCGTTTGCAAGAAAATCAAATTAGTGCAGTTCGTTTTTTTTTTTGCTTCTCTTCATCCAATTCTCCTTTGCGCCTAGAACCCAACATCCAGTTTGCATTTTGTCTCCTTTTTTTTCCACAGCGAACTGCTGACTAATTTAACAACTTTTTGGCCGCCGCCGAATTTGCATTTCTCACAGCGCTCAGCGTGAAGGATAAAACCGAACGCAGAACGCATAAGAGTAAAAAAAAAAGCTTAATGAAAAAAAAAAAGGTTTATCTGTCGCCGTGTGCAGTCTGCGTCTGTCACCGAATCCCCTGTTCTCGGTTCTCGGTTCTCGGTTCTCGGTTGTCGGTTGTCCGTTGACTGTTGCCAAGGCACCCGAAAAATTATTGAGGAAAAAAGAAAAAAAAACATCCGAAAAAAAAGAGTTGAAAAAGATGAAGATGAAGTAGTTGTTGGCATTGTCTGCGTCGCGCTGCGTTGCAGTTGCCTGAGGATGCTGCCGCTGATCCTGTGCTGCAACTGCGTTGCCGACCCACGGAACCCACAAAAGTTTCTCAGACATTGCGGCGCCCTCAAGTAATTTGACATCCCAAAAAAAATATACAAAAAACAAATGAGAAAAAAATGCATCTAAATGCAAGCAACAACAAAACAAACTTGTTATGCAGCATGTCAAGTCACTGAACGACATTTGATTTAATTTACGATTCCCCAAAAAAATAAAAAACACACATAAAATAAAGAAATCAGTGAATCCTATCTGCAACCCAGTTAAATGTTGATATTGAAATCAGATCAACAACATCTCGGGCTAGCAGAGATCACTATTAGATATCGCAATTTTCTTTCAGAGTTTCGGCAAATAATCTAGATCGAGACATAGATAAGCTAATAACTGAGAATTGTATGCAATAAATAATTATTATTATGGAACATGAAGATCATTGGAGAAACTGCTTAGAAGACTCTAGAATGGAATTAGCAATCGGTTGAGCCAATTGTTTGGTTTTCATTTAATTTTCGTCAGCCTTGACGTTATTTGCAGTCTTGGAATTCATTCAGTAAATTGAATGAAAACCCAAATTAAAGTGTCGCAAGATGGAAATGGAAAAAATCATATTTTGCACAATCCAATTTTGGACCGCATAATGCACGCTCTTCTTGACCAAGAAATGCATAAAGGAATCAAGAAAGGTAAAAGCAAAGAATAAGGACGATGTCCAGAATACAAATTTCATGGCTAATTGGAAGCGTGTCCTTTCGGTCAGCAGCTGAGCTGCAGCTGTTCAGCGACTCAAAGGACCACACGGAGCAGCCTCCTCAACTGTCCACAAGATGCAAAGCTCTGACATGATATTGATGAGCGATCGTGAGCTGTCTCCTGTATAGTAAATGGAAAGGGCAAATGCAAATTCCCAAGACTTAATTCAGTCTGTGTGCTTAGTTACCGCAACGAAACGGGCAAAAAAAATGTGGAATAAAGAAAAAAAACCTCAGATGGCCTCCGAAAATGAAGCAATTTCATGTAAATTACGAGACAGGCGCCCTATTTACTGATCGCTAAACGAGCCATAAAAAATGCACAAGCAACAAAATTGAAGGAAAATCATAAGATAAATGAAAATGAAAACATTAAAAAAACGACCAAAGAAAAGAACGAAATGAGCCACAGGAAATTGCGGTGAAATCTCATTAATCTTTGAGGTAGATTATGCGACGCAGAACCGAGAGCAAGAAAGCGATCGGGGAGGGGGAGAGTGAGAGATATGCAAAGAGAGAGAAGCGGAGGGTCGATTGTTTGGTCGCACGATCGTTGCATAAATTTCCCTTCGATTTGCGGATCTGTTGTTGCTGTGGTCAGCGAGAGCGAAATTCACGCACGGCTGATTTTTGGGACAGTTTATGACATTTGTGGCAGGATCAGGACGGCACGTTATTGGGGAGGCAATTGATGGACCCCAGTTCGATGATAAGTTCATTAAAAATGATTTCTGCGATCGCCGTGGGAATGGACGCGTCTCCCGCTCCTGCCCGAAGCAAGCGCTCTACAGTTGTACAGTTGCCGAAGATTAATGATGCAAGAAGATGCGCGGCTGCCACAAAATCGGCAAGCCATCAAAACCACCAACCAAACAAGCAAAAAAAAAAGCAGGAGCAGCCGCAAGCACTGCTCTGACCCAACGTCCATGTGCCACGTTCAATTTACTAACAAACTTGTCACGCAATGCCACAAGCCGCATCATTAATCACGTTGATCAATCCGTCAAGCGGCGGCTGCAGTGCGGGTTGTGTGTCTGTGTGTGTGTATGTGCGTGTGTGTGTGGGACAGAAAGCAGCCTGACATTGTAATTAGTGCAACGTTGACACAGTCGAAATGAAATCAGCAGGAGCTTGCCACAAGAATCAACAACAACTTCATTTGAATGATGACCAGACGGACGGAGGTGCAAGTTCAAGTAGGACATCCACATGGACATAACATAACTAATTACTGCAGATACTTGTAGGTGGAGAGGTGCTGCCATTCAATCCATCCATCAATCGATCGATCAGTTATTTGCATAACACTCGTTAACCCAATTGAATTGGGGTTAACCACAGGCCATTGTGGCAACTGGCACGCTTTCCATCCTCTCTGCATGCTCGATGATCGATCTCAAGATGTCTTTTGTTCATCGTAGTCGTAACACTTTCGAGATTATTATACATAGATTATAGAAGTTGCACAAAAGTTGCCATTTTCCATATCCATTTCCATTTCAGTTTCAGTTTCAGGAATTCAGTTCTGCGAAAATAATTCAATCTAAAAACGTTACAATTGTTATCGACTTGCGATTACACAGGCTTTGAGATCACACTTATTAGTTGGTTGAATCGATATTATTAGTTTAACATAACTATCGCAACTGAACAAAATGTATTTTTTTTATATTTTTATCAATTGCAGCATATCGTTTGAAATGCATTATTATCATTTACACGAAGTGTATTTCAAATTTCAATTTAAAATAAATTTCGATTTATTGTGAATATGGAATTGAAACGCTATTGATTATCGATGCTTAGAGCAGTGAGCTTATCGACGTGTGAAACTGTCCCATTTCTAGTTAGTCAGAATCAGAGACAAGCTCAACGTGCTGTCAAAAGTGTGAAAAGCAAAAACGAGGTGGGTCTCAAATTGTGTTTCGTAAAACGTGTCTGCTAATATTTTGCAGCATTGTAGATCCGTGAAAGAGACGCAATGGAGCCGCAGGGTAAAGAGTATATCGCCGAGAATGAGCAGCAACAGGAGCTGGAAGAGCCACCAGTGTCGCCATCGGAAGAGCAGCAACAGGAGCTGGAAGAGCCACCAGTGTCGCCATCGGAAGAGCAGCAGCCGGATGCTTTGGAGGCAGAGTCCAGCGATAGCGATGCCGAAGATGGAGATAAAGATGAAGTTGAAGATGAAGATGAAGATGGAGATGGCGGCGCAACTGGCGATGACAGCGATGCTAGTGATGACAGCAGCGAGTCAAGCGACACGAGCGAGTCAAGCGACACGAGCGAGTCAAGCGACACGAGCGACTCAAGCTTGTCGAGCATCTGGAAAGGAGTGCGCTCCGATCCGGGACCAACTGTGCTTTATTCGATGTGCGATGATGACGAAGTTGTGCCGCATGCCGAGCGATCGATGTACACCTTCCAGCCGTACCGCCTCACGCGATGTCTGTTCAACGAGCGGTGCAATATGATCGGGGGATTCCCGCTGCGGCATGGCGCTCACCATTTGGTGGCATTCAACTCGCAGCTCTTCACCATGAGCAACTACTATCCGAGCGAGCATACGCGCACCGAGCTGCAGCAGCTGTGGCGCTACAGCCTGGCCACCGCTCGCTGGCAAACGCTGCTGACTGGCCAGAACGATCCAAACATGGCCAACGAGATGAACGTCAAGTCTCTGCTGGTCCACAACAACCAGCTGCTGCTCTTCGCCGCCGCCCAGTATCCCGATGTGGACGACAATTTGAACGAGTGCTTCGTCTTGCGGCCGGGCAACGCTCACGTGCCGCCCAGCTCCCACTTGCTGGAGGTGAGCGGCGATCTGCCGCGGGCGCAGTATGACGCCGCCTTCGTGCTGCACCAGCACTACGTCTACATGATTGGGGGCAATTGGGGCGTGATGATGCTATGCGACGTGAATCGCTTCGACCTGCGCCGCAAGGTGTGGGAACTGATGTACAAAAGCCGGCAGGACGTGCGCCCCGCAGATCCTCCGGGTCGCTTCAGCCTCCAGCTGGTCAACGACGGCGAGCGCATCTTTTGCCTGGGCGGCGGCGGACCTGAGTTCCGTTTGTTCGATCTGAGACGCATTCTCGCCTTCAATCTGGGCAGCAACCTCTGGGAGTACATAGACACGCTGCCCGATCGCCGCATGATAATGTATAACGAGGGCTTCCCCATTGCGCGCAGGGGCTTTCCGTGTGTGCAGCGTCGGTGCTCGAATGGCGACATCGAGGCCATCATCTGTGGCGGCCAGCAGTGGAACTTCTTCAGCAACATTCCCGACATCTGGAAGCTCAACCTTGCCACCAAGCAGTGGACTCTCATCCTCCAGGCGCGCTTTCCGCAGCCCACCTTCTTCCAGTCGGCTGCCCTGATCGACAACGATTGCATGTACATCCTGGGCGGCGTCGAACGCAGGGGTTTCATTAATCCCATTCGCAAATGCACAGGACTATACAAGATGTGGCTCACGGTGCCGAAGCTGAGCGAACTGTGCTGGGAAGCCTTCACCCACTACAACGATTTGGGGCATTATGATCGCAAGGCTCTGCGAGCTTCGGGAGTTCCACAGTGCTTCGTTGATCGCCTGCCGCCCCAGCTCCCATCCACCGATCAGAAGGAGGACGACGATGATCAGCCAAGCATCTCTGAAACGAAGCGTCCGCGACTTTAATAATAATCGTGAGCAAATCTATAGTTAAGAATTTGTGATCGCTAATATCAAACTTGATTCGACTCAGAATCGTAAAGCACGAAATGCTTCTTCAACTAATTATCTCTTACCATAAACTCACATTTTCCCTCTTTTTAAATAATAATCGTCAATGAATGACATTAAAATTCGAGTTGGAAGCTCAAAATGGTTCCATATTGCTTTAATTCTTATAAAACATGTCACACTCCAAATGGATATACATATATCTTTTCAATTTAATCTGCTGAAACTTTTTTTTTGTTTTTTTTTTAAATGCTATATAAACAAATAATATGGAATTAAAATCAATTTAAAAATGTAGCTGTAAAATAAAATGTTTTTTTTTTTTTCAAACTTAAAAATTAAAATCAATTAACAATCTAACTATCTTCCTCGCTGCATTTTCAATCTGCTGAAACTATGTCTTTTTTTTTAACTTGCCTAGTATGGATCACATATGACTAATCATGGAACAATCCAAAGATGCGCTTTCATCGTAATGTCTTTGTAGTGGTGCTAAAGAAACTAAAAGTCATTGCATAATGGCGAGTCCCCTGCTTATCAGAGATGATCATCCGAGGAGGCTGAGGATCAACTCATTGAATGGTTCCTACTATTAATGCCAAAGGCATTTGCCTAAACGACGACGACCCACGTTGCCCGTCTGCAACCTCGACCCCCTGTCGATGCGCTTGACCGACAAAAACTAAGTTTGTTGGTTTTTTTATGACCCCCACAAAGTGACAGTGTGTGTTTTACACTCTGTTTGTCTGGATGTCTGTGTGTGTGTGTTTTATCTGCTTGCCACACTTTTTTACGACTTTCTACACAATTTTGTGGACACATTTCGCCGCGGTCAGCCGGTTTGCGTAATGACGAAGGCAGAAATTCCTTTATGACTGTGATTGGCATGCAAACGCATTCAAAAGAAATTAATGTGAAATTGAAAATGGATAGAGCAAAAACGAAAAAAAGAAAATAGGTAATAGGTAATAGGTAATAGGTAAATCGGGAAATGCATATGAAAATGAAAATTGCAATGAGATGAACTGAACTCAGCTGAGCCGCGCCGTTGAGAAATGAGGCACAGCTCATAAACTAGCTGGAAAACATTGTTTTGATGACACTCAGGGGCAGCAGACCGACCGACCGACAGAGACCGAAAGATCTCAGGCAGAGACAGACAGACTGACAATGGCCCACCCCTGTTTTTGGTTGAGCCCTGGGAGACGAGCTGTATTTAAATTTTCGCAAATTCCATATCAATCTATGACGAATCCCAGTTCCCCCGCTCCTCCCATCTTCGATTCCATCCCAGTTGCCGATTCGTTGCACTTAATTGGCCTGCCAGTGAAAGCAGAAAGTGTCTGAAATTTATGCCTCATAAATGTCAAACCATTTCGAGACGATGGCACAAATTATAGCCTAGCTACAGGCTGTCTGTCGCAATCCGAGCGATCTCTATCTCAAGTGCCCGATCAGTGGGCATCATTCACAAGCAAAAGAGTTCGTTTCGTTTCGTTTCGATTCGTTGATGGTGTTGTTAGGATTGACTTCGAGTCGTATTTCCGTTTTGCACAATATCCTCATCGATATTTTATATTTTATTACCATTTGCTTGTGAAACTATATCAAAAATTTTGAAGGCAGCCATTTACTAAATTTTATGTAGCACCACAGACTATTTAGAATAAATATATTTAGCAATTATTTAAAAAATAAATCAATAAAATAGATATTACTTATGGCGAAAAACATATACATATCAGTTTAGATTTATATTATTCATAATTTCTTATTCCTTGGTTGTAATAATATTATAAATTTTGTTTTACTACCATCTGTAATTGAGTTTCGAAGATATTTTTTTTTAATACATATGTATTGTTGTAGTACATTTTAAAATAATTCCCTTCAAAATGCATATTAGTCTGCTTAACGTTATTTACTTATACATTTTATTTTATTATCCTATCTTATTAAGGTTATAAAATCATTTTGTTTTAAATACATTTTCAAATAATTCTGTACAAAAATCATATTAGTCTGCTTCAAGTTTTATTGTTACAAATTTCATTTTGTACCAATTTTAATTCAGTTTTTTTTATAAAATGATCTATTTTAATTGTAATACATATATTATAGTATTAATACATTTTGAAATAAGTAAGTACGTAAGAGAATAATATTGGTCTGCTTCAAGTTCTATGATTTTAATTTTTCTTTTCTTCAAATATCATTTTACTTTAAATAGATCTTTTATTTTACAGTATTTCCGTTAAAAAATCATTTTAGTCTACTTCCAGGTTTTTATTCATTTTAATTTATTACCATCTATAATTTAGCTTCTAAATAAAATGATCTATTTTACTTAAAATTGCTCTTTCATTGTAATATTTTTGAAACCAATTAAGTAATGCATTGCGTTCCCAAATCATATTAGTCCGCTTGAAGTTATCATATATTGTGTCATTGTTAAGCATTTATGACGTTGGTGCGGTAGCTATGTTCTGTCTAGTTCTGGCAGTTGGTCGATCGGCGGTCGACGGTCGGCGATCCTTATCTCAAGTGTGGACTGCACTTGGGAGAAGGGTTCGCCCGAGACTGGAGCGTTGGCGCTGACAATCGAGAATGTTTTGTAAATTTATGTGTCTGTAACTCATCCGCCATCGTCGAGGATCGCTGCTTGGGTGTAAGACGTGGCCATATGGTTACTAACTGTTCGCTGTTCGCTGTTCGCTGTTGGCTGTTGGCCTTCAGCTAGCTGGTTCCGCTCGTTGAAGGTTTAATTTAATTTGCATAAATTTCACTGGTCGCTGCCTCAAGACGCGCACTCGTGTAATGAAAAGCGAAGGAAAACGCTTAACGCGTAACGCTCCTCGCCACTTTCCATACGGAATACGGAATACGGAATATGGAATATGGAATGCGCAATTGCCGCAATGGTCATTGCAGCGCTCAACTGTTATGCTAATTAGGCGCCGCGACAGTTGTGGCATATGCGGCATGAGGCATGAGGCATGCGCGAAACGCCCGCGCTGCTGCTGCTTTCGTCCTGGCTGATCCTGCGCCCCGAGGTCCAGGCACGGCGCAATGCGAATGCAAATGCAAATGAGGCAAGCTGAAGGGTGCGACAATAACAGTAATTAAACGCAACCATTGTTGCGGTCAGTCGACCAGCATGCCTTTACATTTTACATGCCACCTCGGCCTCAGCCACGTGCCACGTGCCTCGTGCCTCATGGCTTATGGCTTGCGCCTCGTGCTGTAGGCGTCGCGACCGCGTTTGTTTTGTTGAATGCCCACACACACACAGATACACACACACACACACACACACTCGCTCTGTTGGTGCAAGATGAAAAGTGTAACGCGGACAAGGCGAACGTTTTAGATTAAACTGCGATAGAGAGCGAGCACAAGCGGGGCAATCAAATGTCCACTACAATAGGGACAGCGCCGGTGAATAGGGCGGGGCAGGGGCAAGAGGATGGGGGAGGGAGGCGTTGCCTGTCCACTCAATGCAATTAGCCGGTGGTTTTTGCCACAAACTACTGCCTCCCTCCTCTCTCGCTCTCTCGCTCTCTTTCAAAACCAGCAGCTGCCGTCCAAACAGATGATCTACGATCTCAACGTGCGGACTGCAATCAACTCGGTCTATTCATCGATTCCATAAAACATAAAACCCGAGAGCAATTAGCCACTGCAACTATGCAAATCATAATTTATTGCCGTGCTCAAATCAGTTTATGTAAAAAACATGGGGGCAACTTGTTTGTTATTCAGCTGCGATTTTTGGGTCAGTTTTATTTTACAAAACATAGTTCTACTATATCAAACAGAAATATCATTATTTTGCATAAGCAAAAAATTAATGTTATGTATTAAATTATTATTCATTGAAGAAAAATAACATTGATGGAATCATTATTATTTTATTTTAATAACAGACGGTGAAATCTATAAAAATCATAATTTGTCTTATTTATGATTATTTATGAATTTTATTTATTTCAGCTCTAAATAAAAATTAAGTGAATGAATTATTTAAATGAGAAAAATTTAAAGTTCCCCATACCTTTCTAACTAAACACATTTATTTACTTTTATTTTATTTTATTGTTTTTTCTTTTTGAAAGTAATCGCAATTTAGTTTTCGAATTTATAACGTGCATTTTAATAATACAGTTTGCAAAAAAAAAAAAACCAATACCCTCTCTTTCAACTTATATTTTAAATATTTTTCAAAAAAGTTGTTTAAACCAATGTTAATAAAATTTTTAAACATGCGAAAAGTACAGACATCTTAATATAGATGTACGGATAGAAACTTACTTATTAATCGGAGGAATTGATTTTCAATACAAAAATTGAGTTTTTCTAGTGTCCACAAATTTTTCTTGCTCAGATTAAACTCAAAATCCGATCCTACAAAGTATTGATATCATTAAGCGTCATTGACATAAACGGCGATTGTGCAATTCAGCTTTAGACAAATGCACATCTCAATGATCGATGGCTGGACGAATCTCAGGAGCATTCGAAAGGATCATTAAAGAACGAGTCAATGGACACATGATATTTATGTAATAGTCGACCATTATGCTCCCTACCTCAATGATGATGGGCTGCCGCAGCAGCTGGTCTCGAGATCTGCTGATCTGGTGATCTGTTGATCTATGACTGAGACGGAGACGGAGACGGAGACGAAGTCTGTCAAGATTCTCGCGTTCGCAAAAAGTCTCCTTGGTGGCTGGCCCCTTTCTTAGGGCGATTGCAACGCTTCATTTGTGCATCATTGGCATTGTGGACATTGAGAAACAGCCGAAACTGCATTGTTTGCCTTACAAAGAATGCCAAAAACAAACCCTCAAAAAACACACAAAAAAAACGAACTTTTTCGCAAGGGTTTTGCGTTTGCGACCGCAGACAACGAATTTCCCTTTTTTTTTCTTGCAAAATAAATTGCTTTTTATTTTCCATTTTTCACTCGCCTTTTTGGCAACATTTTTTCGACACTTTTTATATATTTTTTTTTGTTTTCATTGCGAAGAAAAATCGCTTTTGTTGCGCCTTTTGTAATCTGAGCGTGTGTGTGTGTGTGTGTGTGTGTTTTAATGTGCGGCTTTTCAACAGTTTTTCACCCATTTGGCGAGTTTTCACTTTTCACTTTCCAATGTCATTTTGGCTAACCATTGAGCTCATTAGCCGAGCGCCGTTTAATTTGTCATGGTGGCTAAATCAATCTAAATCGCATTCTCGCTCTCACACACTCTCATTAGCGTCGCCGCGTTGACAGCTTGGGAGCGAAAGTCGCGAAGGTCGCGAGCGCGTTTTAAAACGCGCGCAAAACGCGACGTCGCCCCGCCATATGTCCGAGGCGACTTTCTGATCCGCTTCAATGTGGACGCATCACGTGCGCGCAATTACAAAAGTTTAAAAGCAACCAGCACCAAAAAAGAAAAAAATGGGATAAAATAAAAAAGAAAAAATGTGAAACTGAAGCCGGCGGCGAAAATTAGCCGAAAAGCGTTGCTGCAGCAGCGTCAACAACGGCAACAACAACAACGAGAACAACGAGTTAAGTGCCCCGCGCCGCATTTAATAGCGCATAAATTAACATAAACGACACCGGGTTGCGCATTGTTTTGGCAATGACATTGCGCGAGTCGCATGTAAATACGAGTGCTAAGTGCCGCCTAAACCAATCCCATTCCCATTACCATCTACCATTGAAAATCCCTGGCTGGCCATGGGGTGGCTTCGTCCTCTCGAAGGGCACCCACTGCGGTTTTTGTTTGCCCATCAGATAGAAATCAGCATTTCCATGCGTCGCCGCCGGCCCTCTTTCAGTCTCAGTCTCAGCCTCAGCTTCAGCTTCAGCTTAACCCAAAAAACTTACCCCGATCTCAGCTATCTCGCTCTCGCTTTGTTCTCTCTCTCTCTCTCTCGCTTGCACTCCCCCTAACAAAGCACAGCAGACACTGAATACGCAGGCGCGGCCGTGCTTCAGCGCCCATCGAGTGGGCTAGACGCGTGTTGTGTGGCACAGTGGGGTGGCAAGTGCCGCAATTCCAATGAATTCTGACTCGCGGGTTACCGACAAGAATTATTAATCGATTTGACTGCGATATGATTCGAGCAGTTGTAGCTGAACTGTTATTTCTCACCCACTGATGCCAACAAAAATACAGCAAAAGCCAAAGTTTGCACAATCCAGAAAATTTTTATTTACACTAGAATTAAATGACAGTTTCTTGAAGCTCTCTAAAAATAAAAACAAAAACAATAAATTTAAAAAATAATACACAACTGCTGTTCAGCAATAATTAGTTTAGCATCCAAATTATCGAGTCCTTCCATGAAAATAAGCGACTTTTACTTTTCCCATTTTTTTTGGATGCAATAATTACAATTACCAAACTAACAAAACCTACAAAACTTGTGTTTTGCAAAAATCGATCGATATGCTTATTAATGCACGTCGATTTTTAAAATGATTGTAAATCTATTGCGGAACAAAAGTAAAAGCTTATATTAAATGAGCAACTCTACAATAAGTTCTTAAATATTGTGCTTTGGGAGAATTGATTTTGCATACTATAATAAACATCAAGTAATTACCACAAATCAATAACATGCTGAAGCTAAAAAATATATTTATTATATTTGATATTTAATGTGGCTTTTGGCATACTCATTTTGTATATAGCTTTGCCTCAATATCATGTTTACTAACATAAATAAATAATACTCTAAAAGTTCAATTGTAAAAAGTTTAAATAAAAATTTGTATTTCCATTTAATTTGGATTTAATAAGTGCTCTGCAGAAACGAAATGACAAAAATATCCTTTTTTTTAATTTATTTAATATCAACAAATATATAATAATATCTTTGTGACAGGTTAAAAATACAAATGTGTTTACTCACTTAAATAGTACATTCCTCGATATTTAAGCAAAATGAAATTGACATCGACAGCGCTTTGCCCACTGTGACTGGCCCATTGTCGTCGGGGTCGACGCAAACCGTTTTGGCTTCATTAGGCGATTAACACCGCGACTCTCTCCGCGCAGACAGAGCAGAGGGGGACGAGGAGTAGAGGAGTAGAGGAGAGGAGAGGAGCGCAGGGGCGTTCCCGAATGCGATCACGTCACACATTGAGCGGTGGCTGCTCACTTAATACGCGGCGCAGCAAGTCAAGTGCGAATCGATGTCAATCAGAGAGACAAGAACGGGGGGAAAAAAGCAATCATAAATCGACAGAACTTGCAGGACTGTCAGAGTGACGGGCAGGACAGGCGGAGCGTCGCTGACAAAGTGACGGACAAATGTCAGGCGGCGTTTAAGCTGCGCCGCTGCGTCGCTTTTTTGTCCACTTCAGTGCGCAGCAACAACAAACACTCGGCTGGCTCCGGCAGTTGAATCGCTTTTTCTCAGCTCTATTTGTTTTCCATAAGGCTCGGGCAAAAAATGTAAATTTTCACCCAATTCACCGAAATGTGGCACGCGTGTAATCGCCCGGAAGCGTTTTCTCCCCCTCCAATGGCGTTTGCTTTTTATTCCACTTTTGCTGCTTTCCGGTATTGTGCGGCGCATGCGTGAATTGAATGCAGAAGGGCTACAACCCTGCAACACGGCGTCGTCATGTAATATTACAAAAGGGCGGCGGCCCTCCCTTTTTGGCCGTGGGGTGAAAGCTTCGCAATGTGCATTTCATAGACTCGCTTGCAACATTACTCTATGGTGCATCATCATCGCTGCCATTAGGCCGAGGCGTTCAGAAATTTGCATTGACTTTTGCATTGTCAATTGACCGGCGGCAACTCTGGCGGCAGCAGCAACAGCAGCTGGCACGTGTCTCTCGCTTGTTGTGCCGCGTCATCGTTGTGGCATGCCTCCACTGCAACAACTGTCCGCTGTTGCACTTTGACTGTTCGCTCTGTGTGTGTGTGCAGCTGGCAAAACACACACACACACACACACACACGATGCCATGCGACGCCTTCTCCCAAAGGCGTTTGCCCACTTCACCATCAATGCAACATCATCAGCAAGTCATCAACACATTGACTTTGACTTTGACTTCGACTCTGACTGCAACTGCAACATCGAATGATGCCACATCAAATCATTCAAATCGGGGCGCTAAGCTAATTAGCAACACAAAAATTTGCAAATCGCCAGCGGCAGCTCAGCGGTTGCCAATTGCAGCAGCAGCAACAACATCGGTGGCAACATCAACAGTGACAAGCTGCATGCAACCCTTTCATTGCCTTTCTTTCTGCCTTCGCTTCTGCTCGACGGGCTTCTGGCACTGGAAAATTTGTTTATCATTAACAGATTTTTGGCGCAGGCAAATGAAAATGAAAATGAAAATGAATTATAATTACGTTGATGCCGCTGATGATGATGCTGATGACGATGATGCTGCTGCTGCTGAGCCCTGCACCCTGCGCTCTACGCTTCCTGAGCCCTACCCTTGCTCTGTTTTTTATATACCCTGCATGCAGCGATGCTCCGACAGGGTATGCTATTGTCGCTTTTGTCAATGTGCTGGATATTGATATTGAAAGTAAAGTCATACATTGAAATATATTTCAAATCAGTTATTAAGAATCTTATATTATAAGTATTGCATCCCAAAGTATTGGCAAAGTTAATAGAACAAATAAAAGGTGTCATTAAAAATTAAAATATATTTATAATTCATTATTCATAATCTTATCAATTATTTAAATATTTCAACTTAAAGAATTGGCAAAGTTAATAGAGAAAATTAATGGTGTCATTGAAATTAAAATATATTTAAACTCAGTTCATTCATAATCTGATCAATTATTTAATATTTTCAACTAAGAGTATTGACCAAAATAGAGCAAATATAAGTGGTAATTAAAATTTACTTTAATTTCAGATTAATTCACAAGACTGACATTATTTTAATAAAAATATATGGTTGCAATATTCCCGAATGAAATCAAGAAATAATATATCATAATATATACAATAAGACATTTTGAGAAATTTGCAATATTAACGAACTTCATAACATTCTTGTGTACAGGGTAGTTTTACGTCGTAGCACTTTATTGTTGCAATGTTGCAATGTAGTGAGTTGCGGGGGGATTTGAATATTAATAGTTTTTTTTGCTCTCTGGCCGATGTTGCCACATTGCCACACGCAGCGCCTGAGCCTGAGCCTGTGGATTTGAAATTTCATAGGCATTGTTTGCATAACATTTGGCAATTATTGCGACAAACTCGCTGACATCGCTGGCCAGGATGCCAGAATGGCTGCGAGGATGCTCTCTAAGCCGGCTTAGGCCAAAGACAGGATGCGGAGCAGTTGTGGCACACACACAGGGAGTCTCTGGGGGGCGGGGGAGCTGTCTCAGCTGGCAACAGCTTCTGCGGCGAAAGTTCTTGAGCCTGCGGCACAAATTAGTGCAAATATTGAGTAACTGAAGGCGAAAGCCATCGCCAGAGAGGAAGGGGCAGAGCCAAAGGTAAGAGGTAATCAAAAGGATATGAGGCACAGCGCACAGATAAAGGAGAAACTAAGGCAGGAACGGCGGCGGCAGCGGTTCCATTGGCCCCGGGGCAATGTTTGTCAATCAAAGGTGTGCGCGAAGATCGCGAGTTTTTTATTTTTGGGTTTTTTTGGCATCTGGCAATCTGACAATCCGGCACAATGTGGCAGCGATCCCTTGCTCGAAGTTACGCCTGCCTCGCGGCCATGGCAATGTGGCAGCCACTTCCTTTGCGGCCAGCTGTTGATTAACTGCATAATGAGCCCAGTCCTTGGCACAACAATCGAAATTGTCCTTGGACGGCGTTGCATTTGCATATTCTGCGCGTTCACAAGAAATCCATTACAGATCGAAAAAAAATACTCAAAAGTGATTCTGAACTCTTAAGATAATAAACTTCTGATAGATGACAGCGTGAAACAATTACTGAATTTAATTGCACTCAACTAAAAGGAAACAAAAATAAATAAGTGTAATTAAGTATACAACTTTTATTACTTTACTTTACAATGAAAAATGTATTTAAGATTTGTAATCTTAAAAATAAATACGTGGATGAAACAGATAAGATAAGATTAACTTATTAACAATCGGCATTTACATTGAAGATATTTCTTGACATCTGTTATTCAATTTAATTTAATTTTCATTATTTCACAGATAATTTCTTTGATAGACTGTCTGTAGAGGTCCTTTTAGCACTATACATAAAATGAATTGAGAGACTAATTGTACTGGAATTATGGGAAATCTCACTAGTGCTTCACACTAATTACTTTGAGGGGGATTATCGAATAGTACATTATAATCAAAAGTTGGCGAAACAGCGTAACGACTTTTGTTCCTTATTATATATCCGACTTCGACGCCAACCTCTAGAAGTCCTCCGATGTCCTGCTTTAACATACTTTTGTGGCTTCTTGTGCCCTTCAATTTGACTCGGCAGGCTCTCAGTAATTCAGTCAGTGAATGCGGCTCTCTTAATATCCAGAGACATTTCGCCAACTGCCGAACTGAAATTTCAACCATACCGTCCGTATTCATTATTACAAGTTTAAAAACATAAAAAAACAATAAACAACAGAAAATAAATTCAGAAAATAATTCAAGCAGACCGAAAATAAAATCTGTTTTTGACAACAAATCAAAATGGAACGAAGAATTAAATTTGATTTTTAAGTAAAGTCAATCGTTAACTTCATGGATCCAATCAACGATTAATGATAAAAAAAAAACTATTATTAAATTAATTTATTTGTTGGTCCTACAAAGTTGATTTCTATATATTTCTAGAGAATTCTAAAGAATAATAATTATATTAAATATGACTTTATAGTACTGTGAATCATAACTTCCCGAATTTCTTGCAGTCTATTAACGATAGGCGGTCATTTCCATCTACATATGTCTTGAGAAAACTAGTAAATTTCAAAGAAATAAAAATTGTTTTGAGTTGACTGTGCATAAGATATAGTTTGATTGGCTCGATCGTGAATAACTTTTCCGCTCCGTCAGCTGTGACCCCCCATGGACGTATCCCCATCGTTATTTATGACATTAACAAGAAATTAATAAAAATTCTTTGTATCGATTGTAGCAAGTGACACCCAAGAAACAGGGAAAACAATGAGATGGTGGGATGGGGCAGGGGAAGCGCTGGAAAACTGCGGCGGAAATGCGCCTACTGCTGCTCAAGAAATGTAAATTTATGAAAGGGTTAAAGGTCAAAGACGATCCGATCCGATCCGAACCGAACCGAACCGAACCGCCTACCTGACTGCCTTTCGGAGGTGTGTTCATACGCGTCAGCGACATTAGGAAATTAGTTTAACGATGATGCGGGTGAGGCACAGCTGGCGATGCAACAACGTGGCAAGTGCAACCTGCAGGCAGGAGGAACAGGAACCTTAGCGGGAAATGTCTGGAGGCCGAAACACAATAAAAATAATTCAATTAACGCGCGCGTCCGTTGAACGCAGCTAAATGGGCTACAAATTAGAGACAAGCCCACAAGAATGCGAGAGCTGATGACAGGTCGGCAGTCCGACAGAGCAACCTGTGCGCTGCTGCGGATTAAGCGGGTCTCTGCGGGTTTTCCACAGAAGCCGTCGCCATCCGACATAACCCAAAAACCCAAACCCAAACCCAAACCCGAACACCACTCAAAACGAATTACAGTGCGAAAAAAGGGCACACGCTTCTTCTTCGAGGGCGTCAAAGTGTTAACAAGTGTCATGCTCGGGATGCCCGACGATCGTCGGATCGTTCGGCTGTCTGCACGAGCCACGATCGAGAGTTCGGCTCCGCAGCTGTTGCTGCTCAACGGGGGCGTACTGTGAACGTCCTCTTTCCATTCTCTCCCGCTCTCCGGCCCGACTACCTGCTGCGCTGCCGCAGCATGTTGAACACAAGCAAAGCAAATCACTTGGTCAAGCAGCAGCAGCAACAACAACAACAACAACAGCAGCACACGATAACAGTAACTAAGAATAACAAGGCGGCGACCAACACACAAAAACAAGAACTATTGAGTCAACTATTGTTGTGTCACCTTGGCAGCTCTGTCACTCACTCACTCACTCAATCGCACGTGCTAATGCCAAATGCTGAGTCAGCTGCACAAACAACAGCTACACTCGTGTGTGTGTGTGTGTGTGTGTTAGTGCATTTCTATGTGGCTCTCTTTCACGCAACAACAACTGCAGTGGGAGCAAAGCCAGCAAATAACTTTTCACTCAATGGCTCGAGACTTGAGCTTTTTTATAGACGAAGCCAAGGCTGCGCAAAGCTTTGAGTGCAATTGCAGCAGAGAAGCTGAGCGTCGGCCAGTTCAGTGCCAGCGAACTAATAAGTTTTCACTCAATTACAGCAACGCTTTCTCTACGTATTGAGTGCAATAAGATTTCATTCAAGTGCTGCTTTTAAAATTAAAGTCTGCTGAGCTTTGAGCATAATTGCAGCAACAACAGCAAGCTCAACTTCACTCAATACAGATTATTTTAATTAAGTGCAACAACTTTTCCAAGTTAAATATCAGTTGATTTTTTGATTTTACTGCGTTTTATTAAAATAGAAAAAAAAATGGTTGATAAAAAAAAATGTGTTTTCTTTACGACTAAATAAATAGAAAAAAATTGGTTTTACAAAAACTACATAACAGCAGCATCGACGAAAAAAAAAAAGGATCTTAGTGTCTAGATTATGTACAAGCATGAAAAGCTGGAGCTAAAGACTTAAGAACTAAATAAGCGTCATAGTTAAGCGTTTTCCCCCGTTTGTCAGCGTTGGCTATTCTCTCTCTCTCTCTGTCTCACACACTCTCTCCGTCCCACTCTAGACGTAGATGGAGGAAGGCAGCGCCAATCCCACCTCGAAGTAGTTGCGCGCATCGACCTTGTAGCGCTTCAGTGGCGACTCCGCCGCACTTGCCACATCCGAAACGGAGGCAGACGCGACTGTCTGCCGCTCGGCGGCACGACTACGTTTCAGGGGCCGCACCGGCGTCGCCAGGCAGAAGGTGTCCGAGTGGCTGGGCTGCGGCGTCGGCAGCTGGAGCAGCACACTGTGCGGCAAGGGGTTGAGGGGCGAGGCCGGCTCCGGGGTCGTGGGCAGCGGCAGCAGGCCGAAGCTCAGATCGCTGGCCGGATCATCGCCGGCTGCATAGGATGGCGACAGCATCGTCACGTGGCACTGCGACTCCAGCTGCTGTTTGACCAGCGTGCGGCGGCGCAAGTTGAACGACTTGCGCGGCTTCTTGCGGCTGCTGGGATCCGACTTGCAGGCCGAGTCGAGTATGGCGTCGATCAGCTTGTCCAGCGTCTGGTCGCCCATCTGGGTGGAGGAGGGTTGCGGCGTCACCGGACGCAGCAACGGCTTCGCCTTTGCAGCGACTGCAACGGCTTGCGCTGTGGGCTCCATGGTGGCCACAAAGTCCGGCTCCAGCTTGCGCTTCTTCAGCTGCTGCGCGGCGACCATGTAGCGTGGCTGCTCCAGGAACGGATCCAGCGGCAACAGGCCGCGCAACGCCAAGTGCTGGCCCGTCGGCAGTGTGGCGTGCGCACTGGGCGAATACTCCTCTTCGTAGCGTGGCAGGGTCGTCGCATAGCGCACACTCTGCACCGCCAGACGCGCCGGCGGCTGCTGCGGCGATCTGCCGGCGGATCGGGCGGGCGAACGCGCCTCGGGCGTCACGTTGCGGATGTCGCTGAGGGGCGCCAGCACCAGCGGACTGTTGCGCAGCCGCTGCAGCGGCATGGGCGTGGATGTGTAGCCCACACTGGGCACGTTCTCCTTGTTGGCGATGGTGGCGCGTCGCTGCCTCCGCTGGCGTCGAACCGCGGTCCGCGGCTGCTGGGCCGCTGTCGCGGGCAGCTCGTGCAGTCGCTGTGTCGATGCGGTCCACTTGAGCATCTTGGGCTGTGTCTATTTTCGGCTTCGGCTTCGGGTTATTGTTTGTGTTTGTGGATAGTTCTTGGAGTGTGCCGCTCTCCACTCTGGTCTCAGATCTCAGATCTCGTCTCGTCTCTACTCTTCACGTCGTCGTCTTCTATCGGCGTTCGCTGACAAACTGAATCGGCTCGGGGAGCGGGCTGCGCTTTTATACCCGAACCAAGGCGGCAGAGAGCGCCGTCCGCTAAGGGTTGTTGCGCAAGCGCACCCTTGCACCCCGTCGTGAGTGACACCGACAGAGCCGTTCTCGTTCTCTCTGTCGGACTCTCTTTAAACGTGCACTCTCAATCGATGGCTTTCTTAGTGGGATCCAGTTCAAACTAATTGCAATCAGTCAGAAGCCCCCTGAAAGCCCCACTTCAACTTTCCCACAGCGAGTCCTAGAGCGAAGTCGCCTTCACTTCTGGCCACACCCAAATGACGTCTAGATCGCTATCGCTATCGACCGACGCTTAGTTATTAAATTTGCTTTACCCCTCAAGGAAGTGATCATCGTCGTTGTCGCGTTTCCTTCCCCTGCCCCTTCGCGCTTAATTTGAATGTCGCTTAGGGGTCGGCATCGCGCACTCAGTCCTTTGGCCAGTTCACAGCAACAGGCTTTGGCACTTGCTGACCAGACGGGGACACGTTAATTACCCAAAAACACTCACAACTTGCACAACTTCCTGGCTTGTCCTGTCTCCGGCCTGAGCGATAGGTGTATTAATTGCGGCTCTTTAGCGACCACGAAAATAAAAAACACAAAACAGATACTTTAATTGAAAAATGTTGCAACTTCCGCAGGAAACATTTGAAAATTGTTACAAACGTTACTTTGACTAGGTGCTGATCCCGCACATTACAAAGCTACCACTCTCCTGGTGGCATATGGCCCAAAACCTATCCTAATGAGCATTCATCAATCTTGACGAGAACTGTCAGCAGTGTCCAGAGTCAGCTGGCAGCTTAAATCTACATCTAGTTCGCCAGGATCAACTGCAGGCTCAAGATGTTAATCTGAGTTGACCGATTGACCAGCTAATCAACTCAACTCTCCTCCAGATTTACATCTTCAATCTGCATCGCGATAAACTAATCTCAAAGGATTAAGCCAGGTGTGTTTGAGGAATTGGCAATAAGAGTTATACATTTTATAAAAATTGGACAAACACAAAAATAGTTTATTAACGAATATTGTGAAACTATTCAAACATTTCATATTATATTTCAATTTGTATTTCATTCATATTTAAAAATCTAACTTTGTTTAGAATTTTGGTAATTTTATGAAAAAATACAAATTATAAATTCTGCAGTCCCTTGTATCTATTTGAAGAAGTCATTCATAACACTATAATATTTTTGTAAATATATGAATATAAATATATAAATTTCAATGCACATATTAAATGAAATAAATTAAGTGTTCAATCACAATCTGTTAGTTCAATAGTACAAACTTAAATTACTTATATGTTTACATTGATATGAATAAGTTCAGAGTAACGATTTAACTTCGACTTTAATTGAAAAATATTCAATGTGGTTTAATTCATTATTTTCGGAACTGTAGTTTAGCAATTTTGCTGAACTGCCTCTTCATTAGCAGTCGCCTTAATTCCTCCTTTCAGAGTGTATCACCCATTTAAGAGCGTTGAAAGATTGTTCCACCCATTTCAAGATATACCATAAATTTCGCACGCTTTCTTTCGCATTTCTTTTTTTTTTTTGTTCTTTGCGGTGAAAGTTGCCGTTTTTGTTTGGTTTTCTTCGTTTATTCTTTGCTTTTGCAATCATCGTTTTTTCATGACGCCGTCCGCAGGATCAGCGCACAAAAAAAGGGGTAAGTTAATTGAATGCTTGCCAAAAACTGAAAATAAAAAAGAAAAAAATCAACAAAAATTTCTCAACTTTTCAACTCTTTTTCCTGCGCGTTTTCTTTGTGCAAAAAAATAAGTAGAAATAGAAAGGAGGGAAGGATTCGCATGTTGGTTTCTCCTTTGGCTCTTTCTTTGCTGCAGCCCTCGGTGCCTATCGATTGCGTCCTTGCGTCCTTGCGTCCTTTGCATTTCCGATGCATGCTGTTTACATAGCCACACAAAAGGATTAAATGGGATTTTAAAAGAGAGCTCGGCAAACGAATTGCATCGAATCGAATCGCAACGAAGCGACATTTGCTACCAAAAAAAAAACCCAAAAACGCGACGAATATTTATCGTGTGTATTTATGCCCTAAAGGTGCTGTTGATTAATTTCCTTTAACGAGCATCTCTTCCAATAGGCGTGTCCTGTCTGATGTCTGCTGTCTTCGAGCTGTCTTTACAAATTACCATAAGCCGCACATTTTCTGCGGTTTATGTAAGAAAAAAACACACACATAAAGCCACTCAAAATCAATTTACATTCTCAGTTTCTTGCCTTTTTTTTATGTGCTCGACGATTTAACGCTTAATTAACGAGCCGAGGACGCACTCGGGACACAAAAGCGACACACCGATAAACCGACGACAATGTGAGCAAAAAATATACACACATATACATACACATAAGCCGCAGGACGAGCGACAGCGACGGACGATTGACGATCGCTATGCAAATTGCCTGCACACACACACACACACTCACACACACGATCGCTCTCTCGTTTGCCTGCTTGGCCTGCGCCAGTTGAGTTGGAGAGCGTCACGAAGTGCCACTTGACTTTCACTCATTGCCGTCGCTCTGCCAATTCCCCCCTTTACTCTCTCTCTCTCACGAACACTGCGCCGATTTGCATGCTCAATGGCCTGTGGCTAATGCCCTGGCACTTTGGCGCATAAACTTTGCGCCTCTACAAAAAAAAAATACTTCGTTTTGTTCGTACCTTCGCATATTCGCATTCTCTCGCGCACTCTTTGCATACAGAAGTCAGCCCTTTTTTTTATTGTTGCGCCGTTTGCATTTGATTAATGCGTTTGTTTCGCATTGTGTGCGAAATTTATCGATATTTGATTTGTTGCGCCGCCAAAGAAAACTGTATCAAATGTTTGTCGCGCGGCTTTGTTTGCGTTTTGCATAAGTGTAACTCGCACACACACACACAGAACATATGTAAACATAGTCATTGGAAGTTCATTAACATGAACCCGTTTACATGGCGCTCTTAATCGGGCGATTAATCCGCTTAGTTGACATTAGTCGCAAACACACTCAATGGCGGCCATTGGCCACTGCTTTCCCCCCACTTGCCATTGGTCAAGCAGTGCAACAAGCAGTCGCTACTGCTCCCCCCGGAAAAGCCAGCTGAAAATGGCTGCTTTCTAGCGGAAATATGGCTGCAGCCATGACAAACGCCTACGAAGGCGAGGCGACAGAGGGGAGAAAAGGATGAGAGCTGCTCTCGAAGTAAACGTCATGTTTGTGCTCATAACTTTAATGCTCGAAAGTCGACCAACTGTCAACTGTCAAATACGAGACAATTTTAGCACACAACGGGGACGACGGGGACGACGGGGACGAAGGACTCGGCTGAGATTGACCCTGAAACAGTGAAAAAGAAATAAATGCAAAGGCTGCTGCAAAACTGGAACACAACCAAAAACAGCAACAAACAAAAAAGCAAAATTGCAGCGGTGATGGGGAGAAGATGCGAAGGATGCGCGGAGCAACGACAGACAACGCACAAGACAATGGAGAGCGTAATGAAGAGCACACACACACACACTCGCACACACACACGCAACGGGAGAGCAGAGACAAGATTGTAGATGGTCGAGAGACGTCCAACAAGAGGAAGTAAATTGCAACAATGCAGCAAGGAAGCAAAGGATGCGACGGTGCGACGGTGCGACGGTGCTGCGGCTGACTGAGTGACGTGCCACACACACAAAAAGGGAGAGGGAGAGGGTAAGGGAACGGGCAAGGCAGAGGGGGGGAGGGGGGCAGAATTGCACACGCGGATGAGACAGAAATTATGGCAAATAATTTAGAGCAAAAATTGTCGGGTTGCAAACAATTGATAAGCGCAAAAAGGGATTCGAGATCCCGATCTCGTTGCAACATCTTCGATTGCCGTTCACCTTTTCCCTCTCTCCCTCTCTCTCTCTACTCCATTTCTTTATCTGTGTTTCTGTTTGTTCGTTTGTCATTTGTGCGCTGCCCACAAAGCGCAAGCAACTTCTTCTCCTTCCCGTTGCCTGCTTCTCTCTTCTCGCCCCTCGTCGTGTGTTGTTGGTGCCTGCCTTTGCCATAAATTTGCAACAATTAAAAATAAAGTTAATTAAAATTTATGTGCGACACTTTTTGCACTTGGATTGCGACCAGCCCCTCGTACTCTCTCTTTTTATCCCTCTTCCGCTCTCTTTCTGTCTTCCTTTCATTGGGCCTTGAGTAGCAGAAAAAAAAACAGCTTCTCAGCCCCGTCTAATTGCTGGGAGTGGCCGCTGGGACGTTGCAACGTTGCACGTTCAATGCTGCCACTTGAAGCGACAAGATCTTTGATCTCTCCATTCACTGACCCCAAAATGATATGTGTTGTGCATTGCTCGCTCTCACAATCACACTCTCAAACCCAAATCGCAATCTGAAATTGACATCTCCTTTTTCAATCTCCAAGTTTTTTATCCCAACGATTGTTTTGGGCTCTTTTCGCTCAGCTAAAACGTTAATCCAACTTCTGATACACTTTTGAAAATCAGAAAACTCATTTCAAAAACTTGAATTATTAACATTATTTAAAACTGAAAATATCTAAACTAATACTCCAATTTTAAATCAATTTAAACAAAATAAGTAGAATATATAATATGCTTTAATTATTTAATTCCAATTTAACGACTACACAAAACAGCCACAAAGTTAATATTTCAATTATTATAGCAACAACAAGTTGAAGTAGATCAATTATTGACCAACTCCACACATAAAAATTCCCAATATCCTTAAACTTGTTAAAATCAAGTTTTTGAACAAAGTTCTATAATTTTAATAAAGTTGCCGCCCACTAACTATCTAAAATAATACTTAATACTGAATATGTCTATAAATAGGGATAATGCTGTAACGAGTTATACATATCATAAAAATTACAATCGTCCTTGATTACAATTAAAGTTTAACCATCTATAAAAAGGATAAAAGCTGTCTCTTCAGAGAGAAATACTGAACTCAGACAAAGCTTGTCTCAGCAGTGCGTTATGCAAGTCTCATTTGTAGGCGAGCGTTATCCTTTGATCTGTGCTCCGCGCAGATCCTTGTCACAG
Source organism: Drosophila formosana (assembly GCA_035045625.1). NCBI lineage: Eukaryota > Metazoa > Arthropoda > Insecta > Diptera > Drosophilidae > Drosophila > Drosophila formosana. The sequence goes on along the minus strand of JAWNOW010000844.1, from coordinate 422,451 downwards.
GTGCCACCGCCCAAACTTTATGGCCCCGCTGTGTGTCGCCAGTCTTCTGTGTGATCCTGTGCTGTAATATGGCGCCTGCTTTGCATATTTGGCGCCTCCGGTTTTATGATCCTGCTGTGTGACAAACCTTTGCAACTGACCGATGGCCGATGGCCGCTGACCGATCGAGAGCAGCTCATCGAGCTCTCGAGGTAGAACAATGGGCCTGTCATTGTTGCTGATGCGTAGCCGATGCTTGACTCAGATTTATTGGCCTGCTCTCAATCTCCTCTCGTCGATGTGCAGCACGCACGTTCCACGCTGAGAAGCGTGAAAGTGCCGAGCTGAGCCGAACCGAAGCGAAGCACAGCGACTCGTGGTGGACGGGGGACGAACAATAGATCCAACGGAGCGTCCACTTCTGACGCAAGATGAGCCAATTTCCTTGCGAAATTGCCAAATGCCTTTACCATGTCCTGTCACTAAATTAGAGCAGAATGTCCGAGAGCCGAGCGCCGAGAGCCTAAGTCCGATGCTAAGGTGGTGCTGATGGTGGTGGTGGCGGCGTCGACAGCTGCTGCTGCTGCTGCTGCTGCTGCTGACCAAGTCCCAACTGAGATTAAAACCAAGCCGAAAGGACCGTTGCGGCTATTATCCTTTTACCTAAGCGGTGCTGGGGCTGCTTCATCTTTTGCATGGCAACTTGCAGGATGTGCTCAATGCTTTCTTTTCGCCGGCTTAGCGAGCGGCGAGCGAAACAGAATTTCAAATGTGAATTGTGAATTGTGAGTTGTGTATTGTAAATGGGAGAAATCCGTTTGGTAAAACCAATTATGGGACATTTGCTGAGCGGCAGGGGCAGAGGGAGAGCAACATAGAGAGGGAGCAGAGCAAGGAAGCGTCGAAGGAAGCAAAGAGGAACAGGAACAGGAACAGGAACATGGTCAGCCAGCTATGACCCTGAGAAAGTTGCGGCGTTGCAAGTTAACCGCAATCATTACACACGCAACTCCCACAAGTGGCATGCCACAAGGAAGTGTCCTGTGCCACAGCGCATCGCATCGCATCGCATCGCGTCTAATTGTCGGAAGTGCAACTACTTAGAGGCTGGTGTGCTGACTACGCGCTTCGCTGACTCGCTCCCCGACTCCCCGACTCCCTGAGTCACTGAGTCACTGGACAGCGTCTTGGCTCAGTCTTTAACTTAATTGCCGCATTTAGTTGCACCAAGATGGGACCAAGGCGATAAGTTCCTGCTGCTGCTGCTGCTGCTGCAGCTGTCGAAGGTGCTGCTGCTGCCGTTGATCCTTGCTGTGTTCTACGCTTAGGCGACTTAGCTGAGATTTGGCTTGTAAAACCCTTTCATGCCTTTGGTCAACCCTGTCGCCTTACATGGCCCATAATTGAGCTGTCTGTCGCACCTCACAACACAATATTTTCGGTGTCATAATATTAGACGATCGCATTCTCATTCTCCTACTCGCCATGCCGCGCTACCTTTCTCTACCTCCGATCTCTCGGGCCTGCTCGCCCTGTGTGCTATGGACCGGACCTATGCTAATTTGAAGACATAAAATATGATTGAGCATAACGCGTAATCCTTTTTCGCTACGCTGACAAATATTTTCGTGTTGCATGTCAAAACAGTTTGCCATCGAAATCGCGCAAATCGACAAATCTCCTCGCCTCACATTTTTTGTTCTCCTGCCATCCTTCGGGGCTTAGACTTGTCGATTTTTCATTTTTTCTGTATTTTTTTTATGCAAATTTGTGACACGGCTTAGGGGTAACACCCAGCATCCAGACAGCCCAGACATTCAGTCAGTCAGTCAGTCAGTCAGTCAGTCCTGTCAGCCTGGGGAGGTGAGTTCGTGGATTGAGTAAGTCCATTAAGGTGTTACATGGCAACAATCTTTGTGTCGAGTAATTACAGGCTTGTTAGCTATGGTTGCAACAAACAGTTTCTTGCATTTCCATTTTTTATGCAGCACTCTCCGCACTCTCCTCTGAGGGTGCCGCATTTCTTTTGCTACGTGGGAAACTGTTTTCTTTTTTTTGCTGTTGCCTTCAACATGAACATCATTTATGAGTGTTTGCACGCAAACAAAAGGATCATAGGATCATCATCAGAAATCAGACATCAGTCGAATGTAAAAAACAAGAGCGAAGAGTCGGCAAAAAACACAACGAATGTGAAAAGATCAGTTGTCAATCAAGCTGAAGCTGAAATTTCCATATCGACCCCACAGTCAATGAGGGGTCCATTCTACTTTCCACTCAGCTTACCTCACATATTGCATGGCTAATTACTTTATTCCTTGCAAACTCATGCAACTGTCATTCCATCCATCCATCCATTCGATACGATACGATGTGATGGGATCTCAGGCTGTTGCGTAATTTGAATTTAATATACTTTTAATGGACAATTGGAAACTCACAGCAACTAAATGTGAAACTAGATTTCAAAGGCGATAATGTCAGAGCATGCAATTCAATTAAATTACAATTTAATATATTTGGAATATATTAGAGCATGGTTTATTTTTCCAGTATGAGGAGAGAGTTAGCACTTAATTATGCTACTACACAGAGTGAGAAATTTAGTTGTAAAAACAAGAATACAATTTGAGAATGTTTCGATCGTAAAAAGAAAGTCTTAATTCTTAAAAACATCTTGAAAAAAAATTCGTTCTTAACTTTTGTATAAGATTAAGACAAAGTCTTCTTTTAAGAACTTTTCAAGTTCGAAAAATGATTTAATTCTAAAATTTTATTCTTGATTTCTGCTTAGAGTGAGGCAGAACAAATGTTTCAAATTTCATTGTCTTCTTATAGTCCAGTTAAAAGTTAAAAACAATCAAATTTCTTGACTTATGAAATTACGTTCTGGGTGCAATTTTGATATTGAAATTATTCAACATTTTTTTCTTCACTAATTTGTAAATAATTAAAACTGTAGTGAACAAAAAAATCTTATGAGCGTTATAGTACAATAAAATTGTTAACACAATATTTCCCCCATTGAAGCGTGCTTGCGATTAAAAACTTGAATTTTTCTAATAAAAAAAGAATAATGCTTTGAAGCTACAGTTGCAAGTATAGCAATTGAGCTAATTAGGCCATTCAATTTGAGCAACTGCCCAACAGGGGTGATATGATTACAACTATGGGTATATATATGCATGTACAATTATTTATCATGAGGAGTAGTAAGTGGCTATAAAGGAATCGATCGGAACACGTGGCCACGTTGCACGTTGGGAATTAAGAAATTACAGCGAGGCAGGGGGATCAATTAAATTGTTTACCAATCGACATGGAACTTAAACTGTCGCACTAAGCAAATAGTATCAATAGCTAAGGGATGCGACACAGCGGAGTTGAGGGAGGAAGAGCGTCCAGGAGCGTCAGCTGGACAACTGATAGCCGGCGCTTTGCTGCGATCGCCGTGTAGAACAATTTAATGCAATTAGTGCGATATGCTGCCAGGACGATAGGACGAGGGGACGAGAGGAGGAGGAAGAGGCATGCAGGTATGAGCGCTTGGGTGTAATTACATAATTACAGATAGCGGCACAGAGCGCGTGTCCCTAAAGAGCAGCGAGGGGATCGAATGTGGGTGCAACATCAGCATGCGGCATGCTTGTCAACCATTTGCAACACATGCGACACATGTCAATCCAAGCACACACAAAGCATCTCTCACTCACACTCTCTCCGTGTGTGTGTGTTGCAAGTTCACTTGGCTGATTAATGATATTACGTAATCCCATTAGCTGGACCTTGCCCCATGCTTAAATCAACGCTGTAAAATGCAATCAACCGCAATAATCGCGAGAAAGCAACACGAAAATCGCAACGCCAAAAAATAATAGAAAATAGAAAATCGGAAAATCGGAAAAGCAAAAAAAAAAACACAACTAAGCTAGCTGGAAAAAACGTACAATCAACTGTAAAATACCCGGCAAGTACAACTGCAATTAAATTTTTAAGAATTTAAGAACTTTAGCACTTATAGTAAATAACTTTCGATAGAAGCAAAAGCAGAAGAATAAACTATTTAAAATATTGTAGATATGGTAATCTTGTAGATAAATAAAATCTACGTGATATATATAATATAATATATACACACAATGAAATGTTATACATTATGTATACTTTAATGCATAACATTTAAATGCTAAAACGAGAGGTGTTTTATAATATCAACATTTTTTTTATTGTTGCTATAAAAACACAGCCTCATCCGATATGATTAAAAGATTTGAGTTTAATTATTTAAGCTATTTTAACGTAAAAATAATATTTCAAAATCGAGGTGTCTCCTAATTTTGATATAATAACAAATCTTTAATATTACGCTTACAATTAGTTCTCTTTGATTCGATTGCTTGCTCTGCGTAAATTGTGATACCTTTTTAAGCTAACGATACCGGGTATTAGGATCAACATTAACTAATGCGCTAACCACCACCATCAGCATCAGCATCGGCAACATTTCCATCGGCCACTGCAACGCCCCAAGCCAATCTCAGAGTTCTGTTTTTGTTATTTTTGCTGTAGTAGTTTTTCCCGCCGGACTCGCGCACCTACTTGAGGTGCTATATGATGCATACCCAACGAATGCCAATGCTGCTGATGATGACGTGTTAATTTCATTTGATTGACATGTGTCCAACATGGGCAATCCTGCCCCGGGTTTTTCGTATTCTCCATTTTCAACCAAAAAATGCATATTTTCCCTGGCATCCGTGGTCCCGGTCCCAACTGACGACTGTCATGTAAATCACAATTAAAAACATAAAAATATCGTCTAGGCGCGCACGCATCGCATCCCATCCCGTCTCATGATCTGGTTCGGCATGTGCGACCAGGCATGACGCGACAGTTTTTGAGGCATGTTGCAAGACGGGATGACATCGACATCGACATCGACATCTACATCAGATTGTAACTGTCATGTCTCAACTGCAAACCGGACATCCTAAAAAGGCAATTGACACACTCCCGACTCTCACCTTAAGCTATTCCATCTCTCGAAAAAACCCAAAAACTTGACCTGTCTTACAAAAAATGATTCAGCTTGCAGTTGAATGTGAGACTTGACTTTACATTTGCATTTGAAACAAAAAACAAAAATATTTCCAAAGCAATCATCTGATTTAAATATTTATTTTGGGTTATCTAGTCCTTGAAGGTCTTTTCATAATTATCACGGATCACCTTAATACTAATCTCAACAACTTCAGATATTATTATTTATAATTATTAGTCTTTTATTTATTAAAGTAAAAAGTATTCATTGCAATTTTTAGGAGATTAAGTGAATAAAAATAGGGAATAAAAACCAAAAGTGCCCAAAATATTGATTTTTCAATATAATTTCATTATAAACCAAGAATTTTCCGTTGTAAAACAAGTAATATAAAAACTTAGAATAAAATACAAAATAACCAAAATATTGCGTTTCTTTTTCAATAATTATTTAAATAAAGTCTTTTTGTTGAGAATTTCAAAGAGATCGAATAAAATAAAAAACTAGGTGTAGAGTCCAAAGTGCTCAAAATAAATTTAATTTATTATTTAATAAATTTAATTTAACAGCACATATTTAATTGACCATCGCAGAAATCTGCTCTGAATTGTAATGACTTCTTTACAATGCATTGCAAAGTGGTACAATAATATTTAAAAATGTAATTTAATTAAAATAAGTTGTAAAATGTAATAAATGGCATGTGCCTAAATATTTTAATTTTGATTGTATTAAAATAAGTTTAAAATGTAATCAATATGCGCTTAAAACTAATTTGCGAGGTAATGTCACTATGCAGAACTCTCCAGGACTTTCGCAGGCAACAGATGCCAAACTGCTGATAGACACAACAAACAATAACAATTTCAGCAGACTGATAGAAATGCCCAACAATCGAAGCTCATATCATTATCGACATTGAAAAGAAAAAGAATCATAGTCAAGGGTTCGTCTGGGCCCTTGGACAAGCCTTCGAAGCCTGTTCAAAATATGTGTGTGCAGCTCATAGAATTTGTAATTTAAGACATTGGCAATTCATGAGGACGTTTAAATTTCGTGAAATTCGTAAATTCGTAAATTGTGAAAATTACCCGATTCGATATGCGCGAAAATTGTGCAATGAAGCAGGCAACATTTTGCATGCTTCAATCCATGATTTCAATTCGGGTTCTACTCTCTCACTTGGTACTTTACTTTCTTACCCCCTTTGTTGAGAGCAAGTTGTGACATGGCAAAAGGTATGTAGAGAAATGCAATATACGAGTATTTTAATCGTCCTGGTCCAAGACCCAAGCGTTTTGCTCCTTTTGCAGCCTTTCGCCTGCCGTGTCATAAGTGTGTGAAAAATTGATAGACTTGTCATTGCCTCGACTCGATGCGTCGTCCCGTCAGCCCGAAGACAGTTCAGTGGGGTGGATTAGGCGACAGTCCTCGACACGTACCTCCTCATCATCGACCTTCTCTCCTGTCCGCCTCATAAAATTGCATAAATGTCAGGCGACTGTCATGACAACCTCTTGTAAACGCCCCATAATTTTTTTTATTAATGATATCAGCGCATTATTATCGAACACCCGAAGCACGAACGTCAATAGCCCAGATGCTCACTAAACATTTAATGCACTTTTCTGGCACATTGAGTAAAAGAGTTACCATTTTTTGCCAGCTGGCTAATTCTCTCTTACCGCCATCGAACATTTCTGATAACTAAAAGAATGACTATCATATAATATATACTACATATTCTCGTACTGTTCCCAAAGTGTATCAATATAAGAAGTCTTAAAAATTCTTAACCTCTTACTTTGCATTATATATAGTATATATTACTTCTATTATTGTTATGAATGTATATTTATCTATTTTTGAAATAACAGTTATTGATAAACTAAAACTAATAATATATTACTCAATATTCCTATTTAGTATTATGGAAAGTTTCAGAATATGCGACATTATAGTCACTATATGTATATATGATTAGTTAAAGTCGTCAGGATGCTAATTGAAAACAAGTAACAAGTAAACAAGTATCGCCCTGATCGAGAGTGCTCTACTACGATTACAATTTTCTACACACATTTTACTATAAGTATATAAATATTTGTTTAGAAGTATCTTCCATGAATAAATGGTAAAAGAAATATTTTTTGTTCTGCTTGTCAGATGACCAAAATTACAGGGCTTATAAAGAGTATAAGGCATAAATGGTTTACCAAATTACTTAACAAAAATTTGTAAGCTAAGCTCTGTTTTCTTTGGTTACTTAAATTAAATTAAGAGGTAAGTAAGAGAAATATAGTTGTAAAACTAAAGTACTTCCCCTAAAACACGAAGTTCATACAAACAAATTACCGCATTGCAAAAAACGTGTCACAAAACCTCTGTGGGGGGACGGTGTCGACCATAAGATACTATTTCACTTACTTTGAGATACAATTGACACTAACTAATCATTGCCTACTTTTTGGGGTCGCAAATATATGTTGCAGGAGTAAAAGCAGTTCAAGCAGTGTACTGCTTGCTGATGTTTTTGCTGTCTTCAAGAAAATATTGCATACTTTAGGGCTGTACATAATTAGGATATAAGAAAAGTTAAAATAAGGAATTTGGATATTATTTAGATGGCGCTGCGCAGATCCGCTTTTGTTTGATTTTGCTATTGCAGCGTAGTACAAGCCAGTTGCTGGTCTATACTATATTGTTCCTAATTTGACAGTTTGCTGACGCATTGCTGACACTTAAGCCTAGGGTCTGCAAGGAAAGAAACTCCTGGTACCATCCACAGCCTTAAATAGTGCATTTCCAGAGTAAATCATTTGCGTCAACAATATAATCCATTGAGGCCAACTGTTGTTGAAAGAAATCGCGTCTATTTTCTAAGCACGTTTCGTAGTTGATTTTCTGCTCGATTAAACAATTCAGATTGCACGTTTTCGGATTGAATAAAACACAACACGTATTAGCAAAAAAAAGTTATTTTTAATATTAGTATTTAATTGTTTTGATTTGTCTTTAAACTAAACTGCAACAAAGCGAAATTCTTTCTCTCACTCTGTGTTACTCCGTCTCTTTTGCCTTCTTTCTATACCTGTCTCTCTCACATGTTGTCTCTCTGTCTGTCACGAATCGTATTTACAATATTGAGTTTAGAACATTATTAGTTGGTATACAATATACTTGTTTACAATACATTAAAAGATGTCATTTAAATCTCTTCAAATCATTCAGATGCAGAACCAAAATAAAATTTGTAATTAAAATAAATAAAAAAAAAAAAGTACATTTGTAAATAATACACAAACTAAGCTTTTAACATCGGCAGGCCAAGTTCATAATGCGCTCTTCAAAATGATTTTTGTTTCGTATGTGCTTTGGGGCTAAATAGATAATGCCTCAAACATACACAAATATACTTTGTCGGCTATATACAATCGAACGATATTGAGCGCATTTCGGAGAGCGCTATCCAAACTGGGCAAGTTGGACCCCTAACCGCTAGATAGAGTATGTTCACATATCTCGGTTTCAACTTCCATTTCTCACATCTCTTTTTCTAGTTTTGTTTCGTTATTCTTAGTTTGATCGGTATGTCTAAGTAATAAAAATACGTTTTTCTTGCAATTTCTTGCGTGTTGTGTGTCGGGTGTCGGGTGTGTTGGAGAAATTCGTTAGAAATGTTTCGCTAATATATAATTGATTATACTTGTATGTAACTTTAGTTAGAGCTTTATGTGCTGTATATATACTTATTATATATTATATTACACTATGCAACAAAATCAATACATACATTAATTTAAAAGTTATTTTCAACTGGAATTTCAAAGAATGATTCTCACGATTTGGTCGATAATACTAAATACGAGTTCACAATGCGTACAAAATAAACAAAATTTGGAATAGTTTCAAGACTTTGGAGATCATAAGTAAATTCTAGAGGGGAGGATCTTACGACGTTGTGAATCTGCATTTATGTTTGTGAATTGCATCAACAGCCGAGCCATTATAGCCATGTTCTTCTGTCTACTCGTCCAACTGTCCGCATGAGCACCGCGATCCCAAAAACCCCTAGCGCTAGATACAAAGTAATTTACTATACAGTTCATTACAAAATCTCACTTAAAATAGTAAAGCTGGTCCAACAGTTTATGGAAACAAATGGAAATCGGACGAAACACAAAAACGTTCTATATATGCCCAGCATGATTGATAAACGTAATATTTCTGTCGGTCAGTCAGTGGGACAGCAAGACAGACATTCAGTCGCTTCCAGTGCTCTATGAATGGAAAAGCGAAGGGAAAGCAGAAGAACTGCGAAAACGGAAAACGAAATTGGGTTGCATAGTGTGCCTTAAAGTTGTGTCTACTTTTTGGTATGTGTTGCAGTTGCATTGCAGTTGCCTACGAATAAAGTCTCGAGAGTCGGACAGTCGCGCCAAAATACGTGCATGTCATAAGGTTAAGGTGCATTTAGTCCAATGGCCGGGTCTTCAGGGTCATCAGGGTCTACAGGGTCTTCAGCATTGTCGCTTTGCTGGCGCTGCTCTTGTACGTCTCATACGAGGCGGCCGCCGCAGCGGTGGCGCCCACATGCAGCTGCGCGTATCCCGAACTGTTTGCGACGGCAGCGGCCACTGCCTCGGCGCCGTTGACCACCGTCGGCGGTATCGGTGGCGTCTTGTGGGGCTTGTAGCGCTGCAGCATCTCGGCGGAGCTGAGCTTGAATGTTTCGGTCATTTGGGCGCGCACACGTTCCATTAGCGTGTCGATGTCGTCCTTGGTCAGTCCCTCGGTGCTGACCGGCGGCAATGTTGTAATCACAATGCGGCCCGCATTCAATATCTTCTTCTTGTCGTTGAGGAATGTACAGTACGAGCTGAAGACCACCGGCAGTATGGGTATCTGCTGATCGATGGCCATGTGAAAGGCGCCCTTCTTGAACGGATGCAGCTCCCCGGTATTGCGACGCGTGCCCTCCGGAAACACCCAGAGCTTGATGCGCTGCTTCTTGATCCGACGATTCACCGCATTCAATGTATCCCGTGCCTTCTCGCCGCGCACCCGATCAATGAATATCAAGCCAGCCAGCCAGGCGGCCAGACCGAAGGGCCAGGCATAGAAGAGCTCCCGCTTCGCCACCACCGTGCACTTGTTCATCACGTGCCAAATGTTGAACATGCCTGGAAAGCGCAGTAAATAAATTGATTGCACTTTATGAAATGCGACATTTTCTCATACCCAGCACATCCAGCGAGCTCTGATGATTGGCCACGATGATGCAGGCCTGATCCTTCTCGAGGTGCTCCTTGCCGCGCAGCTCCCAGCGCAGACCAATCAGCGCTGTCACCCGATGACACCAAGTGCTCGCCCATCTGCAAAACAATGTCAGTTATTAAGTGTTCCACACAATCGCCTAACACAACAAGATATTGTATGTATGTCTATAAAACTGTTTGTATGCATTATTTGGGTTATTTATAATAGCAAGTCAAAAGAGATTTACTTAAAACTGATCTATGCGTAGGGGACAATTTTCTTTGGTCCGAGAAGACGACAGGTTTATCGTGTATGCTGATGACGAAATTTTGTAATGTCTTTAATACTTGCAGTTTCCTCAATGACTCTCAAATTGAAATGTTGTGTTCGGTGGGTGGAATACTTTTTTTTATAATTACAATTTGTCTTATAACAAAAAGTTAATTTTATGAACAATACCAAAAAAAATGAACAAGAATAACAGTTTTTCAGCGAAGTCTATAAAATCTTTTCTGTTCGTTGGGAAGATCTAGAATATAGACTGATATGTAAATTATTGTCTTAATTGTAAAGTCTTTTATTGTAATTCATACTAATTTTTTTTTTTTTTACTTTTTTGTATGGAATATTGAAATCCTTGTGTATGTTTGTATTAGATACGTACAAAATAAAGTAGCATTGACAATTTGTAATGTTTTGGATTCGTACCGCTGAAGGATCTCCATATTTATTGTTCTAGCAGTTCCCTAAAGATAAATAGAATAGTTCCGCCAGTATTTCAGTTTGTCAATTGGTTTTCATTCTTTTAAGTGGACATTTGCTTCGAAGTATCTAACTTGCCAAACTTCTAAATTTAGTTAAAGAGAGTTTAAGAAAACTGTAGGTAATTGGGGGACAACCTGAATTCATCTTTCGAAAGGAACTGTTAACAGCACACGTTCAAAAACAAATTATTAAACCAACTTGATTCCACCCTAAAATACACAAATTTTTTTTTGAAGATTGACATTGTAGACAATGACTTTATGAAACATATTAAAAGGCAGTAGGTCTTTCTATCACTTGATTTACCCGCAATAGAAATGTTCATATCAAGATGTTTGATTCCCTGGCAGAATACCCCGAATCGGGGAGCGCTCTAAGATCATTGGGCGCTCCAAAAAAGTCACAGTGAAGCGTCCGCTTTTCACAGCCTCATCCGAACGGAAGGCGCAACCAGTTGGCATGGCTCTGTTGCTGGGCTGGGAATACGGTCGCCGAACGGCAAATGCGAAGATTCGATTCATTGTCAATGACAACAACGTTGCTCGAGGCGACGGCAGCAACAGCAACAAGCGAATCCAGATCACAATCTGAGCGCTTTTGCCGTGGCCAAGAAATCAAGCAAGAGCAGCAACCACAGCAAAAATGAATTGAACGAACACTATTTAAAAATACACATTTTTTGGCACTCGACAATGATCGTTGAGCGTGTGGCAACTGCATGCGGCACGTACGAACGCTTAACGCCTCGAAACGCGAAATTATGACAGTTTATCGCATTCCCAACACTGACCCTGACCGTTCGGCAAAACACAGTCGCAGCGCATCAATCAGTGAAAAAATATACTTTAAACAATAAAAGCGAGATCTCGAAACTATTTGCGGCACACAGCTGGACACAGGTGTAAGATGGGTGGGACTCTGATTACCTTAGCATATGGCGACAGGTGACACGTGCGAGCAATTTGCAATTAGTTGTGCAACAAACTGTGATCCCCAAAAAAGGGGAGGTGGAGGTGGAGGCGAAGGCGGAGCAGCAGGTGGATTTAATGACTGCCCAAGTGGAGGCATGTGACGGCCAAAAGACAGACAATCGATTTAACCATTCAGCTAATGCACTGCAAGCCATCAAGACAACAAATATTATTACAACGACCACGATTAAATATGTGGGGGGGGGGCAGTAGAGGGATTGTGTAATCACATTTGAATATACAAGTAGAGCCCCATCGGACTGTGTAATCTGCAACAGCAGGATATAGTACATATTGTCGCTCAATTTAATGTGATGTCTGGCCGGCGGCCGACGGAATATGTGTCTAAAAAACTCATAGAAGTAGGGTCCACGTGGAGCGTCAAATATATAATGTGTTTGTGAAGAAATGCATTGGCTTTAATACAGAATACATTTCACGTGATCCACGACTTACAGTAAAAATGATTAGAGCTCATTGTTTTTGTAGACATAATTAAATGGGGAATATATCTTGGATCGCGAATATATCTATGATCCTCTCAAAAATATGCCAAAAATGAATAACTGCACAAGTTGGAATCCATCTTTGAAAATTGTGCCTAATTATTTGGAAGCAAATACTTGTACACTTCAAAATTTAAACAAAATAATATATAATATTTATGAAAATAACTTTTATATATTTCATTTTCTTACGTACAATAATTCTAATAAATTTGATATACGATTTTGTACATTTTTATTTTTTGGATCTTTTGGTTCAAAGGTTTGTAAGAAGATGCTTTTAAGAAATATATCACGAAACAAAAATAACCAATCAAAAACATAGTTTAATAGAAGAACGTAACCCACCTTGCAGTGATTCATTTTCTAACGTAGTTTTCACATATACACATTGAAATAAATGTACCATATGAATATGCACAGTACGAGTTAAAATAAGACTTAATTCGATTTTTTGTCGTAGACATTTCTAAAAATATATTCATATATAATGAAATTGAATCTTTGAAATATGGTATGTGTGGAAGTAAAGTGTAAGCTAAAGCTGAAGATATATCCTTGCGATTTGGTCGTGCAAATCAATTTTATCGATTACAGCGCTGCAGAGTCGCGAAGGTCGCTGGGAGGCCTTCAATTCAATATAGATTGCCAAATGTACAACTTTACGAATTTATTGCCTTGAAAGAGTAATCGTATACGGCCTAAAGGAGGTCTGCAGGAGAGCTATCTGACTTATGCGTTGACCCGAGCCGTGGTGTAAAAGAACTCAAGAGTATGACACAATGTGGCACCTGCACAGCACGAACTTTGCCTCCAGTTCGCCAATTGGTATTAGCGTGCACACACGGCACGGTTCCAAGCCGGTTACCTCCTCCTCCTCCAGCAGCTGTTATAGGGTCGACACGTGTCAATTGCACCAACCACTAACCGGTGCACTACCAAAAGTGTCCTTCAATGTTTACAGCATGTACATAATACATATGTTTTATACATATACAAGTCGCGGTCAACAAACAGACCAACTAAGAGGTAACCAATTCAATTCGATAACCTCACACAAAACACGATTGTCCAACACGCTGACGAGCCCCCAACAATTGCAGGTGTTCGAATGTTTCATTGCTTTTTCATGAGCTTTGTTAATATTGATGGCAAACCCAGAGGCCATCGAGTTTGTTAAAGATTTAGGCATTTGTGGGAAAGCAAACCAATGACAGAGATTGACGCAAATTGAAGTTCTCCCGCCGCCCAGTGGCTAATTGAAGTGTCGAAAAGCAAAATAAGTTTTACTTTGTTCTTGCCATTAAATGCCATTAGCCAACTTATGGCATATTGGATAGTTCAAGCGAAGCTAATAGAATTATTATTAGAAATTATACCTGGCAAAAAGTCTTTGAAATTACTGCAGATATTAGAGAACTGACTCAACTTTTTTGACACACAAATTTGCTGCGCTAAAAATTCAATTAACTTACATTAAAGTTTTAATTAATTTAATTTTTTTTATTTAATTTTTAGTATTGCTTAACCGTTTGTATGGAACATCTTCTATGCTTAATTCTTATCAACAAAAATAAATATTTTTTTTTGGTGTACCGTTTAAAATAAATAAGAGTGGAAACTTCCGTGCAACAACATTTATATTTAACAAAAATGCTGCATGCTTGAACTGTTATCTTTAAAGTGCAGTTGAGTATTGAGTACTAAGATATCATAGAAAATAATTGAGACACTGATACTGATGGAATATCTTATGTAATGTAAAAACTTTGTCCAACAATCCACAAAGGAATACCGCTGACTATAAAACGTGTATCGAACGATGAACAGTCCCAGTACACGGGGGAATACCATAAACAAGTTACTAGGGAAATGCAACTCATTGGCTGATATCCTAACTTGAATTAAATTGCGTGTCTTTATCGCAACGCAACTCTTTCTCGGGCGACAATCAACAGATTGTGGGGGAAATGGCAATTAATTGGGCGAGTAATTTTTGCCTCGGCACTCAGACGACACGGTCTAAAGGTCGATTAGGGGGGGGCTAGAGTAATCAAAGCAATAAGTTGATGGATTTCAAGTGTTGTACTATATATTCATTTTGATAAGCAATCAAAGTTAGTCAAACAGAGCGGGCTAAGGCTACCCTTGAGGTGCGGTTTCGGGATTTTACTTGGCTACAAGCAACAGCAACAAGAGCAACAACGGCAACCACAAGAGGGAAAACATTGCTGCCAAACAAAGCACAACCATAATAACACGAAGCGGGGGCCTATCGATTTCTCAATATGTACATATACTATATGGCCGACTATAAACGGTCGACCGGCAAAAACAATACGATACGATACGATGCGAACATTATATGGCTAATAGAGGGTGTAGATAAGTCGCGGTCTTGTATAATATAATTAAGTTTATGAATTGTTTTGACTGATTTCGAGGTGGTCTTTTATGAATGCCATTTTTCAGCTATAAATATGCCACAATAACACTTTAGTTTTTTGTTTGTCGTTCGATTTTTGTTTGTGGGTGGGTTGATTGTTTAATACTCACAGTAAATTGCGCACATCACAGGGCCGGGTGAGAAAAGCCGGTATTAGTACGATCGAGTTAAACGATACGATCCCATAATAGATGAGGAATTTGAAGTAATAGCGAAATATGTGATTCGTCTCGTACAAGAAGGGCAGCATGAGCAGCACAAACAATCCCAACAGTTCGATGTACGAGCTCATTGTGATGAATTGCTTTGGCTTTCCCAATGTTTTTCTCCTCTTTCTTTGTGTTGCTCGTTTCGGCTGCACTGCTTTTGCACTGCTTGCTCGCTTGCTTTCCTCTCGCTCCCTCCTCCGCTGCTACTCTCGTCGTCGCTTAAGGCAGAACGGTGCAGTCTTCTTGTAATTATCTATTTTCTCGTGAATATGTTGTTTTTGTTGTTGCTGTTGGTTTTAAGCTGCAATAAAGCGAACGACGAAAAGAAAGTTCAAATAATATGACTATGTATACAAGTGTGCGTGTGTGTGTGTTATGGCAGCGTCAAGCATAAATCATGCTCCCACCACAGCCACCTCCAGCAAGCAGTGTTCCATTCTGATTGTTGTCACATTTA
This sequence comes from Drosophila formosana, assembly GCA_035045625.1. NCBI lineage: Eukaryota > Metazoa > Arthropoda > Insecta > Diptera > Drosophilidae > Drosophila > Drosophila formosana. Next base: position 406,818 of record JAWNOW010000844.1, on the reverse strand, counting down.
AGTGGACAGCAGTGTCTCTTCCTCTTCCTCTCTCCCTCGCTCTCTCTCTCTCTCTCTGTGTGTGTTTGTGTGTGCACAATATGGCGACGTAATGTTGTAAGGGCAACAGACGGAGGCGGAGGTGGGGGCGGGGCTGCTGTGGGAGGCGACTTTGCGTGCGTTATGCGGCGTATGCGCTGCAGTACCGTGATTATTATTTGGCGACTGCTGCAACTTATGTGTATGCATGCAGAACACAATACAAAAAAAAGAGAAAAAAATCAATTTAAATTACCAAGCCAAAGCAAAACAAACATGTCAACAAAATGTGTGTGCGCGGCACTCGAAACTATTCCTCATGGGGGCGACAGAATTGAAGAAATGGGAGTATTGAATTAATTGGAATACCCTTAATTAGACGGCTTGTCAATAGACCTTATGACGCGATACCAACGATAGTGAGAACTCTTGCGACTTTGATTAACAGCTGATCGTAAACGTTAATGGTTATGATTATTACTCAATAAGATGATGCGATATTTAATATTAAAGTTTAATCAATGGTTGCCAGGTCCCTCATTTTTATTGATAACAGATTTGAAGAGCTCCTTTAACCATTTCAATCAATCAAAATTGCGACTTTACTGATGATCAAAAAATGTTCATATAACATACATACATATAGTGTTAAATAATAGCATTTAATTAATTATGTAGTAATTATGTGATATGAAGTAATTGTTAATTTAAAAAACATTAACGTATCATAATTTAATTTAGTTATGTCATAGTTAATAAGCTTGATTTAATAAATACAAAATAAAGTTCTTATGCTCCATCAAATCCCTATTTTGGTTTTATCATCTAAACTCTGGTCGTATCCAGTTTACGGAAGATCCAATTATCAATTGAAAGCTATGCTCCAAATACATAAATAACAAGAAAAGTTTCACAACGTAGTAATGAAAGCCTTGGCTGATTTAAGTAGAGCATACAAATTATTCGAAAAGGAAAATAAAACTTGTTCTGGTATCGTACCATCCACAACATACTATATAATTAATATGCCACAGGAAACGGGGAAGGCGTCAACACCGCGTTTACAGTCAAAGAACTTTATGTGTGCCCCAAGAAGTATGCAATGCTACATTTTGCGAATTGGCTGGGGAAAGAGGAACCAGAACAAATGAGACAACTGCAGTCGAGTGTGGTCGGCTCTCAAATACCCGGCATACATTTTTAAAGAATATTTAAAAAACTTATTTGAAGTGAAAAATTAATATACTGCATTTGTTTGCTATGCAAATTCAATAATTTCATAAAACAGTCAGTTTATAAAATATTCATAATTAATAGAATAATTACAAATACAACTAATTCATAGTTTCCAAGTTATGGATGTTAGTACTGACAAACCGACATATGAATCGGGCTATATTTTGTAGACTAGACAATGTTCAAGTATTCATTTTGGTAATGTTAAAAATATCAATACCCATTTAATTTAATTAAATAAAATTTGTGTTATTTTTAACAATTTTAAATTTTGAATAAATGTATATGTAAATATTTATGTAATTGAAGAAAAATATGAATGATAAAAAATTAAATAGACCTATATTTTGGTTGAATCTGATTGTTTTAAATAATTAAGTTTTATTAATTAAGAAAAAAAATTGAATTTACCGGCTATATTTTTTTCGTTTCTGCAAGAATCTAAGAACGTAACCCCTATTTATTACTATATGTTGTCAATTTTTGAATATCGTATGTGAATTAAATTGATCTACATTTTTGATAAATTATATTTTTCCTTAAATTAAAGACTGCGAACTTGACTACTCTTTTAAAAAAACATACATACATTTCTATATATGTATATGTACATGTCTAGCATGACATTTGCAACAACGTCACTTTAACTGGAAACAGCCTCTTTCGTCTGCCACTGAATTGGAATACCCTTTTATGCTACAAGCAACGGGTATGCAAACGTACCAACAACTTCCTCATGCGAGAGCAGGCAAACAAGAAGAAGAACACTTGCAGATTTACATGGCAGCTGCTGCTATTGTAAAATTGATGAGCTTTGTTGTTGCGCCTCCGCGACGCCGGTTGGGCGATGACCCTCCCAACAACTATCTAGTTGAAATCTTAAATTCATATTTATTTCTGCATACATACGTGCATTACACACTCACACGCACACAAATTCAGCGGAATAGCTGTAAGCCGAAAATGTGGTAAGAACAAGAGCAACAAAGAGGGGTTGCATTTGGCACAGCAACAACAACACACGAATTGAGAGAGAGGTGGCGAGAGAGAGCGAGGAGAGTAAGGATAACAAGCACAACAAATGAAAAAAATTAATTGAGAACACCGCAAAAACAATTGATCTTTTTTTGTTTTCCTTTTGCACTGTCTTTTCACAGTTTCTTTTGCGACAGCTTCTTTATGCTTTGCAGCCGGGACATCACGCAAACAGCAAACACACACACACATACACTGAGTGAGAGGGAGATACACAGAATTAAGTAAAGTAATTTTAATATAATACAATTGACAGACGACAGACAACAACAAAGCGCGCCAGCCAAGCTTCAACGACGACGACGACGACGACGCATCAAATTTAGTTCAACTGAAAAGTACCAACAACAATAAGAAAAGCATGCAGCATTTTCTTTGCATTTCTTAAAGTTTTTTTTTGTGTTTTTTTTTTTGCTCTCGTTTGCGCTAAAATAATAAAAGGGATTACGTTTTTTTTTGCTTGATGCGACGCCGCTGCGCTTGTCGATGTTCGAGGGACAGCGACGGCGACGACGACCGGGCGCCGTACAAAACGTAGAGCGCGAAAAATGTTGACAAGAATTTCCGTTACCGACGGTGCTTGCTCTGCGACGGACGGCAAAAAAAAACAACAACAAATTGGCTTGCAATCAGCAGCGTGACAGCAGCTTAATTTTATAAATGTGCATTTTAACGCCAAAATGTATTAAAACCCAGCACTATGATTAGTGCTAACTGGTCACACTACAAAAGTGGTATATTGCCAATGGCGCGGCGTTTCAAACAGCTTTTAGTTTATTTATTTTCTCATCATTTAATAAATTCATCAAATATGTTTATGAAAAAACTCAAAGTCGAAAAGCTCTCAAAAGTTGTAAAATACATATGAAATCGAGAATCGTAAATTGAGTGTTTGCAACTCGAAATATGCGGGTAAAGCATTTCTGGTATTTTTCCATATGAAGTTAACAGCACTTTTCGTAGTTTTATAGAATATAAATACATTTTTAAAATTCGACTGTGCTTTTCAAATCAATATTTGATTAATTTAATTTATTAAAGTTATAATTAAATATAACAAAATTAATCAAACGAAAGGTAATTTAATAATAAACAGCAAATTAAAGCTCAGCATATACCAACATTACAAGCCGTTAACATGAAGGTGGCTGTAAGAGTTGCTTAACGAACTGTGCACTTAACATTTGTGGAAGTGAAGTGGCAAGCTTAAGTATCGATACCAAATTCTCGACTAAGTTTGGTTGTTGTCTCCGCTAAGTTCTGGCGCGCAATTCAAACAATGAATTGCAAATCAAATAATGTAATGGATTTAATTGAAGCGAACGATGACAGATTAACTGTTTACATAAAAGCACTCCATTAAATTGCATCTATCTGATTTCAAAGTAAATATTACTAAGGCCAGTCACAAGTCTGTGTGTCTCATATTTGGCAGACGACAAAAAAGCCGTTGCCAGTTGTCCCATAACTCTGCTGTCTTTCCGCTTGCCTGCACTTGGCAACCAGAGCGAAACCCTTTCCTCGCTGTGCCTGACATGCGGAAAACGTCGTGCAAAAAAAACAAAAATATTTTTGTTTTCATACACACACACACACACACACAGCCACATGCATGTAAGTGATGACGCGCACATAATCTGGATTAATCTCTGAGACAGAAATCATGTTCGCAAATGCCGGACGCAGAGTGCGGTAAATAAATTGTATTGTGAAATTGTTTACATAATGCTGTAACTCGATCCTAAACAAAGTCTGCAATCGAGGCGACGATCGACTTTCAGCGACTTGGGGGAAAAAAATAAATTCGTTGATTTCAACAACAGCAGCGCAAATGTTAACAGTTAACAGAGCGCTTAACATTTTGGTGCTGCTGTGGCAAACAGCATTTGAATGTCAACAGACGCGCTGCTGTTAACACGCACGCTCTCTCGCTCTCGCAGCCGGCGATCGCACGTGTGTGTGACTGGGCGCTTGTGTGTGTGTGTGAGTAGTGTGCGCGATAAGCGCTACAAACACAAACATAAAAGACATAAAGTCGTTGACGATACATTTGGAAGCACACAGTTGGCTTGGAGCTTGAGCTTAGCGCAGACGTCGAAGTAATTGCTAATTGCTGAAAAACCGTGAGCGAGCAGCAACACGTGCAAAGTGAGCGACGCAAATTGAAAGTAATTTAATTTCGACAGCAGACAAATCACAACAATGTCAACCACACCGACATCGAGTAAGTGCAGTTTAATATCAATTTATTTGCAAATGTACATATGAACGTATGCGTGTGTAACATGTGAACAACGCCATCTACAGTTGAGGGCTACAAGCTGGGCAAGGTGATAATCGAGGGCAAGACGAAACAAGTTTTCAATCTGCCCGAGCACCCGGGACTCTGTCTGCTGCTGAGCAAGGATCGCATTACGGCCGGCGACGGCGTCAAGGCGCACGATCTGGCCGGCAAGGCGGAGATCTCGAATGCCACCAATGGCCAGGTGTTTAGGCTGCTCAACGATGCTGGTGAGTGAACTGTCTGGCAACTGTTCCCACTCGCCTCTAAACAACTGTTCCCACTCTGCTGCTCAGGCGTGCGCACCGCCTACGTGAAGAACTGCGGCTCGAAGGCCTTCATCGCCCGCAAATGCGAAATGATACCGATTGAGTGGGTTACGCGTCGCCTGGCAACCGGCTCCTTCCTCAAGCGCAATGTGGGCGTGCCCGAGGGTTACAGGTCAGTAGCATTCCACTCGCCTGCTTAGGTTATCAGCCACACTCATCACCGCCGGCCTTATCAATGCAACCGACGTCAGCGTGCAGCAGCGCTGCTGCTGCTGCTGCTGCTGCTGCGGCTGCGGTAAACAAATTCAGCCACAATTGATGCGCTGTGCATTGAGGTCGTCGGTCGTCGGTCGGCGATAAGCGACGTTGCAATAACATTGTGTGCAAATTCATACATCGCTAAACAATATCCGCAACTCGCATTACCTTCCCACCCGCCGATCAGTTTGCTTTAGATATATATTTTTATTATGCATTCGCTTATGGAATATTGAAGTTTATCGTCAACTTTATTTGATTGAGATATCAATATGTTTAATTCGTGAAAACAAAAGCATTCTATTGGCAGTTCTAGAGTAAACTTGGCAGTTTATTTATTTAATTATTTAAATTAAATTTTACTTCGTTAATTGTTCAAGGATTAAGTATAGTAGACTTGACATTCTCCTGAACTTTACTGGTTACACTATATATTTATTTTATTATTCATTCGCTAATGGACTATTTTAAAGTTTAATGAACGGTTTTTGACAGTTTATTTATTTACTTTTTAATTGGGCAATTGTTCAGAGATTAAACTTGTCACTGGTTGCATTAGATACTTCTATTATTCATTCTCTAATTAATAATTAAAGTTTATCGTCAGTTCTAAAATATATTACTGCCTAAATCAGCAGATAATTAAGGGTTTATGGCAATTAATTACGTTGCATTTCCTGCCTTGATCACTGATCGGTTTAACCCATCTTTATAATGTGATCGTCCACCATATAATAACTACTATACAATAACTATTTTCTTTTTTTTTTTTGGTTCATCAATTCATTTAACTAAATTAATATGGCTAACATTTATTCGTATTCGCGCTGCATTTCATGAAATATGATTTATTATGCAAAAAAAACTATATCTGATCAATTTGAGATTAAACTGCATTAAAACAATAATACAGTTAAATAATTAACCAAATAAGCGGCACAAAAAGTGCAAATATTTTACAGATAAGAAATTCATAGAACAGTTCTCTTATGACATTAAAAAAATAAAATGTCTCCAAAGTTGTCTTTCAACTTTCCTATGATGACTATTCTCCCTGTTGGCATTTTAAATCAACTAAATTTCAACACAGCTTGATTTGTTTATAATGATAAAAAGCTGATTGGTTGTAACTGGCAATGAGAATCGTATATTTTTATTTTTTTGTTAAGTACAAATATATTGCTGTGTAAAATTTATTTTTTTTAAATTGAATTTAAAGTAATATGTTTGTACCAACAATTATTTAAAGTTAATTCGAAACAAAAAGGAGAGTCATGGAATTTTTAAGCCTTTACTTACTCAAACTACAACTGTTATCGATAGTATTGATGTCATTATAATTATTTTTCGGATACGTATCTACAGAATCAATATACTTACTTATAACTATAATGCTAAGAGACGATGTCTAGTATAAGATAAAGTTGTTTTGCTTGGACATTACTGAAATCTGGAAGAACTCAACTATCGATAGTAACGACTCCTGGTGCTGCATTGCAGATTCTCGCCACCGAAACAGGAGACGTTCTTCAAGGACGACGCCAACCACGATCCCCAGTGGAGCGAGGAGCAAATCATTTCGGCCAAGTTCGAGCTGAACGGCCTCGTGATCGGTAATATTGAATGGCATTAAAGCATTAAAGCAATGAATCATCGTGTATTTTAAAGGCCAGGATGAGGTGGACATCATGAGGCGGACCACGTTGCTGGTGTTCGAGATATTGGAGCGCGCCTGGCAGACCAAGAACTGCGCCCTGATCGACATGAAGGTGGAGTTCGGCGTGGACGCCGATGGCAACATTGTGCTCGCCGACATCATCGATTCGGACTCGTGGCGCCTCTGGCCCGCCGGCGACAAGCGTCTGATGGTCGACAAGCAGGTGTATCGCAACCTGACCTCGGTGACCACCAGCGACCTGGATGCGGTCAAGCGCAACTTCATCTGGGTGGCCGAGCAGCTGGCCGACATTGTGCCGCGCAAGGATCATCTGGTCGTGGTGCTCATGGGCAGTGCATCGGACACATCGCACAGCGAGAAGATCGCCACCAGCTGCCGTTCGCTGGGCCTCAATGTCGAGTTGCGCGTCACCTCGGCGCACAAGGGGCCCGAGGAGACGCTGCGCATCGTCCGCGAATACGAGTCGGTGATGAGCAACCTGATCTTCATCGCGGTCGCCGGACGCTCCAATGGCCTCGGTCCCGTCGTCTCGGGCAACACAAACTATCCGGTCATCAATTGTCCGCCCGTCAAGTCCGACAACATGCAGGTCGACGTGTGGTCCAGCCTCAATCTGCCCTCGGGCATGGGCTGTGCCACCGTCCTCTATCCGGAGGGAGCCGCGTTGCACGCTGCCACCATCCTGGGCCTGAGCAACTTCATGGTGTGGTCCAAGCTGCGCGTCAAGCAGCTCAACAACTTCGTCACCCTCAAGAAGGCCGACAAGGAGCTGCGCGGCGTGCGCAACGCCTAAACCTCTTGCCATTTACCACTTTTACTTTACTTCACATAATTTTTTTTGTTTTATAAACATTTTATATTTTATAATTTTTTTTTTTGCGCATTTTTGCTGCTTTCAGCGCAGCATTGGACTAATACATAATAATAAATATTATAAATTACTTGAATTTCCAATTCGAATTTCGTTCTGCTGTGTTGGGTTCGTGTCTCGGCTAAGCATTGTTCATTTTCGTAGCATACTTTTAAGCGGCTTGGGAAAATGAAAACAAATCCAAGAATTTCGGAATAAGCCTTTTATTCTCTATTTAAATACGTTCTTAACAGATAGACTAGGAATATATATTTAAATAAAATCTATATTTAATCTGTTATTTTGACATACTTTGATTTTATTGCTACTGTTTTTTAAACTTCGTTTTTCACTTCTATCAGTCTATAATAATATTGTTTTTTAACATTATAAGTTGAGTTTTAAAATTGTTAATAAATTTGTAACTTCACATTTAATTGTAATAACTAGGAAAATATTATATTTTATCAGAGCTGAAATTAACTTGGTAGATTTATTTAATTTATTTATTGAACACTTTCTTTGAGATACTTTTTAAAACTTGAATTTTATTAGCACTATTTTTGTATTTATTTCAATTAATTAATTTTAATAACTAGGAAAATATTATATTTTATCAGAGCTGAAATTAACTTGGTAGATTTATTTAATTTATTTATTGAACACATTGTTTAAGATACTTTTTAAAACTTGAATTTTATTGCCACTATTTTTGTAATTTTTTTTTTCCACTTTATTAAAGTTTATATTTCACATTATTGGTGAACAGTATAATTGTCATATTATTATTTTTTTTTAATTAAAATTCAATGTTATATAACTAGAAAAATATTATTTTTAAGCAGGGCGAAATGAAATTGGCAGAAATATTTTATTTATTTTTGAAACACTTTATTTAAAAAAATTAAAAAGCGAATTAATAGTACGAAAATACAATTTAGGAAATAATATAACACATTTTTGAGGTGGTAATAATTGATTGCAATTGCAAATTCATAGTGAGTGTCCCAGTGTCGAGCACGCTCAACGTGAACGCTGTTGCATCGTAATTGAATGCTGCATTGTTTATGCATGTTTCATATTCATGTAAATGCATAATTCGATTGCAGCTCTGAGAATTAAAATAATTATAGAGAAAAGCCGAAAATGCTTAATTAAAAGGTTTATGTTTATGTGCAGTTGCCAGCAGATTTCTCTCTGCATTTATTGTTAAGCAGTTTGAGTTTAATTGCGATGCTCTCAAGTTGCATTTCGCAGTCTTCACTCCGATGTGTGCCACATGTGTCACGTCTCCTCCTCCTCCTCCCATAACTTGCACCACATGGCAGGAAAAGGTTTCGCATTGCTGCTCTGCTCACTCCTCCTTGCTGATAAGATGCAACTGGAGATGCAATTGGAGACGGGCTGTGTTGCAAGTTGATGAGTTGCAAGCTGGCGAGCCAAATTAACTGTGCATGCGGCAAACTCATGCCATCAAATACAGCGTCGGATGGCTTCAAGAAAGGGTTGGGGTTGGGGTTGGGGTTGGGGCATGGTTGGGGAGAACAGCATGTAAAATGTGTTGAAGTGCGCCGCATAACCTCTGGTCAATTAATCATACTTTAGCACAACGAACACATACATAACAATAATAATAAGCACACCACTATGGTCGTCTCGCTCGCTCCCATGCAGAGCATGCCAAGTGCTTCTTAACTGATTAATACCCTGTAATTGCCCAATTCTTAATTAGCTAAAATGTGTGTCAAGAAATTGCTCACAATATGGAAATAAAATCTAATAATAAAACAATTCAATAATATTGTATTCATTATGTTAAAGAAAGACGATAAATAAGTAGGGCCTTCAGGTCGTACCTGTTAGATATCGATTTCAACATAAGACCATTTTTACTAATATACGAATTTTGAAATGAGAAATCAGGTGCGTTCAACTATTTAGATACCCTTCGTACACAATAATGAAAGTTGGTAGGATATTGAAGCTGCACATGATTAAGAAATCTTTATAAACCAATTGTATATCTTACGATTAATTCTGAATGCTTTTTTTTTGTCTGTAAAACTCCGTCAAGATTCCCCAATATCTCAATTCTTGGGATCGTAACTACCGCCGGCTGTCTGCTATAGCCGGGTTAACCGTGTTTTCTGGCTTACAGGGTATCATAATAACAATAATTTAGCACGTGAATGATGTGGGACGTGGTTGTGGGGCGGTCGAGGGGTTAGGAGGGAGAACGCGACGGTATAGAACGAGTGAGGCAACTGAGAGACGTACATATTAAAAGTCAGGGTCAAAGAGCCATTGTGCTTGCCCCATGGCGCAACTTTTCCAAAACTGGGGGGGGGCCGGAGACCGAGACGAAGACGGAGACGGTAACAACAATAAACAAAATATGAATGGCAAGGCAAATGTAACAAAATGTAAGAAAACAAGAAACGAGAATAACAAAGAAAAAAAAAGCACAAAAAATAAATAAATAATAATGCAAATTTCAAAATACACCACCGACATGTGTATACACTACCCTATGAAAATAAATACATACATATGTTTGTAGCGCTGCAAACTCGTTGATTGATCGATCAACATTTCGTGCTTATCGTAGTGCTAATATGATCTTAATAAATCCATTTTTCTCACGATTCCAAAGCACGTGTGTACAGTTATAATTGATCAAACTTGTATATTTTTAATAGTCGAAATATTCTTAATTGTGTCAATCTTTAATTTGAGTATATTTAATTTAGTTTAGAACTGTGTTTTGAAGTAAACTTTTTCTTATTATAAAATAACTTATTGACATTATTTTGATTTTATTAAATTGAAAGAATTACAATATAAAATTATGATTGGGAAAAAAAATTTATAAATTTAAATTGAAATAAGTAGTAATCATTAATTTCATATTTATTGAAAGTTGAGCTCGCTGATTTGAAATTTGTTTATTTAACAAACACAATACAGTATTAATTAATTTTTACAAAAATTAATTTCTGTAATAAGTATTTCACTATGTACAGTGAGATTTATTTTAAGGAATTTAAAAAAAAAATTCTCAAACATTTGTATTAGATAGTTGCTTATTTAGTGTTATAAACTTTAAGTTTAAAAAGTCGTTTAATCGCTCGATTCATTATGCAGTTATGGAAAAAGATTTACTTTTCCAATAAAGCACAAATTCTAATTTATTTGAATATTGTTCTTTATGCAATCAATAAATTGATTTATTGATCCGATCTGTCGTTCATTGACATCATTGCTTGTTACTCAAGGTATACTTAGATTACGTAATAGACTCGTCATTATTTACCTATACTATATATAAGAGGAAGAAGATTGCCAATTGTGTCATTGCCATAGATAATTAAGTGTCTACAGCTCGAAAGGCGCTTTCGAATTTACATTTTCAATTACATATCGATGCAATTATGCAAAATATCGATATTTTCAAGTGGTCGCCGCCAACTCGATATGAAACACATAGAGTACGACTGGCGGGGAAAGTGTATAGAAATAACATCATCGTCTTCCTCTTCCTCTTCGTCTTCGTCTTCGACTTCAACTTGGATGGGGCCACTGGGGCCGTGGGGGTCGCCCAACGCCAACAACAATGGCCGGCAATTGTTTTGCGGCGTCGCCGACGATGACGATGACGCGGCTATGTTTGCGGTCGCTGTTGTTTCCGTCTGTCCGTCCGTCCCACCGTCTGTCAGTCAGTCGCGACGTCGCCAAAAGCAGCGACGACGCCGACGATGGTGGGGGGCTCAATGGCAGTGGTGCTTTTGGCGCGGATCGCTTGGCAAAGCAGAAAAACAATTTTGTTACAAAGTAATGCCGCACCGCCTCCTTTGTTCGATCACATCGCACACCCGCACACATCCCTTCAACACGTGGTCTAGTGAAATCACTAGTCCGTTTTTGTATAGCATGAAAACATCGAAAAATTGCTTCAAATATTAAAATATATTTAAGTATACAAATCAAACAATATTTAAACAGTTTCAGTCAGATTCTCAGGTTTTTCTAAAGCTAAAAAAAAATTAAATAGTTTTAAGACAGTTGCAGTCAGTTTCTATGAAAATTCTTTTTTAAAATATGTAATATGTTGAAATAAAAGTATGTTGACAGCTAATATAATTAATTAATCTAAAACTGAAATTATTAGCCCATTAGAAATATTCATACAAATTGTACACAATTCAAATTTCGATATTTCGATGTATCGAGCTGTTTGCGCAACATCGATAATATCGATAGTGTCATCGATGTTTCTGTCTGCAGCTGTCTACGAAATAGACAGTTCGTCGTCAGCCTTACTGATGGGATGTTGTGATTTGTGTGTGTGTGTGAGTGTGTGCTTTCTGCTCTCTTATAGTGCCGCCATTTAAGTGTAGTCCGGGTTTCAACTTGTTGCTAAAAATATACATACATATGCAAGACAGTAAAAGGAAACCGGTTCGGTTCGCTTCGTTCGCTCGAACTCTTCGCAGAGATCATCGGCAAGTTGTTGTCGGGCCTGTTGCTGGGTGCCAGTTGCAAAAGCAGAAGTGCTGGGGCATTGTTCTGTGTGTCGGCATGTGCGTGTGTGTGTGTGTGTGTGTGTGACTCTCGACTTGATTGAGTTGGCTTAAGCAGCGGCGGCAGCAGCAACAACAGCGAACGAGCCATACACAAATAAAGCCAAAGACAACGACAACACGTAATACAACACGATCGCAGCGTGTAAGCAGTGCGGTCGCAAAGCAGTGCGGGGCAAAGCAGTTGAAAACTGTGTGTGCATGTGTGTGTGTGTGTGTGTGAGAGAGCGGCGTCGATTACGCGCGCATAACCGGCAAGCGCTGGAATAGCTCCACATGCATACATACTACATACATACATACATCCATATACATATTTGTATGTATCTGTCTCTGTCTTTGTTGCTCCGCATGCTGCTGCTCCAGCTGCTTGTTGTTGTTGTTGGTGTGCTCATTCTGCACATTGTTGCTGTAACCGCAAGTTGCGCTACTTTTGCGCTTATTCGGCTTCGCAACTTACTCTTGCTATCTCACTCACTCCGCCATCGGCCCCGCTCAGTCAATGTTTGCCATTTCACTTTGCCTTCTCCGCAATGTCACCCACCAGCCGCAGCCATAAATTCAGGTTTGATTTCGTTATGCCCGGGCCAATTCACCTCTAGCAGGGTATGATAATTTAGTGCTCAACAAAAATGTGTATAACACACAAAAGAAGGCGTGTCCGAACGTATCAGGTATAGATATTTTCAAATTATTATTATTTATTAATACATTTTTCCTAGCACTATTGGGTTTTTAATAATATATAATATATATTTAATATAACATTTTTCCAAGTGAAATCGATCTGTTGTATGTTTATTTTTTAAAATATGGACGTTTTAGCAGTAGTGAATATATATTCTCATTATAATTGAGCATGCTCACAAAAATGTGTTTAGCGGGTATCTTGGGGTCAACCCCACTCGACTGTGTTCTCTTAATTGTTTATTCTTTGCTTCTACACACACGTGCACATGTATGTGTGCATAGGTGTATGTGACAACTGACTTAACTGTGAATTGCTACGACCACGGGCGACGATCGGTCGTCGGGTTGCTCGGCATGGCGTGTAACGAACGACACGACACGACACGACACGACAGCCAGTGGAAACGCACTCGTGTATTCTGTGCATGATAACTATGTCGGGGAGGGAGGTGGGGACAGGTAGAGTTGAGTCGCGGACATGTTTTGTGATAAGCGCTGCGCGCGCGATCTGCCGATAATAAAAAACCTCAATAAAACACATTAACAAAACAGAAATTAGCAACAAAGCGAGAAATGGAAAAGCATGCGGCAGCACATATACACATACATGCATATGTACGTATAGGCAATATACATACATATATGTACATATGTATGTATGTATGTAGTAGAGTCCAGGTTGAAAGTACTCACAGATAGCACAAATAGTAGTCTATAATAGACATACTATTGTATACTGTTGATAGCGAGGTGAAGGCAGAGGCAGGGTGGGCAGGCCACATGAGGGCATCGCACAACTGTTCAAACACACGATCGATATCGGTCAATGTCGAGCAACTGCCGGGGTTACGCCAGAAGGTTGCTTCACGTCTATCTATATGTATATATATGTGTATTGAGGGGCTTCACGCGCACAAAAATCTCTCACATGCAAGCATACAATATTATTATCATTATCGCCATGATATTAAATATAAAAAAAAAATGCTTCACAGTCTTGCTAGATTTGATTATCAATTAGAGAGTCATTAGCAATGATATAAGAATGCGTCTACGCCAGCTGACTCCGATTAACAAATTGAATAAAAACAACACACATACAAATGCATTTTCTACTATATCTGAGTAAAGATGGGTGCGGTACCATCCTAGCAATTTTGGTTCTTTGTTCCGGCCAGTTTTTCTATCTTTTTTTTGGCACCTTACTTTTTTTATCATATAATTCGGTGCTGGCTAAATATTGGGTAATTATATTAAGAAAAAAAAAACAGAAAGCAATAAAAGTGAACGTCAAATAATTCTTTCAGTTTAATGCATGATAAATTAAGTTCTCCAAAAAGTTAATTAGCTAATATTCAAATGAAAATATAATGGCGATTTTAAAATGCAAATACTTTGATTTTATTAATAATTAAACAGTCAATCAACTTATCTGAACTTATCGTTCTTTAACGAATTGTACGAACAGAACGTGATTTTCTAACACATTTGTATCTTCATTAATTTTTTAATCGGAGTTATCGATTGACAATTAAACAATCAATCAGTCGGGGCTTTCAGCTCATTTATCAGGTACATATAACTTATATTGCGTTCTCTTGTTATCGATAATACACTTTTATAGACATAAAACTAGATAATATCAATTTTTATTCGCATAGTTGAAATATGTTATGTATTAAAATATGGATATGTTAAAACTAGAGGCTCAATAATTTTATATTGATTAGCGACATAAGCCGTATTTATTTATTTACACGCAATTTTATTTAAAGCCCAAATAGATTAGCAAATAATACAAGTTCATTGTATTTAAGTTTTTAATTCGAAATTATGGGTTTTCAAAGTAATAATAAAAATGATGTTAGTTTAAAACTAATTAAATTACTCAAGTTTAAACAATATCGTTGAAGAAAAACATTTGAATATCAAATAATATTGAAACTTTAAGCTATAAACCAACCCCTTTTTGGAGCTTGGTCCTCTCTCAATCCATTTTGCCTTTGCCTTGGAATAGATATAACCCATCGATTTGCATTTGGCATCGGGACAGACGGACGGACTGCAGGCGTCTAAGCTTTGCAGTCGCTGCCCTGACAAAGAGCAAGGCACGCCCCCGCCTCCCCCCACACGCAACGAACACGCAGCCATCTCTAAAACACACAAGCATGCATACATATCTCCATATGTACGTGCACACACATACACACAGATATCCACATGTGTGTATGTGTATAAAAATTCGCAGGCCGTTCTCATTCCTCCGTATGCTTGTTTCGTTTGCTTTCATTTTATTTTGCTTTTTATTATTACATACACATATTCTTCTTATTTTTATTTTTGCGTTACTCGTTTTATTTGCGTTGCTTTTTGTCCTCGTTGTTGTTGTTGCTGTTGCCTGCCAGCCTTTTGCTTTATTTATTTCGACTGGCTGACGCGTTCGTTCGCATGGTTCCCCCTTCTACCCCACCCCACACCCTTCTCCATCTCGTTCTTACCAACGAGCTCCCCTTTACGCTCATCATCGTGCTCCATCTTTCGCAGTCTATCTCTATCTCTCTTTCTCGCATGCAAGCAAACTGCGGCGCACTCATCAGTCAGTCAGACAGTGCTGGCCACTTTCGGCATAAAGATATACTTAGCTATTATAAGTAAGCGATAAAAAAATAACCATAATTAAGACAAGATAGTGACTAGAAAAGTGAGGATTAAACTTATGCAAAGATTGATATTAAAATCCAGTTTGTACATTAAAAAATAAGAAACAATATTTTTATGTATTTTAACATATTTCTTGTGCAAAGGTTGATATTTCAATTAATTTTTTACCCATTGAGAGAAACAATATTTCAATGCATTTCAATATATTTTCAAAAACAATGCGAAAAAGCTAAATATATTTCCAAAATTTCCGCTTTCCGCAATAGATAATAAAAAAAAAAAGCCAGATTTAGCGGGGACGAAGTGGCAACACCGGCAGTCAGCCAGTTTGGTTTTGCCGCTCGTCTGTCGCTGTGTCTTGTCGTCTCTTTTGCGTGCGAGTGAGTGTGTCTGTCTGTCTGTCTGTCCGTCCGTCAGTTTGTCTGCCACTGTCTGCGTCTGTGTGCGTTGAAGTTGAATGTGCCGGTTTTTCAGTTGATTTTGTTGTTGCTGTGGTTGTTGTTGGTGTTGGCGTTGTTGCCGTTGGTCGTGTCATGTTGATTTGTGTGCATGGCTCGGCTCTTCGGCCGACAGACCGACAGACCAACCGAACGACCGACCGACAGA
This sequence comes from Drosophila formosana, assembly GCA_035045625.1. Classification (NCBI taxonomy): domain Eukaryota; kingdom Metazoa; phylum Arthropoda; class Insecta; order Diptera; family Drosophilidae; genus Drosophila; species Drosophila formosana. Next base: position 390,656 of record JAWNOW010000844.1, on the reverse strand, counting down.
CAGTCCGAACGAACGAACGAACAATCGCCTGCCCGCCCGCTACCATGACTACAAGCGTCTGCGCTAGTTATTCGGTATTCTGCTGCTGCTTCATCTTCTTCTACACACACACACACACACACACACACACAGGCAGACAGACAACTACGCAAACAACACCAAGACAATGCGCAGTAGATAACAACCGCCGCCTCTGCCGCCGCCAGAGATACTTATGTATGTACACATGTATGTATGTATCAAGTGGTTACATGCACACACCCAAACACGTATTTATGTATGTATGTATGTATATGTATCTATGGCAACACAGCGTGTGATATATAAGCGATCTATCTAAGTGTGTGTGTATGTGTTTGTGCGCGCAGACAGCTGCTTTGTGTGTCAAATTGTAGCAAAAAATGTTTTTCTTTTTTGTTGTTGTTGCTGTTGTTGTGTGTGCCGAGTGGTGAGCAGAGCAAAGCCACCCACCCACTGGCGCATTTTGCACTTTGTTGTGCTCAGCTATCTGTATGTGTGTGTGTGTGTGTGTGTGTGTGAATGAATTAAATTTATATACATACGCACGAATGTCTGTAGATATTTGGAAGCATATATTAAGTCGCCTGTTTAAAGTCAAATTGCAATTGCTCGGACAAATTGTGACAAATGCAAATATAAATAGAAAAACAGCTGATGCTAAACATTCAATCAATAGCAATAATTCACTAAATACCATTTTAAATTCAAATTTTCAGTTCACTTTTGATTAGCTGGCATTAGTTGCTAGGTTTCTATTTATCTAGCACAGGACTCAGTTCTAAATTACAAATAAAAATAAAATAAACAATTTTATTAAATTTAATTTATACGTTATATTTTTTCAACATTTTTTTAAGAAACACTCCAGTATCTTTAATGCTCACGAATAATAAGAAAGAAAGAAATAAATGAATCATTAAATTTGATCAACACGCCAACAAAAAATAAATAAATTAATTTCATAAATTTAATTTATTAGATTTTTGTTACATTGATTATTCGCTACATTTTTCCAAGAAACACGTCGAGTATCTTGAATACTTGCTGACGCTGCCCATTCACCACTGGGTATCTTGCGTTTATTGCTGTCCTGTTCTTCTTTTATCTTGGTCGCTCTCTCCCGCTCTTACGCTTACGCGCCATGCCTGCTGTTGCTGTGTGCGCAACGCGAAAACTACACTGCGCTCTCTGACGCGCTTTCCGCTGCGACGTCGCGTCGCGTCGGTCACGACGACCGTCAGTCATACTTGCTTGTTATTTGTTTGTGAGTCTGCTGCTGTCGCACAGTTAAACCAATTCTATTTGTCTGCAAAACAATTATCAACTGTTTAAAGTTAGTTGAATTTAAAATACGTTAATGTTATTTTAATATTATCATAAATTATTAATTAATATATATATGTTTTTTTTTGTTGTTCTTTGGCAATTGCAAATGTGCAAATATGTTGACGGACACTGTGCAACGAGTTTGCCGTCGTCGTCGTCGCGTTACGTTTTGCCGCTGGCTGCGCAGCGGCAGCGCAGTGCTTTGTTATGGTGCCTGAACAAATGCGACGTTGCCAAACTTCATGCTGCTTGTGCGCTGAGTTCACGTTTGGCTGACTGGCAATGTGGGTATCTGTGTATGCGTGTGTGTGTGTGTGTGTTTTATATCAGAAATTTCCATTTAATTTTTTATGTAGGTTTCTTTTTCGTTTTGCGACGTTGTTGTAGCTGTTATGTGTATACGTTGATATATAATTTGTATACAAACGTACATCACACATGCCTTCCTCTACACACATATGTACATACATACATACTTACTTATGTGCATGTGTGTGTATGTTTGTAGATACAAATACAAATACAATTGTATCGCGAAATGAGGCTTTTGCTTTTGTGCGAATGATTTTTAGTTACACTTTTAGCTGCCGCTCTTTAATCCCATACATGCACGTCACACACACAACAAAGTGCAATTACTTTGGCAACGGGGAGGGGTGAGTGGGAGGGGGCGGGGAGCACTTGGCACTGACGTCGCGACGTCGCTTCAGCAGAGTGCTCTGCTCTGCGCGTAGGTTTTTAAATTGCGCCAGCGAATCTTCGCTGAGCTGAGGGTTGTTATACCCGCTACCCAAAATAGGGTAGAAGGGTTTTATATCCTAGTGCCAACAGAACAGAATTAGTCATATCCGACCTCATAAAGAATATACATATATTGCTATTCAGTATCTATAGATTTAACATACCTTAAGAGCTAGAGACATCAAATTTGGTATCAGTACTCGTATATGTATTTCCTCCGCCGATCAAGATGTCAGCGGTAAGAGCTAGAACTACCAAATTGCACTTGTTATTGCTGCACGCATATCTAAATAGTTTTTGGTTTTGGCCACGCACTTGCTAATCAAAAAAAAAAAAAACGAATAAAGAATGTCGTATTAGAGTATGCACAACAATATCTATAGTCGTCATGACTTCGGATAGTTTGGATCGAATAAAAATTTGATATGCAAGCTAAACAAATAACCACTTAAAAGGGCAAAATTCGAATGCAGCTATTCGTAATAATGTTGTAGACAGTGTGACCATGCTTTTTGATAGATGTACATATTTGTTGGTATATATTATTGCTCAAATTGTATGTGGGTGTTTTGCATTCTCTCAAAACTGAATAGCGGGTATCTTACAGTCGAGCACTCTCGACTGTCGTTTTCTTAGTTGCTTTTTTGGTTGTTGTTGCTGTTGTCGATTTGATTTTCATTATTATTTTGCGTTCACTCGCAATTCGCATCCACAGGTGTCGTCAACGTCAGCGTCAGCGTCGACGTCGGCTTTTGTCGCACGCACACACACACATACATATACACATGCATACATGTATGTACATATGTACATGCATATGTGTGCGTCAAGTTCAGCTCACAAAAACTTCACACCTTTGTGCAAATGATTTCGTCGTCAATGTGACAAAAAGTTAACCTCAAAATTGTTTCGCCTGTTGAGCGTGACTCAGCCGACGCCGACTGCGCCTGCGACAGCGACTGCGACGTCGTTGTCGATGTCGACGTCAGCGGCCTGACAATTTTTGTTTAAACAAATGCAACAACAAACTGCGCTTAATGAAAAAGTTATGCGAGCTTTCGTTTTTTATTTATAGTTTTGTATTTGCCTGCGTATGAATGTGTGTCTGTGTGCGTGTGTGCGTGTGTGTGTGTGTGCACTCAAACAAACTTTGCTCCCTACACTTGACCTTGTTTTGCCATTTTCATTTTGCGCCCTGCCCACCGCCTCATCCCCACTCTTTCTCTCTCGTTCTCACTCCCACCAGCAACAGAAGAACAACACACACACACCCACACACATACATACAAAGATACAAATCGAGATGGGCAGGGCTGATTGTAGTTGGTGGGCGGAAGAGGGGGGCAGGGACATGACAAAGCAAAATCCAAGACGTCGCTGAGCCAAAGCAGCAGCAGAAATTTGCCTAAAATTAAATGCCGGCTCCCCAGAAAAAAAAAAAACAAATACAGGGAATACTGTTTATATGGTAAGCCAAAAAGATATCCAAAAATATATTTGAAAATTGCAAAATTGCGCAAAATTCGTTTTGCCTTAAATGTGTTGCCCATAAGCGATATTCACTGTACACTGTACAAAAAACAGAAACACAAAGCCAGCAACAGAAACAACAACAACGACGACGTAAAAGAATCGTTTGAGTGAAGGGCGAAGACGTTGTGTAGAAAGACGCAAAACGCGGACAACGGCAATAAAAATGCAGAGCAAAGACGAAATGAACACAGGAAGGACAGGGCAACAAAGTTATTTTAATGACCTGCTGCTGTTGTTGGCGAGAGGGGCGGGGTCAAAGCTGTTGTGAAGTGGGGAGGAGGAGGACAAAGTCGAACTGGCGACTGCCAAAGCCGCAACAGTAAAAATGGCAAAAGCAAATGAAAGACCACGACAACAAAAATAACAAAAACAACAACAACAGCAATAACAATGGCAGCGTATGGCGAAAAAGTCAAAAAGAGAATTGCTAATGCTGAACAGAGACGGAGACACGGGAAGGTGGCAAAAGAAAGACGCACAAGTTTTGTATATACCCACAATCCAAGCAATGGAAGGGTATTTCACTTGAAGTCAATCAGAAATTAACAACAGACTATTTGAATATATATACATTTCTATGTATATATTTAATAAATCAAGTTAATTTAATTGATGTATCTATATTCATCCCAGTGATACAAGTTAAATCTTATTAATTATGACACTAGTCACTGATTATTTTCAATATACTAATTAAATGACATTCAATAAATCAGTAATAATATTCAATATACTAATTAAATTAAATCATATATTTATACATTTTGTATTTATTTAAATACATTTGTTAACCTATAATTAAAACAACATATAAGCTAACATATTCTAAAGCACTGAATGCTGGGGGCTTAGGCTTGAATATTAGTTAAAAGTTTTACTGATACATGAGGATTCTGACTTTATTGTAATTATTGACTCGAGATGAATTTTGTTTGTTTGCTGTTTTAAATAAAAATTAATGTTTAGTATAACTTTAAATTTCAATTTGCTATTTTATTTTAGATAGTTATGTTATTTGATGTACATTTCGTTGTATTTTTGTGTATCTCGGGTATCTAATAGTCGAGCACTTCTTAGATGCGTATCTCATGGGACAGAGCAAGAATAAGGAAAGTGCTTAAATAACAATAAGACAAAAAAGAAAAAAAACACAAGCATGCACAAAGAAAAAACACAAACAAAATTGCAAATAAATTGTAAGAATCGTTGTCGATAAGAAATCGATATTTGAAAACGCAATTGCGTACTTTTCTTTACGATTGTTGCAATTTATGAAATTGCTGCATAAAATTGTTCAATATTGTGCAACGAGAACTGAGAAAACGAAAACAAATAAAAGCATCCGTATGCTTGATAATGATAAATTGAATTCAAACGCAGTTATCTTCATACTTTTTCCAAGCGCATGAAAATATTTCAAGAGACTGGAATTAACTGTGCACACTCCTTCCCAACGATACCTGTCACAAAAGACCAAGAACAGGAAGCCACTAAAATAATACATTTCTTAAAGCACATAGAATAATAATGGTACTTTTTGTTTTTTAATAAACAAATCACACACATGAAAATAAGGTTTTTTTAGTTTATGATTTACATTTGTTCTTCAAAAAGACATTTTTGACATTTTTCGAACATAACATTGGTAAAAAAAAAACAAATTATTGTCAGTTTTATAATTATTTGTAATGAATATTTAAAAATTCGAATTTTTAATACAACTATTTTTTTTTAATCCTTGGCATAGAGAATTGCTTTGGGTTTATTTTCCTAGACGTGAATTAATTGTTATAAAATAAATGAGTAGCACAAATCGTTCATGATTGCTGATTTATTATTTTCTTCTTATGTATAAGAATATAAACAAATAGTAGAGAGTGAGTTAAATAAGTGAAGAATTAAAAGAAACATTTATTTTTTAAGTTTTCCCTATATAGTATAGACACTGGTCGATTAGCTTTGGTTAGCACTGAGCTTTAATACCCTTCACTATATGTTGTTGTTGTTGTTCATGTTATCTAAGACAGACAGTTTTACATATTTTAGTACATATTTTTGTACAGCGTGTGTTGTTGTCTAACGAGTGTGCAAAAAAGCCTTAAGCTCAGGCTAACTCAGATTCAGATTCAGATTCAGATGACTATCCCAATCCCAAGGCAGCTGCCCTACACACACACACACACACGCACACGCATTCACACAGACACAGGCATACAAGTGTTGGTCTCGGCATAACGGACCCCAAACGGCAATGGCAGCAAATTAAAGTTACTAAAGCAAAGAAAAGAACGAGAAACAGCAAAAAAAAAAAAAAAATCCAAAGAACGCTTTAGTGGCAGGCCTGACCGACTAGTCGATTCCCTGCACAACACAGAGTGGAATATATCTTTTTTTAATTTATTAAGAACATATTAACTATGTTGAATAACTACATATATATTTGGATAACTTACGATTAACTTTAACCAAAAATAAAGAAAATGCGATTAATAAAATATTACACATTTAATTACTATTTGCTGGTGGCCAATTTTACAGGGTATCGAACGAGCGAAATTTCTTGCACAGCGTGGAGCCAGAGCCGCAGCGTCGCTGAGACTGTGCCAATGCACGGTGACATAGAGCAAGAAGAGGAAGACGAAGTAGAAGAAGCAGCAGCAAAATAAGAAGAAGAACAGCAGAGATGACAAGAAGTCGGTGGTTGGCATTGGCAGCAACAGGATGGCTGCGATTAACAGAGATAACAAGAACAAGTGAGAGAGAATGACGGAGAAAGAGAGAGAGAGAGCATTGCAGAATAAGAACCAGTTTTGTATGGACTAAACGGTTATTTTGCTTTTTTCAAATCATTGCGCGCGCAAAAACGTCTCAACTTGCCGCAGAGCAGGCGACAAAAATGTCGCACAAGTTCAGCAGTTTCAGATGTTGACTTCAAATTAAATATATCAAAGCTGGGTAAAATAGTTTTCTCTCGAAATATTTTATTTATTTTGTTTTTAATTTTTTACTATTTATTTATTCATCAAATTAAAAAAACTTAAAATCAAATCAAAGCTTCTTTATTTGTATATAAATAAATGTATTTTCATTTGATTACATTACTTGCGACTCAAAAGTGTCGTTTAAAAGAAATATGTTTGTATTTGATTTGATATATACTTTTTTAATTTATTATTTATTTATTAAATATTAAAATATATGTATATAATGAAAGCTTGCAGTTGTTAGTTATTCACATTGCTTGCGACACTTTTGTCGCCTGCTCGTTAATTGGCAAAGTCTTAATACCCACAGAACCCGCCCTCCCCCCTTTCACACCCCCTTGCGCCATTTTGCTTTTATTTGTCCGCCGTCTCTGCGCCGTTGGGCAGGAAGCGGGCGTCGAGCGATAGACGATTCATGCGGCCGTAGACGAGCACCTCGCTGATAATGCGCTCGGCGAAGAGGCGCTGATCGGGACGCATGTTGCGGAAATGGGCTGCCATGCGCTGGCCAATCAAATCGCATTCCACCATCTGTTGGTCAATCATCTGGCGGCGCCTTTTGCTGCTGCTGCTGCACTCTGGCAACGCCAGCTCCTCGTAGTCCCCGTCCCCATCGCCGACGCCGTTGACGTCGCCGTCCGCATCGACGTCGTCATAGCTAATGTTACGCACGCGTCGCCGTGACGTTGGCTGCGCTGTCGCTGCACTTGAGATGCGCTGCGACTGCAGATTTTTGCTGCTGCTGCTGCCGCTGCTGCTGTTGTTGGTGTTGTTGCTGTTATGCGCATACAATTTGTTGTTTTTCACTTTCAATGCGCTCGGCTGCAACACTTCGTGCTCAACGACTTCGGCTTCGCCTTCGCCATCGATTTCGGCATCGGCATCGGCATCATTCTCGATGACCAACATGTCCTCTTCGTGCTGAAACGACTCGGCAAAGAAGTCCTCATCCTGCAAGAGAGCAAAGAGAGAGAGAGAGACGGAGAGAAGGTTAATAGCGTGTAAATTGTGCAGTCGCCTGCTAACCTCAACGAACTCTTCTTCGTACGCCTGCACATGATCGCCTTCGGCTTCGTGTCCGGCTTCGGCATCGGCTTCGGCTTCGTGTTCGACTTCGTGTTGGGGCTCGAGGAGGGTTTGCGCCTCGCCCGTCTCCTCGTCGTAGAGAAAGTCGAGCTCGTTGAAGTACCACAGTGATGGCACATAATCGTCGCCCCCCTGCCCCTGGCTCTGCCCCCGTCGCCGCAGCGCCTTGCTGTCGAGCACCTTGCGCAGTTCGCGTCGATACGAGGTGCGCAAATTGTTGATTTTGCGCTTCAACATGTGTATGTTCGAGTTGGGATCGGCATGACGCAAATGCTGCAGCAGCCGCTCATACGATTGCTGCTTCAACTTGCGATTGCGATAGTTTTTGCTGTTGGCCAGCCACAGTTCGGGCATGGAGCGATATAAGCGAAAGAATTGCTGCCAGAAGCTCGTGTTGCGCACGTGATGCGACGTCATGGCGCACATTAATGCAACTGTCGTACGTCCAGCCGGCAGTCGTACAACGCGTCGTACAACCAACCGACCAATCGAACAAGTCGTACAACTCGTACAAGTCGTATCGAACTTACTTGCATGCTCGCCTCGTCGTCCAACAGCGCGCTGTTGTCACGCTTCACATTTAGGTTAAGCACGGGCTGCAGAAAGTCCATGGAATGAAACCACCACAAACGCGGCTCATGCCCACTGTGCATGATCTTCTTCAGCTCCCGCCGATAGCAGCAGCGCAGCGAGTTGATTTTCCGCTTGACGTCGAGCAGCGTCGCCAGCGGATTGACGCGTCGCAGGATCTTCAACAGCTCCTGATAGCCCGGCTGCTTCTTTTTCTTGCACAGATACTCCACCGAACCGGTGTTCCAAAGTGGTCCAAAATGGCGATAGCAGCTGATGAACTCCTCCATCACTTCCTTCTCCTCATACAGATTCGGCGACGTCATTTTGTGGCCAGCGTCATCAGCGAACTGACTGGCGACCGAGCGAGCGAGACAGAGACAGACCGTCAGACAGACAGAGCGAGAGCGCACAATGTTGTATGTCATGCAAAGGCACAACGTGTTTGAAGCAGCGCTGATGCAGCACAATGCAATCCAACCAACACACTCGCAACTCAAACAAGTACATTTGAGTGTGTGTGTGTGTGTGTGTGTGTGTTTGCTGCTGCCTTTTAAAGCGCGTCTATTTTGTTGTTGTTGTTTTGCCTTTTATTTATTTATGATGTTATAAACAGCAACGGCCGCGGTCGGAATTGTCGTCGCCGTCGCTGCCGACGTCGCCCGCTGTCGAGCGCCGCAGTCGCGCAAGTGGTTGGGGCGCTGTCGCGTAGCGGAGTTGCCAAACTTCTCGGACTCGAATCAAACTGAAACTTGGCAACGCTGCATGAGACAGCAATGAGGCCATCGCCGGCCGGCCATGTATGCATGTGTGTGTGTGTATGTTGCAGCAGCGGCAGCAGCTGAAGGTGGCCGCAACAAACACAATATTAATAGACATGAAACAGAGCAGCAGCAGACATGTTGGCACTCACACATTTGTATTTGCAAACGGTAATCCGCATCGAACATCAAACATGCCTGCTGCAGTTGCGGTTGCGACGCTGCTCAGTCACAGCTGCTGCTGCGCTGACGTTGGTCTGTGTTTCACTTTCACTGCACACAAAATTGCCAATGCGCAGAAATAACACAAGCAACAACAAAAACAGCGCAACCAACTTGAACGTATGTGTGTGTGTGTGTGTGTGTGTGTTGAGTATGCCTAATATTTGGCGCACTAGTGTTTGATACATACAGCGAGCTCATACCGGTTGGTTCGAACGCGTTCGATATGGCTATCTGCGCGGCAGCGCACAACAACGTCAGCCGTTAGCAGCAGCAGCAGCGTCGCCGCCGCCGTCGTCGTCGTTGTCCATGTTGTCGACGTTGTTCAAATCCTAAAATCGGGTGTGTGCGCGAGCAGAGCATGTGAAAATTTCACGACGTTGCGCAGATACGTTGCGAATTTATTTATAACAAATTCACCAAAATTATGAAAATCGTCGCTCGAATGCAAAACGCCAACAACAACAACAACAAGGTAAATGTGCAACGCAGTAACAACAAATCAAATGGCAAAAAAACGGTATATATACATGTACATGTATATGTATCAAGCCATAGCAACAACAACAACGACCGATAAAGCCATAAAAACCGCCCCCCGCCCTCCGCCCGCCGTATAAAAGAAAACGAAACGCAACGCGAATAAAACGAAAATTAAATAAAAGTTATAAATAATATATATAGATTTATATGTATATGTGTCGCGTTTTCCCCGCCCCCCTCCGCCCTGCAGCCACGCTACAGCTGTATATATATATATATTCATATATGTGTGTGTGTGTGTTTGTGTGTGTGCACTCTTTTTTTTTCTTCATCTTTTTGTTGCTGTTCTATGCGAAAAAGAGGCGAAAAACAAATACGAAACGCAGATGGAATTCTATACTGTATATGCTGTATAAATACAGTGCGCACTCCCGAAAGTGAACAAACGAATAATAAATACAATTTGCATTTATTAATAACCGTTTAACGTGCACAAATTTAGTATTATTTTGCATATCGAGCGTGCACTGTATGCAGTATATTCAAAAACCGTTTAAAGTGCAGAAAACTAGTATTATTTGTTTTGTCGGTTCAACAAATGCAAGTGCACGAATTGAGTATTATTTGTATTTGTGTTTCATCATATCGAGCGTGCACTGTATGCAGTATATTTTTCGCTCGCTCTCTCTCTCTCTTCCATGCTTGCTGTGTATATTATGTACATATACATATATGCATGCGTGCGTGTGTGTGTGTGTGTGTGTGTGTGTTTCTGCTGACGTCGTCGTCTGCGTTTCAATTCTAATTTTTTGTTCGCCTTTCCTTTTGTGTGTGTGGTTTTTTAAAGTGGCATAGATTGTTTTTTTTTTCCTCTCTTCTTTTTATATAATAAATTGAAATTGTTTTTATGCACAGCTGGCGAGAGTAAAAGAAAAATGCAAATAACACACACACACACACACACACACACTTATGCACATAGACAGCTGGCTATGTGTGTGTTAAATACTTCTATAATTTTGTTAGCTTCATTTTTGTTGTTGTTGTTGCTTTGCGGCACCGCCCTGCTGCAAGTGTTGCAACAACAATGCAACTTTATATTTCCTGTGCAGCTCACACACACACACACACACTCACACTTACACACACACCCACATACGTATATACATATAAAACGCATAGTTTTGGTTTTTTTTTTAAATATTTTTTTTGGTCGATAATCGAATTTTTCTCGTTGCAATGGAAAATCAATAAAAGCTGAAATTGCTGCAAATCTGCAATGAAAATAAAGTTTACCGTTAACGTGATTTATATTGTGTGTTGAAATAAAATTAAATAAATAAAATGAAAGCATAAATGTAAATAATAAATGTATTATTGTCACATAACTTTAATCAGAAGTAAATACCATAAAATGTCTAAGAATATCGCATGATATATAAATAAATTGAGATAATACATATAAATATGATATATATTTATAACTGCTCTAACTCTAAAAATAAATAAATACAAATGTATCGCATGAAACGAAACCGTCAAAATGATATAAACCTGAATCTGAATCTGAATCTGAATCTGAATACAATGTAAAAATAATGTTTATTACATGCACATACATTTGCATATGTAATATCGGGTTGTAATATTTCGATCTGTAAACTCACTTGACAACACTTCTCCTCGCCTCCTCCTCGTCTCTCGCACCTCTCTCGCTTTTTGGATTCGTAAACCTCACAACTCTTTTTATGGTAAGTTGTAAGCTTTAATCATTAAGAATCACAATCGTATATGTAGTGTATACATGTACATACATATATATAGCGTTCCCATTGTGGGAAAAAAGCAGCTGTAATAGTTGCTATTTATTGTGCTGTGCTATTTGAACTGAGACCATTTAATATAATGCTCTAGTGGGATCTACAACATCTGGCTATAAACCAGGCAAATCTATTCAATACTAGCTCGCTCGATTGCGTATGCAGTGGGAATGCGGAAAGCTGAGAGATCTTAAACTATTTTATTGTAAACTATTTTAAAAAGCCTTAAATATTGTCTCTTGGAACTCGGAGTGTTACGAAGCTAGATCTATTAAATTCGATTCCATGATAGATTTGACTCTATATAGAATAACATTGTTAGAAATATTCTCAGTCCAGCTTTCAAATTCGATTTCATGATATATGCTGCTCTATATAGAATAATATTGTCTGGTCTCGATATCTTTATTACTCCTCCATTCATAGTCTCCAGATAATAATATAAATTCAATTCCATGATAGATTTTGCTGTATTTATAATAATATCGAAAATCTAACATAAACTCACGAGTGTTATGAAGCTAGAGCTATAAAATTTATCTGTTGCTCTACATGAAATCTGTTTGTCATTTGGAGAAAGAAATCTGATAGAACTCTGTCTACATTAATATTTTAATTAATTTTTTTATTGCATATAGTTTTTTATTGTGCCAGAAAAAAGCCATTCAAATTTGTATAAATCTTATTTATTTCACATTTGCAAAGTCATGTTTAAATGTGGGTAGTTTATTAGATTGCAATAAGTTATAGTAATATAATTACTTAATTTAGATTGTATAGTATAAAGTTTGGAATTCCCAGCTTCATTACACGATCAAATTTATGTGTTGTCTTGTGGGCAAATTGCAGCCTCCCAGGACAAAAAGTTTTATAAATGTATATTTTGTCATTGAACAGGAACTGGAAATATTCTGGCTTATCAGCAGAAATATGAAATTTGAGTTTGTTTTGTTTTTATGTTAAATATAAATTCTGGGTATTGAAAATGAAGCTGGATTGGATTTTGGTCAGCTTGCAATATTGCAAAGTTGTCAAATTTATTTCGCTATTTTCCTCATTCTGATGAAAAATTTGGTACTTCCTCAAAAAAAATGATATTCGTCTATATATGCAAATATCATCAACTTATTTCAGTTCTTCAACGGGTAATTCGTCTACTGTTATCAAATGTTTTGCACTTCAACAAATATTTAACATATTATCAGTGCAGATTTCACAAGAAACTGAAAAGCAAAAGCGGTATGATTAGAGGCCCCAGATCATTGTGCTGACAATCCTATATGCCATGTTGTGTTGTGTTGCTTCCCAATTGGCTGGCTGTGCGCTATCTGATGTGTATTTTTTATGCATATTGCGTCACTTCCAAAAGATTCTAAAAAGAAATTTGTATGCGAAAGTGGTGAAGAATCTCCAAAAGCGAGAAAAAACGATCGAATAGAATGCTAAATAGAGAATTGAAGTGATCGTTTTGAAATGCGTTATGAATCATTAGATAATCGGCGAGCAAACAGGCACTTGAGTCATCTGTTGTACTCAATTATAGATCAACTTTTTGGGTCGTATGTGGAACTTAAATTGGAGTCGACAACGTTTCTAACAAGTTTCAATTCGGCGGTTGAATCATGAAATTGTCACACAATAGAGTGCGGGATAGATTTGATTTAAATTCTTTGCCCCCGGTACCATTTTATTTACTTTGTTTTTTTTTTTTTTTTTTTTTGTGTTATTAAAGCTTAAAAGAGCTGCTTTTTTGTGTGGCGCCAAGAAACGAGTTTGTTTTATTATGATTATTTCTTTCTTTCTTCGTTGTTGCTGTCGATATTCAAGTTAATACATATGTACGTAGTATATACATATATGTATATATATATATGTATTTGTATATGATATGTATTTATTTATAGCGTATTCTACGCTTTCAACTCGTTTTTGTGCGCTGCTAATTAGCATTTAAATTATGCAAATATTACTTATTCTCTTCTGCTTTCTGCTCGTTTCTTTTTCTTTATTTTGTTTAACCAATTTCTTCAGCTCATGCTTGCTTAATATGGATATATCCATATAGAAAAAGACAGCTTGGACGGACGGCATACGTGGCCTGTGGTTTTCCTTCTTCTTTACTTCTCTCCACTTCACTTTATTTCAGTTTCTTGCTGTCGTCGTCGTTGTTGTTCTTGTTGTTGTTATTGTCTTTGCTGTGTCTTGTTGTGTTGTCTGCTTGTGGAACCACCGCACGTAGAATTTCTTGTTCAACCGGTTTCGCAGCAACCCCTTCTCTCCCTGCCCTCCCCCCTTTGGTCATATTAATGCCATAGCCGTTTTGCCGTTTTCTTCTGCTGCTGCTTCTTCCTTCACTTCTCTCACTGCTGCGTCTCGTTTTTCTCTTGTTTCTCGAGTTCATTTAAATGCAATCGCAATCGCCTATTGATTTTTCCTTTTACCCAGAAGCCAACAACAACAACAACAACAACTACAACATCGGTAGCGACAGCTACGCGCAAAACAGTTTTTTTTTTTTTTTTTGGGCATGAAATTTGGCAACGTCGCATTGTGTGACTCTATTTCATTCACTCCTGCGGCCGCGCGCAACGTCCTTGTGACGTTTTTTGCTGTTGTTGTGCTGCCCCTTGCGGCAAACGACGACTGTCAGGCGAAAAATTAACTGCAATTTGAAAAGGCCTCCACCCCGGCTAATGCCCTCTTTTTTACACATTGCTATATATAAAAATGTGTGTGTGTGTGCGTGTTTGTGTCTCTTTCTCGTCTCTATCTATGTATGTGTGTAATAAGTTTGCATTGTTGTTGATTGGTCGCTTGTAAAATATGCAAACTAAATTACAGCAATTTAAGCCGTTTGCTGCCCATATTTATGGGATGTCAGGTGGCGCCCCCTGCCGACTAGCCGGCCGGCTCAGCACTTTTCACAGTTATGTGCCACACCCAGACGCCCAGCTCGCGAATTGCCCAAAAAACACTGCTGGAAAGACAAAACAAAACAACGTCAGCTGGAGGAACCATTAAGGAACCAGAGAGAGAGAGAGACTGAGACATCGAAATAGAGGGAGAGAGAGAGGGAGGGAGAGACCTGTCACTTGACACTTTAATGGAATTTTTATGTCCACACACACACACATACAGCAAATATTAAAAACAATTGACACTGCAAGGAAGAAGAAGAACGAGAACAAGAGCAAGAGACGGACGCAAAGTCAAATTAAATGATATAGTGTTAATTATGATGATCTATTGCAAAATTCGTTGACAGACGCATCCGGGAATCGCTTTATAGAGCAAACTACCTCACTCTCTTTCTCTCTCTCTCGCTCTCTCTCAGTTGCCGTCTCTGTCTCCATAACCCATATAACCAGAATCCACATCTGAATGGCATGCAAAAGAATGTTGAAAACTGGTTTTTTATTACTGCTCTCTGCACTCCCCTTAAACTCAAGATTACTTTAAAGGGGGTTGCTTTTTTCTGTTTCTTTTTTTTTTTTTTGAGGGTAATAACTTTAGGGGATTCGTTAATTATGGGAATTATTTGAGAAGCGAAATACTTTGGCCTCGCATAGAGAAACCCACAGAAACATGACATAACTCGTGTTATGCCAAGTATTTCTTCTTTTTTGTTGTTGGTTTTCAGAAATACTTGAGATGAAAGTGCCTGAAATAATGAAGAACCTTTTAGCGTTTAGTCGCTGAGTCTTAATTTACAATCCATCTTCATGGGCGTTAAGGCAACATTTTCATTCTATTCGCAATTCACAACTTGAATTCTTTGAACGGCCCTTTAAATTTATATTTTGTGGGCTTGCCATCTGCTGAATATGCTTGTCGTACCTTGAAGAATAACAATTCGGATTCCAAATTTACATTCCACTATTTGGTATGCATCAAATCTTGTAACTGGTTTATTTCTGTCAAATCTTTTTTTTATTTTATTCTTCATACATGCTCGGAAACTTGATTTTTTTAGATTATTTTAAATGAGTAGAAAAAAAGTTTCCTACCCAACTTCCATTCAAATTCATTGTTCTTTTAACGGAATGTAAAACAACTTCTAAAATTCTTTGTCAAATTTAACCAACAATCTCCACAGACTGTTTAGCTTTTAAAATGTTTTATCCAGCTGAAAAAAAAAAAAAACATACTACACAATAATACTTATGCCAAACCTATTGCAATTTCTGCAGAATATTTAATTTTCAACTTGAGTTGCGGCAAAGAGTCCTTCGCAAGTCCTTCTCCATCCACCTGATTTCACTTTTCTCTGCTTGATTGCGTTAGATTCCAGTGAATTCACATTAAAGTATAACCCGATTACGGTTTTGAAATTGCATTTGATATCCTCTTGCTGCTCCTCGAATTTTTGCTGCGTAGTGGAATTCTTGTTAAATCTTGTTGCGATTCTGACTCGGATTCTACTGGAAATAACATGAAATCCCAATAATTCATGTGAGAGAAATATATGGCATAAGGATGTTGGCGCATGCAAAAAATAAATGAAGAAACAGGAAAAGGAGCTCAACCGGAGCAGCAACTATCGAAGGATACGATGATGCTTTATTTTAATACGCGCTTGCCAATGTGTAGAAAGGGTATTATAATTTAGCGATACAGAGAATTCTTAGAACCACATTTTTCTTAGATTCTAAATGTATCCGGTGCAATCAGAAATTAAATAAATACAAAAAAAATATTTTTTCTTTTACAAGAAGAAATATAATTAAAGGGTGAACATAAAAGTGTATATGCTACGGCTGTGATCACACTAAATACATTGTTTACATTGATTTACAATATTCACATTTTATATTAGTAATATGTCGCGTTCAGATTATATTCAAATTAAAAAAGTACAAATACCAAAATTCAATAAATAACAAATATATTTTTATAATATTAGAAAAAGAATTAAAGGTCGTACAATAACTGCGGCGCTGGTCGCACTAAATAAATTGTGTTGTGTTCAAAAATTAATAACTTTATTCATTAATCGTAATATGTTCAAATTGTATCCAAATTATGAAAGTAAAATTAAATAATTCAAAAAGTTAAGTCCGACTTAATGCTAGACATGGATAACTTATCGATAATGGGTTGACTGCTTCACATCTGTAGGGAGCGGGTATCGTGCAGTCAAGCATGCCCGACTTTAGCTAACAACTTTTATATTTTTTGCAATATGTGGAATCATTTTAGCATTCGAATTGTGCTTCGTTGCCAGGCAACATGTGTGGGAGTAAAAGTGTATTAGTGTGCGAGAGTGTGTGTGTGTGTGTGAGAGGAGAGCAACCCTAATTTCATACTCCCCTTTCGTTTGCTCACATGTGTGCAGCATATGCGTTTTGCCATTGTTGTTGCTGTTGCTTTTACTGTTGCACTTTGTTGCCAGCAAAAGCAGAAGAAGCAAAAATCGAAGAGGAACGAGAGAGCGAAAGAGAGACAGCATGCGAATAATTGTTGTTGTTGTTGTTGTGAAAGCCACGCAAAAAACCTACGACACATTTTCATGCTGGGAAAAGAAAAACACGTTTTTCATGAGCTTATTTTTGTACAAAAATCATAAAATATGTACGATGCAAACAGCGGCAGCAGCGACGCGACAGCGCAGCAGCAGCGGCGGCGGCAACAAGAATAACAACTAGAGTAATAACTGATAAAAAACACACGACGCACGCAACAAAAACAACGCAACACACACACACAGAAATACAGAAAAAAAAAGAAAATAAAAGCTGGCGGACTAAATTAAAGCTCGAAACGAAAAATCAATACTTTACTTTACTCGACAGCGGCAGCGCAGCAGCAGAGCAAAAGCAGTCAAACAACAACAGCAGCAGCAGCAACGACAGCGGCAGGCAGGAAGGCAGCCAACAGAGGAGAGAGATGGAGAGAGGGGGAAGCGCTATCTCAAATAAATTGCTTTCGGCCTACTCGTGATTTTGTTGTTGTTTTGTTTGGGTTGCGCTCTCGCTCTCTCGTTCTCTTCTTTTTGATCTCATTTCATTTTCGGCCGTTGTGAATATTTTACTGTACACATTTTGGGTACTCTGACGCCCACACACAAGCAGCATGTGCATGTGTTTGCGCGTGTCTGTGTGTGTGTGTGTGTGTGTGTTTTATGCTCCACAATTATTATTATTATTATACAGCAGTCTGTTTGTGTGTGTGTGCGTGAGTCTGCTTCTTATACTCGGTATTTTTCACGTTTCACCTTGCGCACCCGCCGCCGCCGCATCCCCCCTGCCAACCTCTCTGTCTCTTTCTCTCTCTCTCTCCCCCCAAGAGCTACTCACCATCGGTCGGTCGTGTTTACTGCTTGCGTTTTACTCGTTAGACTCGTTTGCTGCTCAACGTCGTCTCCCTATCATTTTTCATGCACACACACACACACACACACAGGCAGTGCTGTGTTGTTGCTCGGGGGATTTTTGTGCACGTCACTGTGCACGACGACGACGACTCACTGACGAAGCGCCGTTCGTTGTGTCGGTCTGTCGTTCGGTCGGTCGGTCGTTCGGTTCATTCTGTCGCACTCGCACCACTCGTTATGACGTTGCGAGTTTTGTGTCTGCCAGTATAAATGTGCATCAGTGTTGCCGGCTGATGAGCGCCCGCATCAGCTAGATTCTGAACAATAAAAAGCTAAACTAAGCCAAAAGCTACTTGTACCCAAATCAAGCTAAAACATTAGGTTTCTCAAGTACTTTTCAATGCACTTAAATATTCTAACGTGTTTACTAAGTCTAACATATTTTAGTACAGTCGGTGATATTCATTTGAAACATAGAAAATATATCGATTATGTCACAAGTGCATTTTTTGCACTTCATTTTCAAATATACTGGATCTAGCCTGAAATAAGCTAAGCTGGCAACACAGATGTGCATGTGTATGCGCTTGTGTATATGTGTGTGTGTGTTGTATTCAGTTGCCAACGGCGCTGCCTGCTGCCCGCCGCCTTGCACTTGCTGTTGCGTCACCCGCAATACGAATCCACAAACGTGAAACGTTGCTGCGCAGCAACTTGGAACTGCCTGCCTGCTGTTTGCTTTGCATGTGAATGTGTGTGTGTGCCGTATATACGTATCTATATGTATAGCTGTGTGTTCAAGTTCCCGCGTTGTTGCTCTCTGTTTTTGCTCAACCTCAGCCCACCCGCTTTGGCCCCTCCCTTGTGTGTCGACAACGACGAAG
Organism: Drosophila formosana; assembly: GCA_035045625.1. NCBI lineage: Eukaryota > Metazoa > Arthropoda > Insecta > Diptera > Drosophilidae > Drosophila > Drosophila formosana. Next base: position 371,912 of record JAWNOW010000844.1, on the reverse strand, counting down.
CGACTGATTGCCAGACGGTCGCTCGGTCGGTCGTCGTTTCGTCGGTTGCTTGCTTGTTCTCCCTCTTTTTTTTTGTTCGTTTTGTTTCCTTCTCATTTATACTCGAGTCTCTGTTGGCTTGCGCACAAACGCGCTCTGTCTCTCTTGCTCGCATTTGGCAGATGTTGTTTTTTTTTTTGACTTGCTTCGAGTTGGTTTTTTTTTATAATTTCTTTTTATGCTATTATTATTATTATTATTATAACGCTGTTGGCATCGATGCTGCTGCTCGGCTGCGTCGCTGCTTTGCTTGTTTCTTTTCACGTATAGTTTTTAAGCCTCTTTCGTATTGTCGTCGTCTGCTGCTGCTGCCATTGGTGGTGTGCGTGTGTTGTTATTTTTATTAATTTGTTTGCGCTGGGGCTGCTGAAAATTGTCAACAGCGCATTTGGCTGGCTGGTCGTCGTGAGCGTCGCTGTCGCAGTCGCAGTCGCAGTCGTTGCTTTAATCTTACGCGTGCTTAAGTTTTTTTGCTGTCTTTTTCAGCTTTGTGTGAAGTTTGGCAACGTTCGTTGCCGCTGCTGTTGGCACTGTGTATTTTTATTGCTGCCGACGTCGCTGCTTTTGCTTAGTTTTTGTCGTTGCGACGCTTGGCTGATTTTTTTTTTTCTTCTTTTTTTTTGCTTGATTGTGGAATTTCGTGCTTAATTTTCGTCTGTGTGTGTGTGTGTGTGTGTGTGAGAGAGTTTTTGCCGTTTGCTTAAATTCAATTGAATTTCTGTGCAATTTTCATAGTGTGAATTTAATTTACTAAAGTAGCCAGTTGTGTGAATGTATTGTTTATTATTGTTGTTGTTTGCCAGCTGTTATTTGTTATTGTTGTTGTTATTGCTTTTATTTATTTGTAGCTGTGCAGTTTAATTGCTTTCATTAAAAACAAAAAAACAAAGCAAAAAAGTTGCTGACCAGCAGCAGCGGCGGCAGCTAAGCGAGCAAAACATGTGGCCGCGCGACGTTGCCAAGTTTCATTTTTCAGTTTGCAGTTTGTCGACACCGGCCCGAGCTTTTTTCTTCTTCTTCTGCTGCTGCTTCTTCTTCTTCTCTGTTTCTGCTTTCTGATATTGCTGCCAGAAGCTACTTTCTGCTGCTGCCGCCGTCGCTGCTGCTGCTGCTGCTGCTGATTTTTGTTTTTCAAACACATGTACATAAATGTATCTTTGTATCTTTGTAATGGGCTGGCACTGACTGTTTGGGTCTGTGCGGTGCTGCATGGGGGGGGAGAGCAAACTGGGAAAACCTCAAATGAGCAAGCCGCGATTCTACGTGTGTTCGTCTGTGTGTGTGTCGTGTGCGAGTGAAATTAATGTTATTTGGGCTAATTTTGGCCTTTAATTCACGACTTGTTCATTGATAAGCAATCAAAAATGCCTTAAGCTCCTGCTGAGATAGCTTATCACAAGAGCTACAATTGAGATTGTCGTGACTTACGACAACAACGTGATTAGTGATGTAAGTACATTCAAGCGTACATACAAACGTGCCTGCAATATAATATTATTGTATCAGTTAATCGATGTACATATAAGTTATGAAGTTATGAATCACATCAAATAGATATGTCTGATTTAAAATTTCTTTGATTGTGCAGCGCAAATCATTTTTTTTTAATTCGAAAATAATTGCTTGTCAAACAACGAAATTCCTTATATATGAATTAGTTGTAATAACTTTAAAATATGTTTTCCTACTGGTTTCATATACATAAATCGTTTTATAATAAAACTTTAAATCGCATTAAGAATAAACAAAAGACCGAAAAATGAGTAGCTTACATAAGTTATTTCGTTTTCCACTAACAGACAATAATTACCAACCGAATCGTATATTAATAAACAAGAACAAAGGTTTTTTATGTGTTTGAATCTTAAAGTTGTATCTAATTGAAATAGTTCACTAATATTGAGGAGCCTTGAGGAGATTTAAAATTTAAATATTGCTGAGAAACAGATGCGATATATAGACATAGTTTAAAATCACCTTTATTTTTAGTTGAAAGTGCATAAATATAGCTTTAGCTGCTCTTCAAAATACAAGCTTAACAGGATTAATTTTTGTATCTATCGCGAACTTGTTATCGATAATTACTTATAGTGCCAACTGCAATATGATTAATCCCTATGTCAATTTCAATGTCCAATAGTATCTATCTATCTTTCTATCTATCTATTATATATACAATGTATTTTCCTTCATCTATGTATTACATTTTACGCTGATTATCGACAGTTTGTAAGCATTTTGCTTTGCGTTTTCTACCTTATCGAAATTGGCAACTAATCAAAGAATTTGCTTTGCTCTTCCCTCTCATTGCAGGTTATGTGGCTGACAACCGAAGAAGGAAAATAATTTCAAAAGAAAAGAGAATGAAATTATAAAAAGAGAAAAAAAAACACCTTTTTTTTGTTTTGTGTTGCTATTTTTTTTTAAGTTTTCTTGCAAGTCGTGTGATAATGCGAAATACGATGATGATGAGCTAAAGCTAAAGCTAAAGCAATGACCAGCTACGTAACAACAAAAATGCATAATAATAATAGAAGAAAAAAAATATAAAGTGTGCAAAGTTGTTAATTAATGGAAAAGTTTTTTTTTGTGTTGGCTCAAACACAAATTCGTGGCATTTTGTGCGTCGTCGTGTTCTACGTTTGTTTTAGGCGTTTAATTCGTATACAGAAATAATAGCGAATAGAGCGAGAGAGTGAATGAGAGAGAGATATACACACACAAACACACACGCACACACACACACACACACAGTCCACCCACATTCGCGTCAATTGCAACAAAATATGTGTCAACAAATTTGTGTGCTGAAAAAAAGTTTTCGACGCTTTCAATTATTTAATTTGTTCGTTGTTGCCGTTTTTCGTATTTTTTTTTATAACGTTCGACGTTCGCGCTGGCAACAAATTTCGGCGTTTAAAATAGTTCAGTTGTTCGCATTTTTTTTCAAGTTTCAAAAATATGTTTGCTTTTTTTTCACGTGGTGCAATGACAACAACAAAAACGTCAACAAAAACCAAAAAAACGGCAGCAAAAAGCGCGTGTAAAATGTCTGAAAATAGGCAACATGTCAACGCGTGCGCTGTTGCCGCACTTCACACGTGTTTTGTGTGAAGAGCTCAATTCTGAATGTTTTTTTTTCCATCTTATTTTGCAGCAGTCGCAATGTGTGTGTAAATAGGCAAATGATTAAATTAGTAACAAGAAGATAATAATAAAAAAAAAAGTTTAACAAAATTGTATATTGTGAGTGCAAAAAAAAAAAGAAAAGAAAAAACAACAACTGCTAATATTAAAATATGCAACAACAGAAAGAGCAGCCTCTGCTGCATGGCGTCTGCTGAGCGACGCCAAAGCAATTTGTTGTTGCTGTGGCAGCAAAAGTGTTAACAACAACAACAACAACAACGCCAGCAACAAACATAAACAAGTGAGACACAAGTACAGATGTTGTGAATATGTTGCAGTGCAATGCTGTTGCAACTGAGCAGCCCAGTGATAACAACAACAACAACAACAACAGCAACACTTCAACTTCAACTTCATTTAGAGCAGCAACCACAATTGAAACAACACCGAATTCTGAGCGCAACAACAAGTGTTTAAGCCAAAAGAGTTCGGCATGAAATGGAAGCAGCTATACGCTCCTCTTCAGTGCAGGTCGGTGCTCCGCCGCCCACAAACAACGCCACAAACGGTGGACAACAGCAACAACAACAGCAGCAGCAGCAGCAGCAGCAGCAGCAACAACAGCAGCAGCAGCATCAGCAGCAACATCCGCAGCTTCAACTACAGCAACAGTTTCATCTTCATCACCATCAACAACAGCAGCAGCAGCAGCAGCAGCAGCAGTTGCAGCAACGTGTTGCCAGCAATCAACAGCAGCAGCAGCAGCAACACAACTCGGCTGCAACAAATGCTGGGTCGCATCAAGTGCATGATAATGGACCAACGTCCCATCATCTACATCAGCAGCAGCAGCAACATCCTCAAGCAACAGCGCCTAATCAGCAGCAGCAGCAGCAGCAGCAAAACAAAGCAGCGCAGCAGCAGCAACAACAACAACAGCAGCAGCAGAAGCAACAGCAGCAGCAGCAGCAGCAACAACAGCAGGCTGCGAATATGTCGGCGTATCAGCAGCGACTGTCAGCTGCCAGTGCATCGCCGATTCATAGGTGAGTACAACAACAACAACAACAACAACATCAACAACATTTTATATTACTCCCCCTTTGCCCGCCCCTCTCTTCGGTTCGCATTCACATTTCCGCAGCAAGCTCATTTCCTGTTTGCATTCGCGCCTTTGGCGGCCATTGACAATCGCTTTGCGTCGCGTCGCGTCTGCGTCTAAACGCACTCACCCTTTCCCTCTACACATTTGCCCCACTTGCTTGCCACTCGCCTCGACTGCAGCTACTTGGTCGCTGCTCCAGTTTGTTGTTTGGCGATAAGAGGCTCCAGGCGGATCAGCGGCAACCCAAATAGCGCGCTGCCTGCGATAAGGCGAAGACAGAAAGAGATGGCGGCAGTTTGCTGATAGCTTAAAAGATTCGATGGTGTGGAGAAAGCGTGTAGAGAGAGAGAGAGAGCGAAACTCAAGCGGAATGCAAAATATCGATAATTATCGATATGCCAAATTTAGCGAGCTCGATTTAAAAGTATTTCTGTTACATTGCACTTAAGGGCCATTCAGTAAATTCTTATGCATTTATGATCTATAAGAACGCTATTAACCAGTTTTCTCTTCGATGTATATATAAGTCTTTGCTCGAGTTAATATCTGAATAATAAACTTTAGGAACGAATAGTTATTATTAAACGCCGGTTTTCTATGTCACAATCTGAAATACCAAACCCTAATAGCTTTTAAATGTAAAACATTGAATCCTAAAGTCCTTTTAGCTCGATACTCCTGTCGTTTTTATGTACAGCTATTACAGATAAGATACTAAGCAAATTCTTATATGTAAAAGCATGGCTACAAAAACGCTCAAATAAATAAATATTGTAATTGTAATATTTCTGGAATGTTTCGCCAAGTCTCTGCTTAAATGGAGCACACTAATTCCCATATGTGCGCACAAATATTTGCTGTGTTTATTATTGGATAATATTTACAATAGCAACACAAAAGAAACGCAATTGTTGCTGTTGCACTTGTAGAGTAAAAGGTAACACCAAATGTAATTATAAATAATGCAGAAATTCCGAGGCATCACGTAAATTTCGATAAAAACCCGCACAACAAAAGTCAAGAATTCGCTGACCTTCAAAATATGTTGAAAAATAATTCAAATACTTTCCATATACAACACACACATGTTTATCTGCCAGCTATAGTAATTATTTCACACACACACATGCCGAAATATTATTTTTTTTGGAAGCAGAAGAGAGCAAAGAGATTAGTCAGCGACTGACGGACAGACGGACAGACGGACAAAAGCGAAGAAGACGAGGTTGAAAATGAAACACGAGATGGAGATGGAGATGGGGACGAAGCGAAGTATTACGACCCGGAAAGCGAAACAAGAGTCGCAAATGTGTTTTGTTGTGGTTGATGATGATGATGATGATGATGATGATGATGACGATTCGTTGTTGTTGTTGTTGCTGCTAGTTTTGCGGTTAGGCAAAGTGGGAAGCACTTAAAAGCCGCAAGACAAAGACGAATGTCGAACGTTGAATGGCGATGACTAAGTGGAGTGTGAAGAGTGCGGAGCGACTCAAGTGCCGACTGAGTGGGCACAAAGCAACCGAAGGAGCGGAGTGAGCGGGAGGGGGAGAGAGAGGCGAGAACACGCACATTGCTCAAGCTAAAAATAATTATACGTAATTTGGCACTATTGACCTGCCGCAATAACAAAAGGCTAAAAAGGACGAGGGAGCGAGAAGTAGAGAAAAAAAGAGAGAGACCTACGAGTCGAGTGTGCTCGACTTTCAATTACGCAACAAAATTAAAGCGTTAATTTAATAATCAGATATATAGAAACCAATCTGAATATAAGATGTTTATCTATTAGATACGAGCTAGTCTTTTCAAAACAGAATAATAAATGAAGGAAGTTTATATATTACATGAAGGATAATAAGAAGTTTTGAAATACTTGAATGATAAAACTGGATTATTATGTAACTGATTTATCGAAACCAGATTGGAGTTATGCGTTTCGAATAAAGCAAATTCGTATTGTATATAAAGGCTCATAAATAAATGATATTATAAGAAGAAGAAAGTAATTGATTTTTGGATATATGGTCACAGTTTGGACTCAGTTTCAGTTATAATACCCTGCTGCCAGTTGGAGTAGCGGGTATAACGAGAGACAGCAACTTGTTTTTTGCTCGCTTTATTTCTGTTCTGTTTCTTTGACGTTTTTTCGCTGTTGTTTTCGAATGACAGCAATTAGAGAGCCAAATGGCCGCACACAACGGACGACCGCAAAAGAAGTCGACGACTGGAAAATGTCATAGCGAGAGCGTTGGAAAGAGACAGACAGAGAGAGAGAGGGGAGAGGGGAGAGGGGAGATATGAACTGGCCCAGAGGGGTCAAAGAGACGAAAGGGCAGAGAACTAACGTTAGCTTGGCGGTTAAACGGGTTTCACTTTGTAATTTGCAAAGGTCGTTTAAGCCAAAAAACAAAAACAGAAACAAAAACATGACAAAAACATCTTAAACTCGAGTCCGAAACGATTGCAGCACAGATTAAAGATGATAATCATAATGATAATGACAATAATAACGCGAATGCGAATACTAATGATGATGCATAGGAAGTGGAGCGCCGCCAGTCCGAAGGCACTTGACGAACAAAACTTTCCTTAAACTATTATCATGAATAATGCAAATAAAAGCCGGCGACGAAAGCTAAGCATACAACATGCCGTGGGAATAACGCCTTATGTGCCGTCCATACTTATTGATCGATTGCTGCAGTTCCTCCCTCACTTTTCGATTCGATTGTGTACATTCATAACTTTGCTACTGGCGTCGGAGGCAAACACACAGAAATAGGGTTCAATGTTTGTCTAGCGACAGAATGGAACAAAAAACTTAATGTGGGCAAAACGGTCAATACGACATCCATTAGTTTGGCTCGATGAAAATGAAGAGGAAAGTTTCCAGTCGATAATACAAAAAATGTTATTCCATATTGGCATTTTTCTTCTTGATATTTATCAGACTTGACTAATAAATTAATTTTTGTTAAGCAAAGGAATCGCAGTTGGAAATCTATGTCTGTACGGATTACCTTTAGCGTTAGTCCTCGCTGCAATCAAATCCATTTCAAATGGACATTTACACCCACATCCCCATCCCCATCCCCATGATAACCGTTCCATTCTCTTTTATGCCTTTTTCGAAATTATCTTTTGTTGTCGTTGGTATTTTTTTTTTTATATATTTTTTCTGTGCTTGTTTCAATCTACAATTGATTGATGTCAGACAATAAACGAAGCCCCCTCACTCCAAAGCAATTTGTTGGTGTTGCGACTGGCCAGGCGAATGGTATAAAAGCGATGGTGGGGGTTGTGGGGGAGGCTTCTGTTGTTTAATGGACATTTAATGATTGGTTCTAGTCGACAGTTGGCTAGAAATGGCAATTGTTGCTGTAGCTAATGCCAATGTTATTACAATTGCACGGCCAATTTGACTTCATTAGAATGTCATAAGAGACTTGGCGTCGTCGAGATTTTCTGCGACTTCCAGCGATTCCACGAAATCGATTGCATCTGAATCGAAATCGAGAAACTGCGCTGCACAAGTGTGCAGAGCTTAGGTTTATTGTTTTTATTCTTTCATTCTTTCATTAAATACACACACATGTGTGTGTCAGCTTTTGTGTACATTTTTTTTCTCTGTTTTTTCTGTTGCCCTTTCGCTGTTGGTTTTTCACTTTTTTCGTGTCGCTTTTTGGCCCGTTTCCTGTCGTTGTCCAAATATTTGCATTGAACTCGAGGCGAGGCGGCATAAACAATAACGAAAATAACGAGCGAAAAAACGAAAAAAAAAAACGTATCTCACGAGCCAGCGGCGCCATTCTCAGATTGCATAAAGTGCTATTTGCTATTTGCCGAATACCCTGTAAAACAATAGAATGCCGTGGGATGCGAAATAGATGGAAATCAATTATTGAATTAAAGGGAAATCTGCTAAAATTGTCCGTCAACTTGTAATTCCTGGAAACATGAATTGTGTTTTTGCTCGATTATATTATCAATTAACTAATGTGTGTTTATTTACTTCAATCAATTTACATAGCAGCTTCACATTGCATTTAGTTAACTGGAAATGCAAATTGTCTTTAGCTATATCTAGCTGTATCCAAAGCTGTATCTGTATCTGTATCTATGGCTGTGACGGTTATTCAGTCAGTCATTCAGTTTAATGTAGGCTGCGGTTTTTGCTCAAGTTGTTTTGCATGACACACAGCAGCAACAACATTAGCAGCAGCAGCGGCAGCGGCAGCAACAACTATACAAATACTCAATGCAGACACACACACACACACACACACACACATTTTAATCGCTCTCGAACGGTCAAGGTTGCAAAATATTTAATGAGTCAAACGCGACGACGACGACGACGGCAGCAGCAGCGACAGCGACGTCAGCTATCAGCTGGCAGCAGCGCTGTCAACTGCGCAGTCTTCCAGTTTCACTGCTGCTGCTGTCATTTTTGTTTATCGACCGGCACACACACACACACACACACTCAGGCATACAGCCATCTCTTTTCAGTGTCGCTGTCCCGCTCTGGCATGCTGGTTATGCAGCCTTTGGGTGTCGTTGACGTGCGTCGTTCCGTTCAGCTTGCTGTCAGCTCGTCAGCTTGTGACGCCTTCTGCGTCCTGCGACCAGAGGATGGAAAAAAGGCTGCAACAGAAACTGTAGCTCACAACTTATATCTCGCATATCGCACTATTTGTATTGTCTGTTATTGATACACACAGCATCCAGCTACAGCTACAGCTACAGATACAATTACCCATACAGTTAGATGGCAGAGCGACAGCTACAGCTACAGATACAGATACATAACGGAACAGCAGGCAAAGGCACATGCCTATGTCACATTTAGCAACAATGCGAATGCGAATGTGAGTGGCGTGCAGATACATAACCTATAGATACTTCCATCGCAGATACTTCCATGTACATAACGCATACATACAAGATACTATGTATTCTGCATCTTTAGCTTTGCACGTTGAGCCTCAATTAGAGCAACGGCAAACCGAGATTTGTTTGCCGTTTACAACTTTATCAATAAAGTTCTGGAAAAAAAGAGCTTTGTTGTACATATTTATGTATGTATGTAGCTCAAATCACTTTGATGATGACTCTGAGATGTTTGTTAACAACCATTATCAATACAATTTATTGTTGCTCAAATCGGAGGCTGAAAATTGATTAATTTTGTTCGCTTAAATAAAAATATTACATCAGTTTGTTAAGAACGCAAAAATGTAATACAAAGCAACAATATCTTATTACAAAGCCAGTGATTTTTAATATGCTGAAAATTAATAAAAATCTCAACAATAATGTTTTTTTTTTTGCTGTTCGCTACAAATAAAAAGGACAACATTAACAATCATGAACAATTTGGATTGAGTTTTCAGCTCAAAATTATTGATTTTTATTTTCTGTTCGCTACAGAAAAAAAGGACAACATTAAAAATCATGAAGATTTTGAATTGAATTTTTGCTCAAAAATAATTATGCTCTGCCATTAAATGAATTACTCCAAATTAATCATTATCGTTGGAACGAATTTTAACTCAATATAAAATCAATAACTTTATTTGGCATAAAAGTGAATTGAAGTACTGATTTAATCTGCAAGCAAAGCTGCATTAATTGCTGCATCACTGAGTATCTAGATACTTCCATTAATCGCATGGTAATTACGCAGCTGAAGTGAACGTTTTTTTTTTTTAATGTTAATACCATGATGTAAAGTCGAGAGCACAAACTTATTAATGCATTCGTTGGATGCTTTTATTAGTGTTCGTTAAGCCTTTGCTGCTGCTGCCCTTGAGTTGAGCTCAACAGTTTCCTTGGTGATTTCGTTGCTAATTGTAATCCCATAAATACTTGACGTTTTGCGTTGTGAAAAGTTGTTGCGAAAATATGCAGAAACTAAATCGGCTCTATATCTTTCCTACGTCTTTCGCTTTGTCCATTTTTAGAGTCCGTCATTATTTTTGTAATCGGATTCGGAGCCATTGTGGAAGCTTCAACATCTCATCATGTCGTTGTGAAACAGCGTTTTATTTTTTTATCGTTGTAACGCATTTCCATCTTTCTACGATGTATTTTTCTACTCGTTTATTTGTTCGTTTCCAAGAGGCTTTTGTAATAGAAGAGACAACTAAAAGTATTATATTATTTTTACTGCACTGAAGGAGAAGCCCTGCCAATGCTGTCGCGTCAAGTAAATTAGATATCGCATTACAACAGTTTCCTCCAGAATCTATTGAGACGGTTCATGACTTTATTTTGTTTACATTTCGGCGATTGAATGACATTTTTGCGCTTTTAACGAGCCAACGAGCAATAAGAGAGCAGCACATTAATACCTGGCATTTTACGAGCTGAATATTGCATAACGCGCAATCGGTTCAAAGTTGTTATTGCCATTCCCTCTCTCTCAGTTACATCCAAGTTGGGACAACTTTCTCAGCCAATTTTCGCCCGAACTTGACGAATGCAATTCATAATAATGATCATAAAAGTGGGGAAAAACACAAGTCAAAAAACCCAAATGAAGTGTCGACCAGACGCTTTGAATAATTAAACAATTTATAGAATAGTTGTTAACTAATATTATGTAATAGTTTAAGACGCAGTAGAAACCCTCTCTCTTATCTATTCTCTAACAAACATTCAACTTACTTTTATTGTTTGTTCATTTTTTTCCTTTATTTTTTGGAGAATGTTTTTTTATATTGTAATTTAATGTTGAATTGAGGCAATTGGCAATGTTGTTGGGCCGATCTCTCAGTTGCAATTTTTGGTTTCGTAAATGTCAATGGATTTGTGTTAAAAACAAGAAATCTGCAGTCTAGTTACCACTTTTTATAGATCCACTTAAAGTGATGGCTGCCATCGAAGCCATTTCCGATTAATAAACTTTATTTACTTTGTGGTTTCCCGTTTTGAAAGCTGATCTGCACTTAGAGAAAAATCAAGTAAACTGCAATCAACAACGTTTGCAAAAAACGAATATATTTTTAGTCATTCTTCGCTCAACAATTTAGATTGCAAATAAAATTGCACATAAAAATTATACTCAATTGTTTCTCATAAAAATAAAGCAGTCGTGAGCTGAAACATCTTGAAAATCAAAAGCAAATCACATAATTTTATCCTGATCGTTGTGAAAGTCAATATAAAATTCTGCATTTTGCATCTGTTACTATCATGAATATCGATATTCTAAAATATGGCTTTATAGTTGCTGTATTATACAGACGAAGCTGATTCAGAATATATGTTTCAAATGTATCTAAGATTGTAGAACAATTCTCGTTCCATTAGACTAAATAACATTTTCTCGATATGACTTAGACTATAAAGCATTTTCTCGATGTTTTGCTGTGATAAATTGACGTCGCTTTAATTCCTGAGATTTGGCCACTCGGCTTCGTAAATGTTTCAGTTATGTCAACGTCAAGCGACAAGTCAAAGTTTTCAGCTACGTCGAAATGTCTAAATAAGCGAAGAGTTAAATAATTAATCGAGATGGCGAGTTGTCGCTTGCTATCCGTATCTGTATCTGTATCTGTATCTTACACTATCGCCTGCTGTCACATAAATCGCAGACATATACTCGTATACATACATATGTATGTATGTATATATGATGCTTCAGGTGTTTATCGATCCAATGCTGCCTCTCCGACCTACCCCTATGCCGAAGCCCATGGGCAAGTGCAGAGAGGAGGAGGGAGGCAATAAATAAATAAAATGCACATACGTAATGAATTATAATTAAAGAAAAACGAAAACGGCAAATGGCTAATGGCAAAAAAAGAAAAGGAAAAGGAAAAACTAGAAAAAGCAAAACTGCCAGGCAATTAACGAAGACGGAGACGGAAACGGAGACGAAGAGGAAGACGGAGGCAATGGCGAGTCTATTTATAAGTGCAGCAACAATAACAAATGGCCAAAGAGCAGCGAAAGAGAGATGGCAAAAGTGCAGCGTGCAAAACGAAAATGCAAAATGACGCGGAACCCCCCAAGGCGAGAGAAAGAGAGAAGCAGACAAAGCCGGCCAGAGAGAGAGAGAGAGAGAGAGAGAGAGAGGGGAGGGAGGGAGAGAGAGCGAGAGAGGTATTCGTCTCATTATTAAATCACCTTCAACTGCAGTTGGCACTGCAACGACCTGGCTGACAGCGACGTCGACAGCGACGCCAGCAAAGTGAGACCACAACACACACACACACACACACACACACACACACACACACACACTTGGACACAACTCTCAGAAATAGATACAGATACAGACAGCACTTGGAAATGTGCGAAACTATTCGATTACTATTCTGCTCTATTCGCACTGATGCGCAAAAAATGAATATAATTTTAGAGCTAAAATCAAAAATATGCAGCTTGGCTTTTTAGTATAAACAACTCCTAAAATGTAATACAAGTTGTATAACAATAAAAAGACAGATTTTAAAAGATACAAAGTAAATTTGAAATCGTTAAAAACTCTTTTCAAAGGTTTATCCTGTATATCAATTTCACCTTTTCTGAACATTTCAGTTTGAATCATTGATAAGAGCATTTTAATTAAAGGAATCAGTACAACTTCAAGTGTTGCTGACAAGATCTATAAATAAATAAATTATAATACTATATGTTACAATACAATGATATGTCAATAGCTGTACAAAAAAATACATCTTTTTCGGCACTTTTCAGTTGGATTTATTAATGATAGTTTGGTAACCATCGAGAGCGTTTCAATGAATTGAATTAGTATAACTAGAAAGTGTTGCTGACTAGACACATAATAAACCAGCACTATGCAGAGTATAAATAAACAATAATAATACAATACAATGATTTGGAATTATAGCTGGAAATGTTTATGCTGCAGAGTAATAGCGATTTTTTCCATTTCCGATAGTTTTGCAACAAAAAAGTGTTGCTGACTAGATCCCTAATAAACCAGCACTATGCAGACTATAAATAAATACAAATAATAATATAATACAATGCTTAGGGTATCGGTGCTTCAAGCTTTGCCTAGTCGTGAACCTCGCGCGCTCTCACGTGTCATTTGGCTGTTGTTTCTGGTTTGTTTCGCAGTTTGTAGTGCTGTGGTTGTGGTTGTTGTTGTTGTTGGTTCGCGTGTGCTACTGAGTCATTTGTTAACTGCCCCAAATGGAATCCATCCCCTACTTCCCCTCCTCCTCCCAATATTACAGCGAATGACCGTTAGTCATGAGGCGGCAGTTAGGAACAATTTCGATAGCTGAACTTTGCTTTCAACATTTGTACAAATTCCCAACATTTGCACATTTTTGATGAGCCCACATCAATTACAATGTTCGATAAGTTTCCAGTTCCACCATTGACTTTATCGAGGCCTATAAATAGAATTTAACGATTGTTTGTTAGCGGGGGGGAAAATGTGACCAGCCCACAAATTGTAGTAATTAAGAGAGTTTGTCATCAATTGCTGTCGTCGTTGCTTGTTGTCATTCTTTCAATGATATATTGCTGCAATTTAGCTCATCAGCATAGAATGGAAAAGGAAATGCAAGACAATTCCAGGAAATGTGTGTAAAAAGCAGCTCGAGACCCGTTCCCGACTTCTCTGACATAATCCCTCCCCATATATGGTTCATATCACTTCAAATGTTATTATTACTTTATTTATCATGCAATTCGCAGTTAGACAATCTCATTGGTTAACACTGAAACAGCGTAAAAAAAATAAATGTGTTAATCTTTGGATCGTGCAATATAAAATATCGCAATCTGGCGATATTGTAGTATTCGATAAGGCATATCTCTCTGGGCCCCATCTATGAATCAATCATTGCCATGTGTTGTCGCTGCAAAACTCTGCTATTATTATCACTGTTGCTTGTTAATCAAAAGAATTCCATTGGCTGTTAATCAACGTCATCATCGTCATCGGCATCGTTATCGTTATCGTTATCGCGTTGTTGTCCTGGGTCTTAAAGAAGCCTCTCAACCCCTTATCTGTCTGTCCTGCGGACCGTAAATACCTCTATGGCTTTTATTCTATCAATGTCACTTTGACTTTACTGCTATCAGATACGTTCTCTCAGATACCCTAACCCGACCAAGGCCCGGGTTTATCTTCAGTTTCCAACGCCACGAAAAATCGCAATAAAAGCTTCCAGCACGAGAAGTCGAATTTGTCAGACATCTAAATGCTATAGACAACGATTTCTTTCATATTTGAAAGGAAGAAACTAAGAGTGCAATTAGTGGATTTTGTAGGGTAACTATACGCTATAGACAATGATTTCTTTCAATATCAGCGCACACATATTACAATATACATATATTTATAGACGGTATATAGCTGTGGAGTTGATTAGATTAACAATATCAACAACAATTAAGAAGTGCCGATAACAATGAACTAGAAATATATAAATAGAAAAATAAAAAGACAACAGACGTTGTTCTCATTCCGTTTCTATTTTTTATTTATGATTTTTTTTTTTTGCGCGCGTACCTTATGAAAAATGTATTGTTGATAAGATGGGGGATGGAGGTAGGAAATGAGGTGCTTGGTGCATGAAACATGTTTTTACGACCCAGATTAGATACGCGTCCCTCCCTCGTCGATCTCCTCCCCGGAAACCCGGAAAATACGGCGGGAACTGCAACTGCGCATTTTTTATGGGCAGCGTTTCGATTGTGTTTATGAAACTTTCATGGCAGTTAATTTCAAACGAAACGCTGCCATAAATCGCACCAAAATAGCTCGCAGCGAGTGCGAGCAAGACAGCGGAGGGAAGAGAGCGAGAGAGAGCAAAAGATCAGAGGCAGAAGTGTAGCCTGCAAAATAGCCTCCGTAGCCGCGGCAAAAGTTCAATGTACACTACAATGTGGCCCCACGATCCCCCCGGCATTTCCAGATTTCGCAGAGTTATGTGAAAATTTGCATGCGGCTGACTTTTCAGATTCATCAGAACATACCATATGCACATACACTACATATACATACATACATATATCAAGCATTTTATCGGTTTGCTGACCAAGTTCAGCTCCCTCTTCCCTCTTCATGCCATCTCTCTTTCTCATTGTGCCTGCCTCTCGCTCTAGTCGGTTGTTGCTTTGCATTATGCTGATGCCAAGTAATTGGAGCAATTTCCAGATACCCTGCAGCCCAGCCAAATGCAGATAGGGTATATCGACACTGTAACTGCCGCGGCTCGAGACTTGCCCTTGCTAACCGGGTATCCGGCAGTCGTGTATAGCCGCTTCTAAGTTGTTGCACAAACTGCTGACTGCCGTCGAAACAGCTGTAAAAACAGCTGCCGGATTGCAAGAAAAACACATTGCAGAAAATGCCAAAGAAAGAAGAAAAAAATAAATAAATAATATAAAAAAGCGAAAGAAGGAAGCAATAGCAAATAAAATGATGAAACATGCAGAAATAATTGAAGGCAGGCAAAAATACGCAAATAGCTGGAACAAAAAAAATTAAATAATGGGGAAGTTTATTTCCAAGAATTCCAACTATCAATTATGATTTATTAATTATGAGTTATGTGGCCATAATTGAGTTGAGCCATGCCAGACTAAATTGATTATTGATTGGTAAAACAACTAATAATTATGTTTAAATAACGATAACGAATTGAAAACAGGCTCAGATATTTTTCGACTGCATTTTATCATAATTTACTGAAAATATGTATAAATTAGAATATTATGTGTTCGAGCCAGCAACATGTAATTATATTGTACAAGTATATATATGTAGTTCCATAAAGTTGGCAACAACTTTTGGGGATTTGCAGTACTACAAATATACGTTTTTTTTTGGGCACACTATTCAGGAGACTGATGCTTTAAAAATGAATTTTTAGTGTTAATAAATGCGGAAGTAATTTTATTTACATTTATTGAAAACCATTAAACCTGAAAACGTTTGAAGAATACTTCATATATTATTTTTGGGGAACACTATTCGCGAAATTTATACATTTTTAACGTTAATAAATGCGGAAATAATAATAATAATTTGACATTTAGTGAAAACCATTAATCATGAAAATATAAATAGGAAAGTTTGGGGAATACTTGTATTATTTTTGAGGAGTACTATTCATAAGATCGATGCTTTAAAAGGAATTTTAACTGTTAATAAATTCGAAAGTAATTTTATTAACATTTTTTTTTAAACTATTTAACACAAAAATATAAATACAAATGCTTGAGGGATACTTCTTATGTTATTTTTGAGGAACACGATTCAGATGATTAATGCTTTAAAAGGATATTTTATTGATAATTAATGAGGAAATAATTCAAATGATCGTTTTTGAAAATATAAATTCGAGTGCTAGTGAAATACTTCCATTATTATTTTTGCCAGAAACCTTTGGGGGGGGGGGACTTGAAGCACTAAAAGCAAAACACGAGTTTCTCGTTCGCTGTCAGGAATTCAGGGCGAGAGTGCACTTAGAATACAAAGTGCAAGAGCAGCGGGGACTTGGCCAAGTCTGTTGCCAAATTTAGAAATACTCGCTCACCGACAGCTGCAATTGCTGCAGAATGTAATTAAACACGGAAATTCTCAACATCGAATAGAGTCGAGGGTCGAGAGTCGATGATGATGTGGGTGGCGACTGAGAATACCTGAGAGGAGAAGGCGAACACGTTGAACGAAGCCATTATCATCGCTATAGTAATTGTAATAATAATATCTGTGCGCGACGATGACGCATCGTTTTGGCCCGACAGGTGAAACGACGAATGGCGATGAATCAATGGGCGACTTGTGTGCATAGCTAATTAACAGTTAGCGCTAAGGAAATGTGTAGAAACAAAATGCAAATGGGGAAAACCCACAAACGACCCGACCGACCGACCGACTGAATAATATAGCTGTGAATGACAGCAACAATAGCAAACAATTAAATACAAGTCTCCCGATCGAACGCCCACCACTATCTCCATCTCCCCTTCTCTCTCACTCCGCCAAAGCAATTGCTAAAAGGGAGAACGAGACACAGTGAGAAAGAGAGAGAGAGAGAGGTAGATAATCCGTTTGTAACAAAGTCTATTGATGAAATGCTCTCTATTATATTTCATTTCTTACGAAAGCTTCAATACAATTGATGCAATTTACACGTGTGCTCTTTGTCTGCCTCTCCCCTCTCCCCTCTCTCCCCTCTCTCTCTCTCACTCAGCTGCTCTCCCTTTCGCTCATGCTCATGCCAGAGAAGCCTGTAAAGTTTACCGAATGGCAGACAATACATCAGTTTCCATAGAAAATGAATTGTTCCATTGTTGGGGGAGCTGGCAAGTAATGCTTTGAGCCAGCGATGTCAGAAGAAATCGATATATTTTACTGTCTATTGTTGTAGCTACATATCTTAAAGCTTTACATTTTCATTCTGAAATGTGGATTAAAAGTGGTGAATTGTCGAAAAGGTTTTGTTTTGTTTTTGTTGTTTATTTTTAGTTACTAAGAAAGATACTACAAAATAATACCTTTAAATCGATATAGTTTACTGTCTATTGTTGTAGTTACATATCATAAATTTCCTTTCGTTTTGTTTCACATTTGTAGTGACTAAGAAAGAATTGTCTTTATTTTATTACAAAATAATACCTTAAAATCGATATAGTCTATCTATTGTTGTAGTTACACTCTGGAATGTGAATTAAAATCAGTTTATTTGTCGAAAAGGTTTCGTTTTTATTTTTAGTGAGTAAGTAAGAAATATCCCCACTATATTTGAAAATAGTATCTTCAAATCGATGTAGATTGCTAGATATTGTTGTAGTTACACATTTTCATTTTAGAATGTGGATTGTCGAAAATGTTTCGTTTTGTTTTATTTTGAATTTGAAAATGAATGGAAAAAAGTTCAAAATTATCTTCCAGATAGAAGCAGTTTTTATTAAAATATGCCAGGTCTTTAGAGTTGCCTCTTGTTGTATGCTGGGTAATGGAGTCTTCTTTAGTTGCACAATACTTTGTGATACACTTACTGCAATGGAAAGTTGGCTTTAACAGTGTTGCAAGCAGTTAACACAACTGTGTGTGTATTTTGTGTGCAATCGTCAAATTTAGCTTTAATTTGAAACAATCGAAAAGTTCAGAAGTTCTCTCTCTCTCGCTGTCTATCTCTGTCTTTCGCTATTGCTGTCTCTATTCATTTCGCTAGCGAAATGTAATTATGCCAAGTTTTTAAACTTGCAACTTGTCTTAAAGAGTTTGCTAAACAAATGCAGCCCCGTTTTTGGCAATTTCACAGTCGCCTGAACGTGCAGCTGACCCAACTTACGCACATCCTTCTGCCACACGCTTTCCCTCTGCCTCTCTCTCTCTCTGTCCCACTCTCTCGCTGTTTCTCTCTTTCTCTCTCGCTGTAAGCTGCTCGCTGTCTCTCTATCGCTGGCAAGTTTGTTAAGCTCTGTGGCAAGTCTCAACCGCAAATTAAATTTCCACCCGGGCATTGGCAAAATTTAATGGCACAGGACGAAGGACACACGCACACGCACACACACACGCACAGACGCTGGATGAAAGTTTGTTTTTTAAAGTTGTGAGCGTCGCCGTTTGCTGTGCTGCTTCCTGCTTCGTGTGGCATGCTCGAAAGTTGTGTGCGCCTAAAAGGCAGCCAACGAATGCAGGAAGGCAGGATAATAATCAGCCATGGCGGCGTCGTTGCACCATCTACCCACTTGCCACTTGCCACGTGCCCCAAACCTAGTGAAGGCGATCCCCACCGGAGCACAACACGAGTTCGGCTTGTTGTTGTCCTTGTTCGCTTTAGTCGTTGTTGTTGCAGGCGCTGGGGGCAGAGTGAGAGTCGAGTATGCGTGCCCCTCGCTGCCAGCGTTGCAAACTCTGCACAAACAAAAATCGATAAATTTTTGCACTTGCCACATGCCTCGAGCCAAAGAGCAGACGACGTTTGCAGCAGCAGAGGAAATGGCGCAACTCGACGAGTGCCATGTGTGGGAGGCTCTTTCGCCTTTTTCTTTTTTTGTTTTTTTGGTCTCCCGACCCCGCCTCGCAAAGTGGCTGCCACACGGCAGCACGTTGCTGTAGCGGCATTTGCCACAGCATGGGATAGGACAAGGACAAGGAAAGCAAGGCGAAGCACCAGAAGGAGCTGGAGTGGAGAGAGAAGAGGAATCTGAAAACAAGCAGAAACAAGAGACAGATGAGACGAGCAAGAACTCAACTCAGTAAAGAAAAACTGGAGAAAAAGAAACAGACATGGAAGACTGGGGATTTATTTTCTACCTTTACCGGAATTTCCTTAACTTCCACTACTCTTTTTTTCTAGTAATTCCTCTAGCAATATTTGTGACTCTAATATTTTTACCTGTACTTCAACTTCTACTTAAACTACACTTCTTTCTTGTCCACTTTTATCAGTACCTTCTTCAGTACTGCTTACAAAAGTAAAACCATTAATAATTATTTAAATATTGAATATCGAATTTATTAACAACAAATTTTAATTTACTTGAAATTGTGGTTTAATACTCTTTACAACTCAATAATGAAATAAACGTAATCTTCAAAGTTTATTTGATTTATTATTAATGAAATATTAAATATTTAATTGAAATGCAACTTAAATCAAGTCAATTTAAGTTTATTTGATTATTGTCGCAATTGCTTCAAATATTTGTCTTCCAACAAATTTTGTCTACACTTGTTTAATAGTTAGGAGGCAACATATAACACAGACCTCACCTGATATCTACATATGTATGTATGTATGTATGTATATCCATTACAACTTCTGCTATGTCGTCTACATACATATTCTTTTCGATTTTGCTCTTTTCGCATCCTCTCTGCTGCGTCTGTTCTGTGCTTCTAATCGTTCGTTTCTTCCTCTTTGCTTCTGCTTCTGCTGTTGCTGTTGCCCTTTGGCTTCCTTTTCCAGCTGCTCTTTGTTGGTCTTTGCAGCTTCTCTGGCGTCTTTTATTTTATATATGCCAAACACACACACGCACACACACACGCACACATACACAGCTACAAATACACTTGCAATGTGGCGCACAAGGCGTGGCTGCCTAATGGGCGTGTGGCGAGTGCTGTGGGGGTTGTGGGGCAGCAAAGAGAAGTTACACACACACGTGTGTGTGTGTGTGTGTGTGTACTTAACGGTACATGTGGCCTGTCTCAGTCGCTGCACTGAAACTTTTGATCAACAACAACAAAACAAAATAAAAGTTATCCATGCTGTAAGTTTTAATTATTTGTATTGTTATTGCTCTTGTTCGTTCTTCTGCTCCTTGTTGTCGTTATTTTTTATTTTTTTTTTGCTTTAAAGGTAGGGCCAGAGACAGCGACAGCGACCAGAGTGCCCAACTCCTTTGATTTTCCGTTAAACGTCGATAGCGACTGAACTTTGGCAACAGTGCAAAGTTTCGTTTAATGAGTGTGATTAAATGATTAATGATTACTAAATTGATTTTGGTCAAAATCTCTATTGTTTTCATTAATAAATATATGTACATGCGTTGTGTTTTATTTCCTGCTCCTAATAATTTATCCTGTTGCCAACTAAGTGATGAAAAAGCAGCGACGGCAAAAACGCAAAGGCATAACGAAGAAAATTAGTAAGAAAGGAGATTATGTTGGGCACAAATAGAGAGAAAGTAAGAATTATTCCATTTGTTGTTGATACTAAAATTAAAGTTGACGAATTTGCTAAAGTTGAAAGTGATGGAAAGGGAAATGAATGTTCTTGAAAAGCAAAGATGGCAAAGATTTATGTACTTTTCTTCTTGTACTTTTGCCTGTTGCATCAATTTTATAAATATATATATGTCTTGTCAACAATTCACTGAAATATCTGCACAAAATTGTCAAACGAAAAAGTAGATACAAAACTTTTCTCCTAGCTTTGAGTGACGCTTTTATCTCGAGGACAACAATATGTATAGAGTAAATAACGAAACTGATTCAAAAAAACTACAGCAAAGTTATAAATCAACAAAAATCAACTTAAGTCAAACAAATTGTCTCGAGCAAACTGCGGCACACAGTGAATACCCCTAATTTATTACCTACATATCATAGAATACATAACCTAAAAGTCGGCGTTAATTTTAATGTGATTTCTGTTTCTTCTTCTTGTGTCTTTGCAGGTAAGACATCTCAGCGAACTTGGGCGCACAAAACAAAAACTGAAAAAAGGAACTCGCATACATAAATTGCAAACAGGAGAAGAAGAGAACAGTTGTTGTGAGAGAAAGAGAGAGGAGCGCAGTGTATTGTGTATTGCTGTAGGTCGATATGATTGATGAGAGACATGGCAGGCCAATGTCTGATTTTAAAGCTGAATCGATCAAGGGGGGGCAGCTTTAAAGGGGCAACAGCAGCGACGCATGTTTCATTCTTTAAAAATAGCACCACTTGTGAAGTTTGGCAACGTCGCATTGTGCGTTTTGCATGTGTCGCTCTCGCTGTACCTCTGTGTGTGTGTGTGCCATTAATATTTAATGAATTAATAAGCGAGCTGTCGCAACTGTTGTGTGTGTGTGTGTTTGTGTGTGTGGGTGTATGCTTCTCATACCTCACTCACCACGTTGGCTGCCAACCCCCGCCCCGTTATCTACTCGCATTCAACCTGCCCGGGTGTGAATGTATGTATGTATCTATGTGTGTGTGTTGGTGTCAGTGTGACGTCGTCGTTGTCGTTGTCGTTGTCTCGCGGTCGCTGCGTCGGCCGCAGGTCAAACGCGTCGCACGTTAATCACATCTGAAAACTCAACGTCAAACGCGTCGTTGTCGTTGCAGCGACAGCGTCGCCGTTTTACAAATTTAAATAATGAGCGTCGTTGCCCGTTGCTTGGACGGTCGTTCGGTCGCTCGCTTATGAGGGGGGGGGGAGGGGTTGTAGGTTGGTTGGATTGCTTGCTGCTGCGGCATGGGGCAACAGAAATAGCAAAATTGCTGGCTGGCAACGTCGACGTCTGCGCTGCAACACGTTGGATGGACAACGCACAACATGCTGCCTGCAACATGTTTTGTCAGAGTTCGATGTGATGTTCGATGTTGCTGCTCAGTGCCAACATGTGTGTTTGCCAGCTGAATAGCTGAATTGTGTTCGTCGTCTCTCGCATTCACACGTAGCAGCTGGCTCATGAAAACGAGCAGTACAGCATGCTGCATGCGCTCTCGCTCATTATCGTCGTCACGACGCCATGTGCCTTTTATGCTTCGCTTGCTCGCTCGCTCCCACACGACGGGCAGGGCACAGCAAATGTAACATGTTGTGACTGACCGGCTGAATGGCGGCCGGCCCGACACGGGTTTGTGTCCTCAATAAGACGCAACGCAACGCAACGCAACGCGTTAAGGCGCATCACTAATTCAAGCCCGTTAAACTTTGCATCTACATAAATTGGTCGCTGTGCGATGCAATGATCAGCGCAGATCGGATCCGATTAGCGCAGATTACTCAAATGAGCAGCGAGCGATCATATCATCATCGCAACGGGGTCAAGCGTGTTTAGCCACTTGGCGTCATCATCATCATCAAGATGCACAATAATATGGCTCTTAATGCTAGGGGAGTTCGTAGTGTTCTAGATATTGAAAATAGCTGTCAAGTAGAGCCATGGGAAACCATTAGAACGGGAAACACAAACAAGAAGTTGCATCAGTATTGATTTATCCATTGCAATGGATTGAAGTCTTATAGTTATATCCTATAGAGAAAATACAATTATCATTACAATCAATTATTAGTTTATATTTAAATCGCACAAAATACGAATTTATATCATTTCTGACATTTTTGTTGGCATCAAATTGCACAACATGTTTAAATTTTATCCCAGATACCTTCTTATATAGAAGTCAGCTTCGATAAAAGAGTTATTATTTCGATTTATTATGATTTAATAAACAATATTGATTTATCGATAACAATGGATTACAGTTAAATAATAATTTCCTAAAACTAATAAAATGAGATTGCAAAATAATATTGAAGTATCCATGTGGTGACTTCCTTATCATTTACCAGGTTTATTAGATTCAAATTTAAATTCAATGACTCTCTTTTATTTAAATCGAGCAAAATTAAAATTTCAAAAAATTAAGTGCGCAATTTTCCATTATTTCCTATGTAATACCCAAATGGGTCAAAATTGTATGTGATGTATAAATTTTTCTTGGTCTTTTACTTGATGGTAATTTAGAAGGCAATTTTAATGACTAATTTGAAGGTATTCATTTGAAAAATATTAATTTTAAAGTAGATTAACGTATTACAAAGCATCTTCCGATAGACACAAATCTATCGATTGATTATAAAAAGCTATTAACGATAGTTTTAGCAATCCGTCTATTGAAGAAGCTTTTGCGGAGATGCTTGGAGACAATAGAAATACAAAAATAATTTCGTTACAGAATTTCTAGAAATTCAGAGTTGATTTGGCTAGAGTTGCTTTGAGAGTATCGAAAGTATCTGAGGGGGTATAAGAAGTATCTTAGTATCTGAGGGGGTAAGCAGTATCTTAGTATCTTGCGCGTTCCTTTGCAGTTCCGTGTTTAATACAACCAAATCTAATAATCTGTTGTTCTTTCGCCCCCGCTGGTCGTACAGGACACTCGAGCAGCAGACGCAGCAGTATGCGAAGAGCCTCGGCCACCTGCAACCGCATCAACAGCAGCAGCAGCAACAGCAGCAGCAGCAACAACAAATGCATCACCACCACCATCATCCGCAACATCCGCCGCAACAGCAGCAGCAACAACAGCAGCAGCAACAACAGCAGCAGCAGCAGCAGCAACAGCAGCAATCGTCGCGATCGGCAGCTAGTCCATTGTCGCCGCCACGTCCGGGACAGGGAAGTGCGGCGGCTGCCGCGGCAGCGAACAGTTATGCCAAGTTTGGGGATGCGCCGCAGCGCTTCATCCAGCAGACGTCGTACAGCATTGCGATGGCACCGGCGCCCAACTACCGCGATCCCTACATGCGAATACCGCCACAGTTGCAGGCGTCCGTTCCCGAATTTCAGCGTACGGCGCGTGCCTCAGCGGTTGCCACAAGCGGTGGCAAGTCCGGACCACCGCCCAGCGGCGGAGGCGGAGGCGGCGGCGCTGGCGGAGGCGTTGTCCAAGTGGCCGGCAGCATGGCGCCGCCCGGCTCCCAAGCTGGCTGCGTCGTCGAAGCCATGTCCCACTATGCGAGCCAACAGCAGCAGCAGCAGCAACCGGGCGGACCGCAGAGCAGCAGCAATGCAGCGGCGAGTCAGCAACAGCAGCAGCAGCAGCAGCAGTTGCAAGGTGGCAATGCAGCGCCCGGTGGCACTGGCAGCATCGTTGTTGGCGGACAGCGCATCATCTTGCCGCAGTACAGCACCGAATACCTGACCAACGCCGTTGCAGTAGTCAATCAGCGTATGCAGCAGCAACAGCAGCAGCAGCAGCAGCAGCAGCAGCAGCAGCAACATCAGGCATCACAAGAGCCGCCTGGCAGCGTTGGGCAGCCGTACAAGAAGCAGCGCCTGAGCGAGGCGAATGCCAGCAACCTGAATCACCTGCCACACCAGCAATCGCCGCACCAGCAACAGCAACAGCAGCAGCAGCAGCAACGCTCGTCGCCCGCTCAGCTGCTGAACAGCCGGCAGAGCGGACACGATGCTGTGCTGCACATCTCTGCCGCAGCAGCTGCCGCTGCCATGCAGTCCATGCAGCTCAAGGTGGAGACGTTGACACCGCAGCAACAGCAACAGCAGCAGCAGCAGCAGCAGATGACGTCGCAGGCGCATGCGCCACGCGCTTTGGTGGCGCCGCCAACGGCGACAACGGCCATCGGCAGCCAGCAGCTGATCAGCTCGGTGTCCGTCTCGACGGCGCCCATGAACAGCAGCGGCTCGATGGCAGCCGCCGCAGCAGCGGCCACCAGCTCGGAGGCATACCATCCACAGGCAAGTTGCAGCAAGTTGAGATATCCAGGCAAAACTGTAATTAATACAATCTCTTTGCAGGTGGAGGCGATTTCTCCGACGCTGCCCAGCGACAATGCCGACGAACGCGTTCGCAACAGCAGCAGCAGCAACAACAACAGCAGCAGTAACAACAACAACAACAGCAGCAGCAGCAGCAGCTTGAGCGCCAGCAACAACAGCAGCGCCAAGGAGGAGCTGCTGATGCAGATCCAAAAGGTGGACAATGAAATCAAGTGCGCGGAAACGGCAATGGAAACGCTGCGCAAGAAGGAGCAGACGCTGCTGGACGAAGCGGCCGCCACAGCGGCGGTGGCCAAGCAGCAGAAGGCGGCCGCGGATCAAGCGGCCGCCGAGAGCGGCACTGAGATTATGGAGCTGGCGTGGCGCACCCAAATGCTGGCGCAAAGCATCTACGAGGTGAACCGCAAGACGGCAGCCGCACAACATTCCCTGGTCAGTCGGGCAGCGGGCGGCGTCGAGCGTCCGCGTCCCTGGCTGCCCGTCTACAACCAGCCGCTCGATGTGGAGGCGCTGACGCATCTGATCAAGCGACACCAGACGCTGGTGCGCAACCCGCTGCTGCTGCACATACGCAAACTGAAGGCCGAGCGCTGGGAACACAATCAGGGCCTGGTCGAGAAGTACACCAAGGATCAGGCCGACTGGCAGCGGCGCTGCGAACGCGCCGAGGGCAGCGCCAAGCGGAAGGCGCGCGAGGCCAAGAACCGCGAGTTCTTCGAGAAGGTGTTCACGGAGCTGCGCAAGCAGCGCGAGGACAAGGAGCGCTTCAATCGCGTCGGCTCGCGCATCAAGTCCGAGGCGGACCTCGAGGAGATCATGGACGGGCTGCAGGAGCAGGCGCTCGAGGACAAGAAGATGCGCTCGTATGCCGTCATACCGCCGCTGATGCACGACGCGCGCCAGCGTCGCTGCGCGTATCACAACGAGAACGGCCGCATCGAGAACATGGTGGCGGTGCACGAGGAGCGCAAGGCGCTCAATCTGTGGACGGCCGGCGAGAAGGAGACGTTCAAGGAGAAGTATCTGCAGCATCCGAAGAACTTCGGCGCCATCGCCGCCAGCCTCGATCGCAAGTCGCCGCAGGACTGCGTTCGCTACTACTACCTCAGCAAAAAGACCGAGAACTACAAGCAGCTGCTGCGCAAGTCGCGCCAACGCACGCGCAGCAGCCGCAATCCGGCCAAGGCCCAAGCGGCCCAGCCCCAATGCATCATCGACTCCCTGACGACGGGCGTCACCACCCGCCTGCAGCGCGAACAGCAGCAGAAGTCCGGCAATCGCACCGGCGCCGTTGCCGAGCGCGAGCGCGAACGTGCCGCCGAGAAGGCGGCCGCCGACGCGGCCAAGGCGGCCGAGTGCGCCGCCGAGAAGGCCAGTGCGGTCAGCAAGGCGGCCGAAGTTGCCGCCGGCAACGAGAAGGTGGCCAAGAGCGTTGCTGCCGCCATGGCGGCGGTGGCGGCGGCTGCGGCGGCAGCCGAGGCGGCGGCCACAACAGCAGCCGCAGCGGCGACGACAACAACCACAGCTCCGGCAACGGCAACCGCTGCAACGACAGCAACAACAGCAACATCGACTGTGGCAGCAGCTGGTGCCTCCAAGGCAGCAGCAGCAGCAGCAGCGGCAGCCGATAAGAATGCCACAGCAGCAGCAGCAGCAGCAACAGCGACCGCTAATGAGATCTCAACGGGCAGCAGCGAAGCCAAAACCAAAGCTACTGAAGAGGCAGCAGCAGCAGCAGCAGCAGCAGCAACAAGCACCGCAGCAACAGACGGTGCAGCAACCTCCACAGCAGCAGCAGCAGCAGCAACATCAGTTGCCACAGTGTCCACAGCCAGCACATCAGCAGCAACAACAACAACCACAACAGCAGCGGCGAGTGGAGCGCCCAAGGCGTCCAAGGATGTCGCTGGCGAGGCAGCGGCGGCAGGTGGCAAGACAAACGAGGCGACAGCGGAAGCGGACGAGTCGCTGGCCAAGTGCAAAGCAACGGCCGCCAATGCCGACAGCTACAATGGTAAGCGACAACTCGACAGCCAATCGACAACTGACACTAATCGAGTGCATTCATTTCAGCAACTTCCTCCGCCGCCGCAGCAGCAGCAGCAGCAACAGCGGCAACGCCCGTCGTCAGCGTGGCGCTCAACGGCTTCAAGCCCGGCTATCAGAGCGTCGTCATGAGCAACGTGAAGGCGCCAACAACGCCCTCAGCCAGCATGGACGACGCAGCAGCAGCAGCAGTTGCCACAAATGCGTCGTCGGCAGCAGCAGCTGGCGATAAAATCGTCAAGGCGTCAGCAGCAGCAGCAACGGCTGGAGGAGCAACAGCTGCCGCTGCTGGAGCAGTTGCCGCTGGCTTCGCGGTGCCCAGCGCATCGTCCGCAACGGAACCTGTCAGCGGCGTGGCAACCCTGACGACGGCCACCACGGCCAGCAACTATCTGGGCCAGAAGCTGAAGGCAGCGCAGGTCGAAGGACTTGGCGCCGGCAACGAGCTGCACTCGGATGCTAGGTAAGCAAACAGAAGCACAAAGAGAGAGAGAGCGAGAAAGAGCATAGGGAGAAGAGGGAATGGCAAAGGAATATAGGAGAGAGAAGAGGAATTATAAATGAAAAATGGAGTTGCTAAGGTTCTCCAATGAAAAGTAGTGAAAATATGTGATACAATCTATTGTAGTTAGATCATAAAACTTTAGTTCGATCTATATATAAAAATAAGTCGAGTTTTCCTTGCTGACGCTATAACTCCAGAACGCAAGAACCGATTTCTACAGTTTTGCATTCGTTTGAAAGGTCTCCAGTTCCGTGAAGTTTTTAGCAAACAAAGATCAAGAAAAATTTCAACAGGAAAGCGGGAAAATCATTTTTATTTCAGCTGTAAATACCAGCAACATAACATAAACTGTTAAATATACAGAAGAATGTTAAGCATAGCAAGAGAATATATTCAATGGCTTCGAATGCTAAGCAAAGTGCTAAAATACCTCCACCAACTACATTGACCAGTTTTTTCGGTTTCGGAGATGCCACGTTATTATACTTGGAGTGCTTCATCGAAGAACTTTCAAAGACGGAAGGAAGGCGATGCGGTTCCTGGGTATCCAGATGTGCGTTCTACTGATGCTAAGGGTCGCATGTATACAGTTCATCCAAAGAATGATGAATTTGCGGTTGTTGCTGGTAAATGAGCGTGGGCCAACGTCATTTGAGATACTACGAACTGTTAATGGTGTAATATTCCCAACTTATTGTGCTGCATGTGAAGAATTGAACTTATTAGAAAACGATGGCAATGGGGATACGACGATACGATAATTATATATATTATCTGGCACCTGGATTTATTGTGCGCCTTGAAGAATTAACAACTTCCCCATCATCGCAGCTTCTTCTATAAATTCAAGAGCTTTTGACGTTTTGAGGTTTGATAAGTTTCCCAAGTTCAAGCCGAAGGCCTTAGCAGCCAGTGCTAGAATCTAAGTTAGTCAATAATTTTAATTATAACTAACTAATTTAAATAAATAAATAAGTTTCCCAAGTTGCAGAACATTGTGACACTATGGGCTATACCTAATTTTTACAGATCCTGAAAGGACAACGATCAGTATTTAACGCTTAAAACGTTGTTGATTAGAATCCGCTTGAAGATATGTTGCTTGCGGGAGAGCGAGAGTATTTCAAAAAACCAACTGTTATAGTATTTTTTTTTTTTTCCAATAATAAGATATACAATATTTGCATATAAGCTACTGTTATTAATAACTACTACTATAGGGGTAACAAATTTCAGCTTTATATGCACATTTTTATATAAACTGGGCAGCAGATGAGAGAGTTTTTTAAATGAAAATATATGCAGTTGGAAATAAACTGATTTCAATTTATTTGGCAATTTTGCAGTGATCCCAAGAAGAAACGCTTTGAACAGACTTCAGGCGGCGAGTCGAACAACGCGATCAACGCCAACAATAACAACAACAACAACAACAACAATAACAGCAGCAGCAACAACGGCGGCAACAACAGCGGCAAATTGAACAGCGCCAAAGAGGCGTCATCGAATGCGGCAATTATGTCGATTGGCAACAAATTTGGCCAACTCGCGCACTCGTCGTCGGGCTCATCGGTGGTGTTGGTCGGTACCTCGATAATGTCGATGGACACGTCAACGATAACCACAACAACGTCGGCAACATCTGCGCCGACGCCGACGCCGACGCTGGTCTTCTCCAAGGACGGTGACTTGTTGATCACATCAGAGGTTCTAGCCTTGGATGGCAAAGGTGAGTACCACGAATTCCATTTTATACTGTGAAAGTTAAGCTGCAAGTTGTTCGAAATTCGATTCGTAGCTTTATATCAACGACTATCTTTTGGTAAAGCTTTTTCTGCTATCCTTGCAAGTTGTCTGAAGTTCGATTGGTAGCTTTATAGCAAGGACATTCGGTCAACATTTTTGTCTGTTGAGAACCTTCGTAAAGTTGCGCTGGGTAACTTAATAGAAAGGACAAGCTTTTAGTAAAGCTTTTTCTTTCAAATCTGTGCTGCAAGTTCGATTGGTAGCCTTATATCCAGGACACTTGGGCACGAAGCTTTTTCTTACCCTTGAAGTCCATGCTGAGCTTTAAGGAACCTTGAAGCTCGCGTAAGCTTTCGATAGGTCAGCAAACAAGCTCGCTGCCGAATGAGTCAACTTTTATTGAGCTTTTACAGCTTTTGGTGAACCGTTAGCTATGGATGAACTGCATCTTTTGGTGGCAACTTTCATTGCATTCTTCTCCTACTGGCTGTTCATGAAATATGCATTTGTCCGTTTGCTCGCTGTGCTGTGTTCTATTTAAACAGTTAAGCAAGCTGGCGCAACATCCTTGTTTGTGGTGCTCCTTTTTTTTTTTTGTTACCCAGTTTTCCCAGTTCTCTTTGGCTTTTCGATTCTTGGCCGTTGAATATTTGATGCACTCGCTTTTTTCCGCTGCCTTGAAGTCATCTGACGGCTGAAGCTGAGCTGGAGCTGAGCTTC
Organism: Drosophila formosana; assembly: GCA_035045625.1. NCBI lineage: Eukaryota > Metazoa > Arthropoda > Insecta > Diptera > Drosophilidae > Drosophila > Drosophila formosana. The sequence continues at coordinate 341,646 of JAWNOW010000844.1, read as the reverse complement.
AACAAAGAGTTGGTTGCTTGATTGGTGCGTGAGGGAGACGGAGAGCAAGAGCGAGAGAGGGAGAGGGAGAAGGAGCGCTGCCGCCAGCTCGACAGTTTCCAGTGCGTTGTCTGTCGCGTTGTCCATCAGCTCAGCGCACTGCGGTTTGTTTGCATCCCCAAGCCACCCCTGCCTGTCTGCCTGTCTGCCCGTCTGCCTCTCTGACTCTCTGCCAGATGCTGTTGCCCCCTCGCCCTTCTCTGACAGCCTTGCCGCCTTCCCAACCCTACCGAGGTTGTGCCTGGCGCCACCGCCCGCCCTTTGGCGCTCTTTCACTTTCTCCACGTTTGTTGGCTGTCATCTCCCTGGCGAGTTAATTAAACTCAATTAAATTAAAATTTTTGTAAACGTCTTTTTTATTATGCAAGTGATTTAATTTAATTATTAAATTGACGTTACGTCTGTTTGCATTAACCGATGGCCGCGTTTGCAAAGCGACAACGACTGCGAGAAGAGAGATATGTTTTTTTTTTTTTCGTTTCCCTTCCTCTACACACAAAGAGCATAATGTTGTCTGCCATCTACGCTTAATCTCGACTCGATTGCTATACGAAATGTTATCGATAACAGCATTGAAACTTATGCGTGAATAATAAGTTTATAAATAGCTTCACTTGTTTGATAACTGATAACTGATTGACACTGTGCACTAATTAATTAACTTGGCTGCAGTAGAACAATTGAGGTGATCGATAACTCTCAGATCACTGCACTATTTGGATAAATTAGTTGCCGTATAAACGCTGCAATTTATAACAATAAAGTTATCGACCAGTTCACTATTCATTTCGATAACTATCACTTGGCACTACTTACGATGTGATCGATAACTGTTTGCTATCGATAGACCAAACTGTTTCACTATTTTCACCAACTTTGTTTTGCTGTTCGACTTTTATTGGGTTTCTTTTACATTCAAACACTAGAGCGAGTCAAAAAAAATTGTTGTGCATGGGTGTGTGTGTGTGCGTGTGTGTGTGTGTGTGCGTGTGTGTGAAGTGCATTGCGTGCTAAATTCGATAAAAATTGATTGCTGGCCAAATTATGGCGTTGCCTCCGCTGCAGTTGCTGCTGCTGTTGCGTCTCGCTTCGAGATGTTGCTGCTGCTGCTGTTGCTGTTGTTATTGATGTTGCTGCTGTTGTTGTTGTTGTTGTTGGTTGCCTCCAGCTCGTCGGCGTGGCAGAGCTTGCGATGCTTGTGCACGAAATAGTAGCTAGGAAACTTGCTGCCACACGTCTTGCAGGGATAATACTGCACATTCATGTCCAGAGGTCGCACCTCGCGTCGCAGCAACGCGGCTGCCGTCAGAGCAGCGCCCTCGTTGCCAATTGTCCCAGCTGCAACTGTTGCAGTTGCACTAGTTGCTGCTGCTGCTGCTGTTGTTGCGTGTGGTGCTGCTGCTGCTGCTGCTGTGAGCAGCAATTCGGCTGCCGTGGTCTCCTGCGTCTCGGCCAGCTTCTTGTCCAGACTCAGCGGATTGAGATGCCGCTTGGCGTGCTTCTGATAGCAATACTGCGACTTGAACGTGTGCTTGCAATAGACGCACACGAACAGCTCCGATTGCCCCTGCTTGCGTTGCTGCTGCTGCTGCTGTGTTGCAGTCGCTGATGCTGCTGCTGCTGCTGTTGTTGTTGCTGTTGCTGTTGCTGTTGGCGATGCAACTGTTGCCGCCGTGTCGCCCCTGTTCTCGTTCTCCTCGAGCTGCTGCTGCCGCTGCTGGCTGCTGATGGCGCGCGCCATCTGCTGATGGAACGAGTAACTGACGCTCTGCTGCGTGCGTTGCAACTCGACGCAGTTGCTGCCGCCTCCGCTGCCGCTGCTGCTGCTGCTGCTGCCGCCGCTTTCCGGCTTGTGGCCGTAGGCGGTGTTGAGGATGCGACGGAAGCGCACGGGGCCGTCGCAGCTGGCCACATCGATGATGAACTTGGCTGCTGTTGCCGCTGGCGCTGCCGTCTCCAGTTGCACAGCCGCCACCGGCGCCTTGGCAACCTGCAGTCCGCTTGTTGCGCTGTTGCTGCTGCTGCCGCGCTTGCTGTGCGCCTTGCGTGTGTTGCTGTTGCTGTTGTTGCGTCGCAGCTTGGCAGCAGCCACTTTATTGATGGCAGGCGTCGCGATTGGCGGCAGCGGCAGCGGCGTCGGCGTCGGCGTGCGACGCTTGGCATCGAGACGCTCGATGTTGAGGCTGCTGGCGGCGCTGCTGCTGGCGAGGCTGCTTACCACGGACACGTTGCAGTCCTCGGTGTCCAGCTCGTTGTCCGTGGCCGTGTTGCTGTCGATGAACACCTCCACGTCCTCCTCCTCCTCCTCCTCGACAATCGCCAGCTCCGCCACGTAACCAGCTGTTGCTGTTGCTGTTGTTGCTGGCGGCGGCGGCGGCGGCGGCGGTGGCGGCTGCGGTGGCGCTGGCAAAAAGCCAAAGTTGGGCAGCGTCGCCTTGCTGGCAATGGGTCGAATGATCTTGGGCGCCGTCAGCTGCAGCTGCTGCTGATGCGACGGATTGCCGCTCAAATACCCCTCGGTTTGCGAGCGCGACAAGTACGAACTGCAGACAAGATTCAAGAGACAGAGAGACAGAGAGACAAAGACAGGGTGTCAAAAGGGACGCAGCGTGGCAAGTGTTGCGTGTTTTTGTTTACCGACAGATCTCCAGGGCGCGCGGCATGTGCAGCACGTGCGTGGCGAGCAGCACGGCAAAGATGTTGTCCACATTCAGATCCAGGTAGCCCGTGTACATGTACGTGAGCAACGGCGCGAACTGCTCGGCCGTCACATTGCCCAAGTACAGCAACAACTCGCCCCCAGCAGCAGCAGTGGCAGCAGCAGCAACAGTTGCTGGTGCAGCGGCAACTGCTGCTGCTGCTGCGACGGCAGCTGCTTCGTCCATGCGAATGGCGGATCGCAGGTAGCCGCTGTGCATGCCCAGCACTAGAGCGTGGGCCACGAAGCGAACGCTGCTCGGCGCCGGACCCACCTCGAGTATCACGTCCGGTGGCGTGGACATGACCACGCCCCCGATGCCGTTGCCCATGACGCCCATGGTGGCACAGCTATTGGCAGCAGCAGCGTTGGCGGCAGCAGCGGCAGCGGCGACGCTCGACGTGGTTGCTGCTATATTGCTGCCATTGCTGCTGCCGCTGCTGCTGCTGCCCGTTAACCAATTTGTAAACATTCAAAAAAAATGCAAAAAAAACAAACAACAAACAAACAAATGCGGAAAGTAAACAACGCGCGAGGAGAGATTTTTGCTTGGTTGGTTTTGGTTCCGCCTTGCTGAGAGCGATCCCGTCCGTCACGTGTGTAACTCAAATTCGAACTGATGTCCGCCTCGTGGCGCATGTCGCGTTTTATAGCCAACAGCCCAGACAGAGACACAGACACAGACAGAGGCAGAGGCAGAGGCAGAGGCAGCGCTGCTGCTGCTGCTGTCAGCTGTGTGCGTCCTTCGGCTGCTGCCACAGCAAATGTTGCTGCCAACGTTTGCTTCGGCTCTCGTCGAGAGAAACGACTTCGACTGCTGCTGTTGTTCCTGCTGCTGCTGATGCTTCTATTAGTGCTGTCAGCGATGGCGATGTGTTTGTTAATTGGTTTATTGTTGCTGATTTGCCAGTTGTTGCTGCAAATATAGTATTGTTGTCCACTTTGCAGCGTCTTTGGGTTAAGCTGATTATTGCGCAGACAGTTAACTGCATTATTTTATATTATTAAAAAAGGTGTTTTCATTAAGCTGATAACTCTGCTCGATTAATTGGTAATTAAATGATTACAGTAAGAAGACTGATTGCAATTTTCACAGCAACAACATCTAAAGTGTTGCCTACTTATTTGGCTTGAGTTTTTCATGTTCAAGAATACAAGGCGAGATTAATAATAAAGCGCACTATTTTCGTGATTATTGCCAGAAATCAGAAGAATTTTCAAGTTGTAGTAGTTTTAATCAGTAATAGTAGGTTTAATCAGTAATTTAAAGATGCAATTTTAACAGCTTAATACCAAAAGTATTGTATCATTTCATTCATTTTATTTTCATAGCATTCGAAAGAAAAAGCATAAAAATAAAAAGAATTTCAGAAAATTTGACAGACATTAATAGATTTAAAAGTTTTAAATATGTGAAAAGTGATATAGATCATTTAAATTAGGCTGCTGCTGCAGCAATGCAAAGATTAAATTTCAACAGCTTAACACCCAAAGTAACATATTGTATCATAATTTTATTATTATTACATACGAAAGAAAATTAAAAAGTAAATAAAACCAATTCAAAATGAAGTGCACTATTCTCGTAATATTTGACAGACATTAATAGATTTATGGGAAATGAAAATTACATTAAATCATTTCATTGCATTTCAATTAATCAGTAATTAAGTGGTTGCAGTCATCGACTTGGCAGGCATGGAATCTTAACGGGAAAAACATCCAAAGTGTTGCCTACTTATTTGGGTCACACTATACAAAGAGTTAAAATAGATTATGTTGGCCGAATGGTAACAGAGAAAACAAATATTGTTGCAAACTGAATCGATAGATTGTCAGACATTTAAAATGTTAATTAATTAGAGACAATTCATGCAACTTTATGCAGTTGAGGTTTCGGGGCTTGAGTTATGTGAGGAACATGCTCCGATACTGGCCAGATTGATGTCTTTGTTGTTGACGCAAATCTGTGAGACTTGTGCAAACCGCGTGCGCGGCATTTGCATTTGCTTTGAGTGTTGTACAACAACTTGTTTGCCGCCTCGTGCTCGAGTCGTCCTCCACATGAGAACGCAAGCTGGCCAAAAATCCGTTTGCCTTTTAGCTTTGCCTCAATTGCCACCCTTCTGTCGTCCTTTTTTCCCTCCCCCGACCCTCCCTCACCCTTCGTGCGCCCTTCTCCAAAAGCGGCGTCTCAATCGACTTAATTGATTTGTGGGCATAACCAATACATATTTGCATACTACACTCATGTCAGTGTGTGTGTGTGTCTACTTTATCTACCTGAGTGTGTGTGTGTGTGTGTGTGTGTGGAGCTATTAGCTTGCTATTTAAACTTGCGCTTACCAAGAAGAAAGAGTCTCTGGGCTTTGTCAATCACAATATACAAATCAATTAGCAAAGTGTTGATTGATCAATCAGTCTGTAAATTATCAATTGTTTAAACGACCTGTTCATCAAATCCGGGAGTTTAGAAATCAGTCAAAGAAGAGATCACTCATAAATCAGTACGTATGTAAATTTATGTTGATCAATCAGAACAGATCAGACTTTTATTTATGATTGCAATTAGTACATACTAAAAACGAGCTACAAAATGATGGTACTGCTCTTAAATAAATAAATTCATAATATCCACAAAATATATACAATATTTGTTTTGAATAGTTTCCTACTCTGCCTGTTTAGGGCATTCGGTAGTCGTATATCTTTTATTTATGATTGAAATTAGTACATATTAAAAACGAGCTACAAAATGATGGTACTACTCCTAAATAAATAAATTCATAATATCCACAAAATAACATATGTACAATATTTGTTTTGAATAGTTTCCTACTCTGCCTGTTTAGGGCATTCGGTAGTCGTATATCTTTTATTTATGATTGAAATTAGTACATATTAAAAACGAGCTACAAAATGATGGTACTACTCCTAAATAAATAAATTCATAATATCCACAAAATAACATATGTACAATATTTGTTTTGAATAGTTTCCTACTCTGCCTGTTTAGGGCATTCGGTAGTCGTATATCTTTGCCAGCTGGCACTAATTTTAGCCAAGATTTCTATCGTTTCATTTCTTTGCCCCCGCTATGACAATGTGTATGTGTGTGTGTGTGTGGCTTGGTTTTATTTGTGTGGCTTTTGGTATTTGGACATTTGGTTGGCTTTTAATTACCGCTATAGCTGATCGGTTTTATTTGCTGAATAGCTGCTCATTCCCCTCCTGGCTCCGCTTTGGCTTTTATTTGCTGTGCGACAAAATTGTCAAAAAATGTTTGACTGCTCGACATTTGTGTGGTGTGTGTGAGGAGGAGGGACTGGAAATGGCAATGGGAATGGGATAGATGCATTTTTCCAGATATGGTCGGTCAATCGGTCAGTTTGCGCTCGTTTGTTTGCCTTTTATTGATAGGGTAATTTAATTAAGTTGTAGCTGCTGCCGCTGCAGCCGACTGTCCATTGCGATTAAACTTCAATCAAGCGTTAACAATTTTAATTAAATTATTTCGAAATGTAATTATAACTGTGTTGGCCATGCATAAATTGTGTAATTCATTTATTTAGCAATAACCGAACGACTTCCCAATTACCTTCCCTCTCTCTCTCTCTCTATCTATCTGTCTCTTTCACTCTTCCTTGTCGCTCTCCTTTGGTTGTTTCAACATTTTGAATAAATAATCACAACGTAAGCAAAAAAATGAATTTCATAAATTGGCAGTGCACAATAAAAAACACACAATATGAAACGGTGCAAACAAAAGGAGAAAAAAGCCCAAAGCAAAATGGCAACAATCGACTCTCACACACACACACACACATACTGGCTGTCAGGATATGCTTGGGCCTGTGTCCTGTCACGTCCTGTTGTTGTCCTGTCCTGTCGTCGTGAATCTGTCACATTTGTTAAATGCTGCATTAATCCCCAAGCGTGTGCGTTTCCTTTACTCCGTTTAATCAACTGCTGTTATTATGCATTATCTGCCTGTGTTTCTGCCTATCGGCTCTGCACAAATAGTTATCGATATAACATCGATTATATTTTCAAAACTGCACTTAAAATTTCCTTGAGCTGGTTGGTCTATTTTTATCACAAATTCAATTTCATTGTAATATTAATTGTTGAAATTACAATACACAACATAAAACAAAAATTGTTTCTAGCTAATTTATTTTGAATCAAATTAGCGATCAAGTTTTTTTAGTTATTTCAATTCAAATCAAATTACAAATATAATCGATTGCTATTGCCAAATTTTCTTGCTAGAATTACATCTTGACCTCCCCGCTGCATTGCATTGTTGCGCCCACTGTGCGACAGTGGGCCGTAACGTCAACAGGCGTCAACTGCAATTCAATTCAATTAACGCGACGGTTAAAAGCTCTGCGCAATTAGCTTTGCTCTCGTTATGCCAGTTCAGCCGTCACGCTCGCACACTTACATAACTGTTCTCCATTGTGCTGTCTCGCTCTCTCGCTCTGCGGAGTGCCAGAAGACGAGGGGGGGGGGGGGACATTTTTGCTGATCTTTGCAGTAAGTTGGCAAATTGGCTGCCAGCAGCCAATCGAGCGACTGCAGCACACACATACAGATGTCAACTGTTGGCTTTTGTCTTGCACACACACACACACACACACACACACATGGACTGCTGGTCATGTTGACAAGCAGCCGCCCCTCTCGCCTCCGCTCTCTCCTCCATCTGCTGCCTTCGCCGCTCTCTTTGCTGCCCGAGTTTCACTCTTCGCTTTTTGCTGTTGCTTATCCCAGTTGGATTTTATTGTTTGCATACAGACTGAAGAGAGTGAGTGAGTGAGAGAGAGCAGAGCAGAGCAGATGAGTAGCGCACTCGCACGCACACGTGTTGCCATTTGCATGTGTTGCACTCTCGCTCTCGCTCTCGCTCCTGCTATGTGTGTGTGCAAAGAGAAAACCTTTTATGACAATTAAAACATAATTGACGGTCAACATTAATAAACCAAGCAAAACAGGATATACACGAATAGCAGCTTCCCCTCCTGCTCCTGCTCCTGCTGCTTCTGCTGACCAGTTATTCAGGTGTCCAGCCGAAGCTGTGTGTGTGAGCTGTGACCTCCGCTTCCCTTGGCTCGCCCCTTGGCACATAGCACAAATTGCGTTGCTAACAAGATTGCAATTGAACTTTCAGGCTGTGAAGGGGAGCAAGCGAGGAGACAGCACTAATCCAGCAGCTACTGCTCTCCCGCTCTCGCCTCGTTCGCTTACCTCTGGCAATCGTTTTACTCAAATCAACAACCATTTTGTGTTAGTTAAAAATTCTTTTTGTGTTCTGCTCACACTCACACACACACACACACGATAATAAAAAAAAAATGCTGGGCGGGTGTAAAAGCCAAAAAGAAAATAGAGTGAAAAATGCGCCAAAAACTAAATTTGAAAGCAGCCTCAACCAACCATTCCGTCTCCCTCCCCCCCCCTCAACGCCATCAAATTGCCAAATGAAAATGTTGTAGTCGAAAGCAGAGCGAAAAGGGCGAAGCAGAGTGGGAGAGAGGGAGAGGGAGAACGTGTGAGCAGCTGAGGTGACAATAAACTTGCTAATTGTTGACTTTGCTGTCATGCTCTTGCTCCTTGCTATTATTAAAATTGGCGTCCATTTGTATTTTAAGTTGATTGATGAGAATCCCTGGCGCTAATCAGTTGAGCACGCCAAAACAGCAGCCGACAACAACAATAACAACTGCAACACTTTGTGGAAGGCGCGAAGGATGTGAATAGCATACCAGACTTTTCTATACCCTTTCAGTCAGCTTAAATTAATGTTGCACTTTAGCAGGAATATTTTTTCATTTTTATTTATTCATATGATGAATAGACCGACAAAATGATGTCTTTACATAAAACAATTGTTGAAGCAAATATAGAGAAATACAAAAAAGATATCGAATAATATAATATACAAAATATGAAAAAATATAAAATGCAAAAAATATATAAGAAATAAAATAAAACATAAAACCAAAATAAAATATATACAAAAATTAAAAATTTAAAAACATAATAATCCCAACAAAATGAAAGTATTTGGAATTAAAATACATTGAATTGATAACTAAGACAGGAGATAAACTAAGAGTTGCAGGGTGGTGCGCAGTCGAGCAGGCTTGCCTCGCGCACTTGTTTTTTGCAGCAGGTGACTGTCAAAAAGCGCGCACAAAAGTATGCAACGCGACCGGCGGCTTAACTTTTGCCAAAAACCAATAAAAGGCTGTTGTGTGTGTGTGCGTGTGTGTGTGTGCATGTGTGTGGGTGTCAGACACAGTTGAGTGTCCGACGGTGCGGCTGCTTATGAAATTTTGAACAAAATTGAAATTACGCTAATTGTTTGGGCTCGTGTCGTTCCCCGCTAAAAACGAAACAACAACAAAATGGCACGATTGTCAGTGCGAGTGTGTGTGTGAAGCCAACACTTGCTTCACACACACACACACGCACACACACACAGCAAAAGGCAAAAACAATTAGCGAATTTGATGCGCAAATCCTCGCTGCAAATGCTGTGACGGCTGCCCAGCGGGTGTGAGCGGAGGGGCACTGGAAAGTGCTGTAAGAGGGTTAGCTACAGCATGTCAATGTGTGGGTGTGCATGTGTGTGTGTGTGTGTGTGTGGCAACGGCGCAGCTAATTAATAGACTTACACGCTAGTCGCGCTAGCACTATACTCCCCCCCCCCCCCCCCCTGCCGCCCCTACTCTCTGCCCTGCACAGCTATGCTAATTGTATCCAAGTTGCCTGCCACGTTTTGTGTTGCCCCAAAGCCGCAATGCAGTTGCGCTGTTACTTAGTAGCACAGAGAGGGGGCGAAAGTGCTGCGGTGTTGGGGATGCACAATTCGCGTATTGGTTTTCGCTGCCACTTTTGGGCTGCTGCTGCTGCTGCTGCCAACAGTTAGAAGTCGACCTAAAGCCAGTGCACTATGGTCCAGACGACCACTTTTTGTGCCAAAAATTAATATCTCTTGAACCACGATAGATTTTTTAACGCGGTTTTTTTATTTGAATTAAGCGACCTGATTAGAATTATTTTGGAAAAGTGGGCGTGGCATAGCCTCCTCTAAATATTTTTTTTTTTGCTTAATTTTTTTTTATTATTTATTACCGTTAAAAAAATAATTATTTTATTGGTTTTTTCCTTATGAGGGCGTGACACATTTTTAACTTTCATTTTATTTCATTTTTCATCATAAAAAAAATTGTTTTCTACTGGTAGAAATAATTTGCTTGTATACAGCCGCTCTTTCATTTTAAAGTATTAATAATTCATTTACAATATTTATTTTATGTATACACCTTCTGATGAACCTTATTCATCGTTTACACGTTCGTTATGATCGTTGAAATCAAAATAATTATCATTATTAGCAATTTATTGTTCACCAAACTACAACATATTATCGCCGGTCGCCTTATCTAGTCAAAACTTTTCATACCTACTTCAATATTACACATGCCGGGTGTATTTGATTGGGTTTAGGTATTTTTTAATTGAATTAAAGTTTACTTATATCATTTGAGTCTTACCTTACTCATTAAAACGGTTAAAAATTAGTTATAAATGATAAAGTTATTTTGACGAATTTCAAAAATATTTTCCAATTTTTTTTTATCAAATGAGCTTTTAATTTACATAAACCAAAAACCAAGAATAGCCGCATCAAAGAAATTTAAAAAATAGTCCGGTTTACCATTTTTTCTTAACAAAGATTGCCACAAAGTCAAATATTCTACATTCTTGTAATTGAGGTTATGAACTAAAATTGCAATTTCCAAAAAATGTGGTCAAAAGTGGCAATTCTCACTATATGCAATTGAACAAGAATGGATTAGTCTAAAATATAAAATTAGTTTAAAGCTTGGACTCCCCTGGACTCATTTTGTACACCTTTTTAAAAATGAGATTTCTTTACTAAAACGCACATGTTGGGCGACTCACTTTAACATTAAATTACAAAGACATCACATTGGCTAGACTCATTTAATTTCACGAAACACGTAGTACAAACTCCACTAATTAAAACCCATCATTAAAATTGGATTAATACTCGTTTTTTTTTAAATTTATTTGAAATTGAAAATTGCAATGCAATCTGCATTTTCCTACTGCACTAGCTTTTGCAAATAAACAGCTGTGTTTGACAGCTGTTTTCGCGAAAGTGGCGCCATCTATGCAAATTTCTGGTATGTAACTTAAAAGGTCACTCATTTTCTGATGCAACGCCATCAAAATCGGGGTAATATTTTAACTTTTATAAATTAACTTTATGGCACAAAAAGTGGTCGTCTGGACCATAGTGCAGTGTGCGGGGGAGAGCGAGAGGGAGAGAGTTTGTCAGCTTTGCGGCTCGTCGTTGTGTGTGCGTTGTGTTTGCTAATTAGTAAATCATAATTACTCACTCACATTTGCTCATTTACTCCCTCCACCTCCATCTCCATCTCCGCTTCCCTCAGCCGACGTCTCCATTTCCATAGCCCACAGGCGGCCATATTGAACGCAGGCAAACAATTCCCAGAGCATCGTTCCGCACCCCTCGCCATTTGCCTGTCGAAGCTTTTAGTTCAATTTGATCGACAGTTGTGGATGCCCAAAACATCTGCTGCCCGTGTTCAGCACACAAACTCTCTCACTCGCTAACTGGCTTTATGTGCGCATCCCGACTGACTTTATCGCATAGTAAATATCGGTGTGCGAGATTTAGCCAAAACTATCGCGCGAGGCTTTATGCAAAATTAAGTAAAATTATTGCAATATGTTGCCTTAAAAAAATGTATAGAAAAGGTTTAATAATAAATATTTAAAATATTGAATCACATTTGTGAATAATTTGAATTTAAATAAGTAGTGCTTTTTTTTTTTTTTTTTTTTAATTTAATTTTCGCCGGAATCGTTCAATGCCATTTGAACATAACCGGACGGATGTAGACGAGGGCATATATATACATATATAGTAGATGTTAAGTAATGCAAACAGCAGAGCGAAAAGTATAGCATACTTTATAGGGCATGCATTGAGTTCAAAGAAAATACGCTGCGTATACGTAATTTCGAATGCAACAATTTTATCATTTGTAAATTTCTTGTCAATTTTAATTTCAAAATAATAAAATGCATATATTTGTGATCATTCAAATATATTAAAAGTTAACGATCATGTCAAATAATTTTTTTTAATTTACCATTACGTAGCATACGTTCTAGGGCATTTTGTTAGCGTGTGTCACTTTATCTTATTTTTGTTGGCATTTGTTGTGGGAGCTTCATCGTCTTGAAATCGAGCTGAAAACTGTTGCCTGCTCTGTTGCAGGCGCTGACAAACTAATTACAAACTTAAACCTAAATACCGAAAACGAAAGCTTGCAACTCAAACAAAAACTGTGCACCTCCGCCCCTCCCCCTCCCACTCACTCTCTCTTCCTCTCTCCACTCCACTCCGCTCGCATCCAGCACTTTGCACTGCTTGCTAATTATATAAGAGATAGCAAGCTGTGCTATAAGCCTCTCTGTGTGTGTGTGTGTGTGTGTGTATGCCATCTCGCTCATACTTGCTGCCATTTGACTTTTGCTTACATATGTAATTAAATTGCTCAATTAAAATTGCACACCCTTTTGATTATCGCTGGCGCAGTTTTGACTCGTGCGCCAGCGACAGCGGCAGTAACTTTTATTAATCAGTGAAAATCGTTTACCAACAACAACGACAGATGATGATGATGATGTTAATAATGTTGTCCGCCCAACAATTGCCCAGAATTTTACAAGTTTCTTTTGTGCTCGTCTGCCCACGATTTGGACTCGTGCCGCGCTTCGTGCTGCTCCCTGCTCCCCCCCTTCCCACCATTGGCTCGTTTTCAGACGCCCACGACGACGGCGACGTTAAATCAACACCATTTCGTAAATTAAAAGTGCCAAACGAAGCGACGCGACAGCGGGCAGCGACGCGACTGCGTTCATATTAACTGTATTTACAATTATCTGTATGTGTCTGTGTGTGTGTGTGTGTGTGTGTGTCCGACTTGCACTTGCGTTTGCATACGCTCGATCTCTGCCATGCTGCGAACATGTGTTTTAAGCGACATGCATTGCACATGTATGGCCTGTCTGTATGTGTGTGTGTGTGTCCTAAGAGTTGCTGCTGCTGTCGGCATTTATGCACATAATTCCTTTTGCGCTCTCCTCTCACTCATTGCTGTTTACACAAGTTGAGTTGGCTGCTCTGGTTCTTCTTCTTCTTACTGCTTGCTGCTTGCGCAAGTTGTTTTCTTTTTTTTCGCCATTCGTTTCGTGCCGTTCTCCAACTCCATCTTTTGGCAGTGCAAATTCCCTATGGTGCTAATTACGTCACTGTTGACGTCCTCTCTCTCTCTCTCGCCAATTGCATACTTTTGTGCGCGCGTCGTATATTTTTTAATTGGCCTCCATTGTTGTTGTTGCTGCACTTGCTACTTGGTGTGCTGACTTGACGATTGTTGTTGTTTTTGTTGTTGGCGGCACTCGTTAGCTAAATGTTGTTACTCAAATTTGATTGAATTTGTTTTTCATTGCGGTCGCTTGCACACACGTCTTGTGGATATGGCAACTCTGTTTTGCGGTCCTTGTGAGAACTTGCTTAGTTGACAGCGCACCATTTGTGATTAAATGGACATCAAATAATTGTTTATTTATTTCCCCAAAAATGTTATAAATTAAATATTTTAGTTAATAGCATTTATGTTTAAATTTAATTGATACTTGTTAAAACACATTCCATTGCTGAACTTGAACCTGAGACGCATTTGAACTAGTTCACGAACAGTTCCAGACTTCATCTCATTCCACAGTTCCACTTGCACTAGGTGGCAACTCAATAATCTTTGCTGTGTGCTTTTGTTTTCAATTGTCTAATTGATAGTTAAATACAATTTTGGCAGACATTTTGTGCTGTTGTTGCGCAGTATGTTGTTGCTTACGGTTAATTGGGGGGTGCCAACATTTATTTGCATTTGCTCAAATTAAATTGCAAATAAATGAAGTAAAACCTGCTCAATTTCTAAGAGTAGGTCAACGCATAGGCTCATGCTCTCTCTCGCTCTCGCTCTTTCGTGCACTCACTCGATAACGTATCTGTTACTTACTGTTCCCCTCCCCTTTCCTTCCCCCGAGACCCAACCACAGCCATATTTACTCTTTGTACTTGCAAAAGAAATTGTACTAATGGAATTATTTCATGTTCTCTTCTTTTTATTTCAACTCGCGTCGCATTTCGTTTTGTTTTGTTTGTCGTTTTGATTTGCTTTCGTTTTTTTTGCGTTCTTTGGACATTGTGCAAATAAAAGTCGAACATTGCTGCTGTTTCTTGTTCATTTTCTTGGCGTTTCATCTTTCGCTGCTGCTTCCATGTAGTGCTGACGCAGCCGTTTCCCGTCAAATTTGGCTTTTTTTAAAAATATAGTTTACGAGTGTGATTTTCTGCATTTTCTATAGGTATGTTTTGTAATTGCTTTTGTCCTGTGGATGAATACAAATTACATAAAATATACGGATATTTTGCTGAATTTTTGTTAGCCTTTTTTACTCTTACTTCCCGCTGAAAGTTAGCAACACTGCTGCTCTCTATCGCTCTCTCACTCGTTTCGTCAGGCATACGTTCAATCTCTCAGCAATGGCGAAGATGAAATCAAAGCAAAGAAAGGCACGCGATGACGTCGCTGTCGGCACAGCAACCGATGCCGCTGCCGCCGTCGCTGCCGCCGCAATCGTCGCCGCAAAACGAGCAAAACTTTTTTGTTTTCCTTTGGGGCGTTTCAAATAATTTTTGACTGATTGAATTATTAATAAAATTGATCGAAATGCAAAGAGAAGCGGCGTCGCTGCCGCTGCCGCTGCTGCTGCTGCTAGCTGGTCAACAAAAATAATGTTGATTGAATTAAGTACTTTAAAGCTTATTGCATAGGTAGGAGTGAGGGGGGTGGTTGGGGCGAACTACACTGAATGTCCAGTCTGTATTTCTTGTTGGATTTGTGTGCCAAAAAGCAACGCACACACTCATGTGTGTGTGTCGAATTGAGGCAACATTTAATTAACACGAATTTCCATTAATATGTATTAATTACAGTTGACTTAATTTTTGATAAGCAACAATAAACATCGCCTGCTAATTGCATTATTACGTGCGTCAAATTGTCTCTGTGCTAGTGTGTGTTGGTGTGTAAATGTGTTAGTGTGTGTGAATCTAGATTGATTGACATGAAACATCCGACAGGCGACAAAGACGTCGATACATTTTCTAATTGTCAATTAATTGAAATTTTTTTCAGCTCATTGCTGTTGTATTTGTAATACCGGTTACCCTTAGGGTAGAAGGGTATTATAGCCTTGGAATCTCCGTCCCCAAAAAGTATATGTATTCTTGAGCAGTGCCAACAGAAAAGACGATATAGCCATGGTCTGTCGGTCTGTCCGTATGAACACCTAGTATGTCTGGTGTATACTTTTCGGTATAACTTTGAAATATAAGAGTTTTGCATTCCCAAAAAAGGTTTGGCATCGCATGCCGCAGTCGAGCACCCTCGACTTGTTGTATTATTATTTTTGTGGCATGCAACATTGTGGGCAACAACTCGTACTTTTTGTCGGCTGACGGGATCCACACAGAAATGCAAATTAAGCAAGAAAACAATTTCGCTGATTTTCCAGTCCATTTTATTTATATTTATTATGCATATAGTATATATATATATTTCACAATTTTCGGGTAACCCGAAATAAAAAACGTAGCAGCGAACTGTTGACCGCGCTCGCTCCAGTTCTGGGGCGGCAAGAATCGGCAGCATTTGGGGGCAAGCTTGGGCTCGCGTTGTGCTTCCCGTGCGTCGGCCAAGCGCCACCGGAGAGTGCATTAAATATTTACATAAATTTTTTAAAATCAAAAATTAAATAATAAAAAACAGCCATCGAGTGGGGAAGGGAGGAGAGAGAAGAGGAATGAAATGCCTTCAGATTGACGCACAGCAGCGCAATCGGGCCATCGACCAATGGACATCGGACATCGGACATCGAACATCGATGGCCACCGGCTCTATCCACAAACAAGCCTCAATGCGAGCCAAGCGACCAATTGCCTTTTATTAATTAATTTATTTGACTTGTTGTTGTTGTTACACTGTCTGCCCGTTACACTGACGTCCTGCAATTTCAATTGCATTTATTTCATTGCTTTTTTTTGGTGTGTGTTTTTATTACTGCGATTATTTACGATTTTCTGGTGTTTTTGTTGCTCGTGCTGCTGTTATTAATATTAAATATTTATTTTGCAATTCTATTTAATTTGCATTTTATAATTGCATTTTGATTGAGCGCCTCTCGCCCATCAATTTAATTGGCCTTTTGGTCGCTGCGCAAAAAAGTAGGCAACGTTATTTTTCATTACTCGTATTGCGATTAAATATTTGGCAGTTTGCAATATTCACAATATTATCGATATTATGGGGATCACCGCGTTGCCACCTGGCAACCGCAAAACTGTGGCAACATTGTTCACGGTCAAAACCGAAAGCCGAAATAATCTGCGAATAGTATAAAAGTCTCCATCTTGGAGACTGGGTTAAAAATATGCTTGAGGTAATTTGAATCTCTTATTAAGGTTCGCTTCTAACTTATATAGCAAAGGATGAGTTGAGTCATTTTGAATACAAAAAAAAAATAGTATATTACAATAGGATGTAATATCTAAATATTTTCAACACTAGTGTAAAATTCATCAAGAAATAAGCAGCAGCTTTGTCTATTATTTCCCCTCTATCGCTTTAGTTTCAACTTAAGCACACAGATGACTATATCAAAAAAATAAATAACAATTATTGCAATGGCCGAACACATGCTCAACTGTTGCATAATTGAGTCAACTCGCTGCAAAGTGAATAACCATTCATTTTGCCACTTACAATGGACTATTTACTGACCCGGCTCATATGGTGGAGCGTCAGACGTTGGCTTATCCATGACAGCAGGACAGCAAAGGGGGCGACTGGACTGGACAGCAGCCGACCCGCTTAACCCCCAGTTCTCTCTCTCTCTCTCTCTCTCTCTCTCTGGCCGCTGCTCTGCGCGACAATCAAAATTAAAATGAGTGGTTTATTAAAATTTAAACGCTTCACTTTGCGCGCGCAAAAAGCATTTCTCTTTTTTTTTTTTCGCTGTTTTTTGTGTGTTGCCTTTTGCCTTTACAAATGTATATCTTGGGCCGAAATGAAAATTGAGGACAATGAAGGGGAATATGCACACACACACACACACACACACACACACAGAGAGAGCAAGGACGAGATGTGAATGTGAATGTAGATGTGGTCGAGGATGAGCCAGAATCGGAGCTGGAGATGGGAACGAAAATGAGAAGGAGAATGAGGCCGTCGCTGTGTTGGCTTTGGCTACTTTGATGTATATTTTCATATTCCACAGAGACGAGCCAAACGCACATTGACTGCTGTGGCAGAGGCGGTGGCAGAGGCGGTGGCGGTGGCGTAGCCAGGTCGCGGATGAAGTGAAACGGGACTGCAGTGGTTGGCTGGGTGCTGGTCTCAACTGCTGTTTGGTCAGCGGATGTGGCGCGGTTGGAGGCAGAGCCTTGACGTTTGTCTCTGACATTTAAAAGTTGATTGATTTTACTTGCGCCCGCACATCGCCAGCCACCCTCCGTGGCCACCCCCTGCGTTTCCTCCCCCTCCACCTCCCCCTCTGCCTCACCGCACTCTGCGTCTGTTTTTCTTGCTAGCTCCGCTCATCATTGCCTTCATTAGCAAGGAATCAGCGTCGTTCTTGCTTCTATTTGCCTTTATTTTAATTACATTGATTTTGATTAAATGCGCCACATTGTTCGCTCTCTCTCTCTCTCTCACTCTCTCTGTCTATTTGCACATCATTAAAATTGTAAAAATATTAAATGGCAAAACAAAAAACTAAGACAAACAAAAATGCAGTGCGCACATATTTGAGTGTATTTTTAAGGGATATTTTAATGCCGCCGCCGTCGAATTTTGTGTTTCGCCGGCGATTTGGGGTGGTGAGTGGCCGCAAAGCAGATAAATACGGAATCAAACCGTAAATTTGTTTATCGAAGGGGAAACAACATTTTGATCACATTGATAGCCATGTGAATACAGCAACTGTTGTTTTTTGAGGCTCTCCACAGTATGAAAGTGATGCGTGGCAGTTGTATTACTATCGATAGTAATCGATAACACACAAAAAATAGTCTGCTGCCCACTGTCGTTGCTCTTCTTTCTCTCCCTTGCGTCGTGGCAATCAAAGTGAACGTTTTAAAATATTCAGTTGACCCGCCTGTCGCGCTTGCTGCTCATTATTTGTTAAGTGGCTTAATGAAAGCGGCCTTCAGCTCGCTGCCATTAGCTTTACCGTTAGCTGTCTCTGTTTACCGATTATGCCAGTTGCCCTCTGACATCCCCATGCCCCCATGCTGTAGATCTGAAATTTTTAATGTGAAGTATGCTGCAGTCGAGCACGCTCGTCATTTGCAGCTGGCTTTTAATTAAGTCGCCTTGCTTTTTAAATGTTTACTTGCTCACTCCCGATTTCTCTGCTCTTTCGCTCTCTTTCAGACAAACTGGCCAGCTGCTTTGTGTGCAAGGCGGAGGCGTGTCCGCGAACGCGTCCCCTCAAGAAGGGGCGTGGCCAGCAGTATGCGATACCGGACGAGACGATACCGGCGGGAGCGCGCGTCTGCAACAGCTGCCAGTGCAAGTCGGTGCGCAATCGCTACCCGAACTGCCCGCTGCCCACGTGTCCCAATCCCAAGGATCGGGCGCAACGATTGCGCAACATTCCGACCAGACTGTTCGAGCTGTCGCCGGATGTGCGCGATCCGTTGATGGCCGAGTTCCAGATACCGCCGCATGCGACGCGCTGCTGCTCCGCCTGCCTGATGCGCATTCGCCGCAAGCTCGATCCCCAGCTGAATCTCACCGACGACGAGCGACGTCGAGCGGTTGGCGGCGGCGGCGTCGGCGGCGGCCTGGGCGACGGCAGCGGCGGCGACGAGACCGACGTCAGCACCTCCTCCTGCGACGAGCGGGAACCCGGCGGCTCTGACACCGCCTCCGTCGACAGTCCCGAGAATCTGCAGCGTCACAAATCGCAGCTAACCAAGCAGCACCAGCACCAGCAGCAGCAACAACAACAGCAACAACAGCAACAACAGCAGCAGCAGCAGTTGTCGCAGCAACAACAGTTGCCACAACCGCCGCCAGCACCGCAAAAGCCACAGCAACAACAGCAGCAGCAGGCGACGGTGCGCAGCGTGGCAGACGCTTCGGGTGCCGCGTTGACCATCACTCCGACCCGGATGAGCGCCAAGGCGGCGGCCGCGGCGGCGGCTGCCAACGACAACGAGCGTCTGCTGCCGCCGGCGTGCCAGGCGCCCAAGAAGCAGAAGACGAGCGAGGAATACGACTCGTCGGCCACCGAGACGGCGGACGAGGAGAACGAGAACTCGCCGGCGAACCGACAGAGCCCCAAGGTGATCTTCAATGCGGTTTCGCATGCGCATGCGCACGCCAACGTCCATGGCCATGGTCATGGGCATGCGCACGGCAACAATGTGGGCGGTCTGCAGCCGCCCAATCCAGCAGCAGCTGTCGCCCTAACCGGACAGCAGCAACAACAGCAGCAACAGCAGCCGAATGGACCGACAAGCATGCGTCGGGAGGCGGTGAACAATGTGCAGGATTGCGTCTACTCGGTGATCGAGCGGCAGCTGAAGCAGCAGCAGAAGAATCCCCAGCTGCCGGGCAACAACCAGCAGCAACAGGGTGGCAAGCAGCAGCAGCAACAGCAGCAGCAGCAACAACCCCAACAGCAACAGCAACACAACAATCTGGAGCGCAAGGAACTCACGATTGTGCGCGAGTATCGCCAGGATGGCAACGCGTTGCACAAGCAACAGCAGCAACAGCAGCAGCAACAGCCGCCGCCTGGACTGCCGCATGGCACCTCGGTGCAGAAGCTCGGCTCGCGCGCCGTCGCGCCACAGCAGCAGCAGCAGCAGCTACCGCCGTCGTCGCTGAACAGCAGCAGCCACGGCCACGCTGCACATGCGCACAGTCACGGCCACGGCGGCCACAGCAACAGCAACAGCAGCAACGCCAGCAGCAACAGCAGCAACGTCAGCAACAACAACGGCGACAATCTGGCCACCTTGATACCGACCGTCGTCAACTCGCATCTGGCCATTGCCGCCGCCCATCACGTGCACTTGTCGCATCCCGCCCTGATGCAGCAGCAGCAGCAGCAGCAACAGCAGCAGCAACAGCAACAGTCGAGCGGCGGCGTCGACAAGGCGACCATAACGCCAGTGCTGAAGAAGAGCTCAGTGACGCCGACGCCACCCGAGACCATCATCTACAACGTGTCCGGCAGCCATGTGACGTCCCAGCAGCAGCAACAGCAGCAGCAGCAGCAGCAATCGGCGCCGCCAGCAACACATGCGGTGCACGGCCCGCCGCCGTCGCAGCGCTTGCCGCCCGCCCAGGAGGAGCCGCAAACGCTCGACCTGAGCATCAAGAAGCCGCCCCGCGACGGCCACTCGCCGCACACCGGACCGGCGGCCGCAGCGGCAGCAGCTGCCGAGCGGCATCACGGACCGCCCGCCTCGATGGGCGGCGCCATCAAGCATATTCCGCGCAGCACGGGGCCGATGTATCGCGGCGATGCGGTGCAGACGCTGTCCGTCTCCGGCCCGCCGCCCGCCTCCACCTATCTCTCGTATCCGCAGATGCACGGCGTCGGTGTGGGCGTGGGCGTGGTCAAGGCGTCGTCAGTGGGCGCGGTTGGCGGCGGCGTGCCGCCCGGCTCGCTCTACGTCCAGCCTGTGCCCCTCGGCCAGGGTCAGTTGACGCGACCCGCTCAACCGCCGCCGGCTCTGCCGCAGCCCCCGGCGACGCGTGTCTCCAAGCTGCCGCCCAAACTCAGTCCGCAGCAGCAGCAGCAGCAGCAACATCTGTCGTCGCCCCAGCAGCAGCAACAACAGCAGCAGCAATCGCCAGCATCGGGGTCGCAGCACCAGCAGCTGCAGGTGGTCAAGGTGGGCTCCATAACGCACGGAACGCCCGCGAACAGCGGCCAGCAGCAGATCATTGTGCACGCGGCGCCCTCGTCGCTGCTCAGTCCCAAGTACGAGAGTCTGGTGCGTCAGACGCCGCCGGGCAGCTGCCCGGAGACCGGCAAGCACGGCTCGATCACGCAGGGCACGCCGCTGCACCTGCCGCCGCACCATCTGGAGAGCAAGCGCACCTACGACTTCTACAAGAGTTCGCAGCGTCTCAGTCCCGCCCAGGCGCCGCCGCCGCCGCAGCAATCGTCGCCACAGGCTCAGCCGCCCCAGGGCTATGGCGTGGCGGTCGGTTCGCCGTATTCCCGGTCGCCGTACGGCGGCGTTGTGGAGCAGCCGTCGGTACTGAGTTCGCGCCAGATTGTCATCAACGATTACATCACGTCGCAGCAGATGCAGGGCCAGCAGCAGCGCAACGTGTCGCGCGGCAGCAGCAGCGCTGGCGGCGGCGCTGGCTCCGGCTCCGACAAGGAGTCGCCCTCGCCCAGGAACAGCGTCAGCGGCGGCTCGGCCGTCTACGCCGGCTACGAGAAGGAGCCGCAGCCACGCGGTCGTGCCGAGTATTCCAGTCGCGCCTCCCCAGCCGATCATTCCAACAGGTAGTTACCACAGACGACCTTCTGCCTTCTCAGCCAGCTAAATAACATTCTCTTTTCCTTCGTAGCACGCCGAGTCCGCATCGCACGCCGCCACCGCAGCGTCAGGGCGTCATCCAGCGGCACAACACCGGCTCCAAGCCGCCGTCCCCCGCGGCGCCGCCTCCAACTCGCATGCATCTCGTCACGCCCTACAACTACTCGCCAGGTAAGCGAAAATCCCTTTGGTTGCAGCTCAGATTGCGTCCAAGTCATGGGTTCAGATCAGCTTAGTTCGATTCCTTAGGCTGTGAAACTAACAACCTGAAGAAATACAAATTTCTATGATCCCTGTTGTTAATAGTATTGTGTGTAAATTCAGATCAAATGGGTTGAAGTCATCAATTCCTTAGGCTCTGAACTTAACAACCTGAAGAAATATAAATAATCATTTCTATGAACACTGTTGCTAATGGTCTTATGTGAAAGTTCAGATCAAGTGGGTTCAGATCAGTTAGTTCGATTCCTTAGGCTCTGAAACTAACAACCTGAAGAAAAACAAATTGTTAATAGTATTGAGTGTAAATTCAGATCAAATGGGTTCAACTCATCAGCTTAGTTCAATTCCTCAGGCTCTGAAACTGACAACTTGAACAAATACAAATTGTTAATAGTATTGTGTGTAAATTCAGACCAAATGGGTTCACCGCATCACCTTAGTTTGATTCCTTAGGCTCTGAACTAACAACCTGAAGAAATACAAATTTCTATGATCAATGTTTTTATAAATATTGTGTGTAAATTCAGATCAAATGGGTTCAACTCATCAGCTTAGTTCAATTCCTCAGGCTCTGAAACTAACCACCTTAAGAAATACAAATAATCTACTCTATGAACACTATTGCTAATGGTTTTATGTGAAAGTTCACATCAAGTGGGTTCAGATCAGCTTAGTTCGATTCCTTAGGCTCTGAAACTAACAACCCGAAGAAATACAAATTTCTATGATCCCTGTTGTTAATAGTATTGTGTGTAAATTCAGACCAAATGGGTTCACCGCATCACCTTAGTTTGATTCCTTAGGCTCTGAACTAACAACCTGAAGAAATACAAATTTCTATGATCAATGTTTTTATAAATATTGTGTGTAAATTCAGATCAAATGGGTTCAACTCATCAGCTTAGTTCAATTCCTCAGGCTCTGAACTTAACAACCTGAAGAAACACATAAAATCATCTCTAACTTGAAAATTCAGATCAAGTGGGTTCATCTCATTAGCTTAGTTTGTTTCAGAACCTCAATTCTGAACGGTTACTCTAGCAACTTGTCTTAAACAATTATCGACAATTCCAATTGCAAATTAATTTTATTGAAATACTTTCCTCCACCTCTGAACAGCTGGACACGATGCGCTGGCCTCGTTTGTGGACGTGGCGGTTCAGCAGCCGCAGCTGCCGGTGCCGTCGCAGAAGGATGAGAAGTCAGCAGCATCGCAGTCGGCGCCACAGCCGCAGCCGCCGCCACCGACGCATGTGCAGGTGTCGCAGGCACCGCCGCCGCCGGCAGCACACCACGATCTGCGCTACCGCGATCCCATCACGGCCATCCACCATCAGCAGATGGCGGCCGCGGTGCATCAGCAGTATGGGGCGCAATACTATCGCCTGAACGCGCTGCACCAGATGGAGCAGGCGGCGAAGCGCGACCAGCGGCAGCAGCAGCAGCAGAGCATCGATCGCGAGATCATACAGAACCAGGAGCGCCTGCAGCTCCGCATGGAACGGCAGCGCGAACAGGAGCGCCAGCGACGTGACCAGGAGCGACGCGAACAGGAGCGTGCGGCTGACGACAGTCGGCGCATGGATCGCGATCGCATGGATCGCATCATTGCGAACTCGGTGCCGCCGCCGCCCGTTCACGGACACGCGCTGTCCCACGGCCATGGCCACTACATGCGCGGCCCGGTGCCCGAGACCGGACCCCCTCGCACCATTCCCGACCGCGAGCGAGACGCGTAAGTAGCACAAACTGAACGCAGCCAGGAGGAGGCAGCAACTAATCTCTGATCTCTCGATCTCTCTTTGCAGCTACTATCGTCAGGCGCACGCCACGAAGCCGTCGGAGGATGGACAGCTGAGCGCACAGAGTCTCATCGATGCGATCATCAAGCACGAGATCAGGCGCACCGGCGAGATCGGCAGTCTGCCCCGCGATATAACGCGTCCCTCCTACGTAAGTGTCGATCATCGATGACAACCCAATTGATTTTTGTGTCATGCCTGACCCGAAATTGTGGAACTGTCCGCTGATAATAGAATTCTGTAAAACAGACCATTTATTTCCCCGTGACGTCGTCCAGCTAACAGTCCGATTCCGAGACATAGCATCAAGCCTCCCGAAACTGCGGAACTGTCCGCTGAAAATGTCCGCCGTAATATACGCCGAAATATACTGCAGAGTCAGGCAATGTGATCAGGGAATTAAATTGCCTGACGACGAATATGTTCGCAAAAAACAGATAACTTATATCAGATTCCGAGATATAGATTGATTTTTGCGTCATGTCTGATCTGAAACTATGAAACTGTCCGCCTAAATGTCCGTGAATAAAACGAAAGTGAATGAAATTCCCTGACGTCTATTTCGTCAATTTATATCCCCGTCACGTTGTTGAGCTAGCGGTCAGATTCCGAGCACCATATGGGCTGAAATCGTAGCTGACCGGGACTTCCATGCCTAAAGAAACGCAAATGTCAGTCTGCAATGTTGTCTAGTGACATGAAATGAATTGGCCAACCAAATAAAGCACAAACTACTAATCGTCGCACTTTTTGCTCCCTTGCAGTATCAGCGCGATCTGCGACAGTCGCTGGAGGGCGGCGTCTCGCTGCTGGCCGCCGAGAACAACGGCAAGCCGAACTCCAGCTCGCCGAACGTCATCAACATTGATCTGGACCAGGAGCAGCGCATCTCCGCGAATCCCCAGCAGCAGCAGCAGCAGCAGCAACAATCGGCAGGAGCGCCGCCGACGGGATCGAGTCGCTCCGTGCACGGATCGCTGCGTGGCCAGGGCACGCCCACATCGCAGGCGGGCGGCGGCCCCTCGCCATCCCAACAGCAGCAGCAGCAGCAGCAACAACAGCAGCAGCAGCAACAACAGCAGCAGCAGCAGCAACAGATTCACACGAAGAGCATCACGTTGCGTGAGGTGACGGACTCGATTATAACGAACAACTACGGGCCAAATCCGCATATGCGTCCCGCCTTCATACCCTATCTGCCGGATGCGCAGGCGATTCTGACGCCCGACCGCTGGAAGCAGAACCGCCGCCAGCAGCAGAAGGCCGAGGAGGCCGCCGCCGCAGCAGCAGCTGCCGAGCGCGCCAAGCAATCGCCCATCCAGGTGTCGGACAGCGGACGCGGCGGCAGCAGCAGCGGCGGCGGTGGCGGCGGCAGCAGCAGCAGCGGCAGCAGCAGTGGCGGCAACAACGTCGGCGGACCGCCCAGCGTCGGACGGTCGAACACGCCGGGCGAGGATGCTCGCAACATCATCCGCATGCCGCAGGCGGTCAGTCCCCGCAAGTACGAGCTGATCATGCAGCAGGCGGCCGCTGCTGTGGGCGTCGGCGTCGATCCCAGCCACTACTTCCTGCCCGCCCCCGGCACCGTGGTGGGCCGCAGTCCGGCGCCGCCGCCCTCGGCCAGCGAGCAGCGTGGCGGCGGCAGCGCCGGCTCGGCCGGCAGCAGCGCAGGCAGTGCTGGCGGCGGCGGCGGCGGCAGCGGCAGCGGCGGCGGCAGCGGCTCCAACTTCGACATCTACGTGAAGAACCGCATCGCGGAAGTGATGCGCGACGACTACGGCAAGAACCGCATTGTCGAGGCGATGCGTCCCGACTACGAGGAGCATCATGCCGCCCACATGCACGCCGCCCACGTCCATGCCGCCGCCGTGGCCGCCGAGCACAGCGAGCAGCAGCAGCAGCAGCTGCGCGCCAAGGACTCGGGACCGCCGCCCAGCCATGAGATCAGCGTGTCCCGCAAGACGCCCAACCAGTACGAGGTGGTGGACAGCGGTCGTCGCTCCGCCAGCAGCAGCGGCAGCGGCGGCGGCGGCGGCGGCGGCGGCTCGAACAGCCATCATGCCGCCGCCGCCTACCACGCAGCGCCGCCGCCGTCGGCGGTCAATGCGTTCGCGGCCAGCACCTATGCGTATCCGTACAGCGCGCTGACGGTGCCGAGCGCTGCCGGCGGCCTGCCGCCGCCGCCCACAATGCCGATGTCGCTGCAGGCGGGACCGGCGAGCCACCTGAGCGCCAAGACGGCGGCGCATGTGCTCAGCAAGGTGAACGCAGCGGCCGCTGCCGGTCTGGTGGTGGGCGGCGTTGCTGGCGTTGGCGGCGCTGCGGGCGGCGGCAGTGTGGGCGTCGTTGGTGGCGTCGGCGTCGGTGTTGGCGTGGGCGGCATTGGCGCCTCCGTTGTTGGCGGCTGTGGCGGGCAGCACAACGCCAGCGTGTCGGCGGCGGTGGCAGCGGCGGCGGCTGCGGCAGCGGCGGCCAGCGAGCCAAAGCCGCTGCTGTCATCCAAGTATGACGCGCTTAGCGACGAGGATTAGTTGTGACTGCAGGCGTCGTCGTCCGGCATGCGCAGTCTGACGGCAGCAGCGACGGCGCCTCCAGCAGCAAATCCTCACAGCGCAGCCAATGTCTATCAGCAGCCGTCGTCGTCGTCGTCGTCCTCCACCTCCTCCTCCTCGTCCTCGCAGCAGCAGCAGATCAGCTGGAGCAACAGTGCTGCCTATCGACGACATCAGCAACAGTCGCCACAGCAGCAACAGCAACAGCAGCAGCAACAGCAGCAGCAACAGCAGCCGACAACATCACAGCCGCCTTCGCCGCGGGGACATCATCAGGCGCATTATCAGCCGACGGCGCTGCTGCCGCCGCCGCCACTGCAGTCGGCGGCGCAGCAGCAGCAGCAGCGATCGCTGTACACACCGGGACAACATTACACAGACCCAGCAGCAGCAGCAGCAGCAGCGGCAGCCGCAGCGGCAGCGCATCACTACGCAAGCAGTGCGGGCGGCGGTCCAGCTGCAGGGCATGGCTACTATTGAATCATCACCAGCAGCAACAACAACAACAACCAGAGCAACAAGAACAACACGTAATTAGCAGCAAGTTCTATATATGTATATGTATGTGTCTATGTCTATGTGATAAGACTACACACACACACACACACACACACACTGACTAGATATCTGTGCAAATTGTAAAAACAAAAACAAGAAAACAAAACAAAAGCAAAGACGAAACAATGTTGACAGCTGGCTTAACGAGAGAGAGAGGGAGAGAGAGAGAGAGGCTACACTTAGGTGATCGAGTGTGCCAAGCAGTGCAAGCAAGCAGTGCATGGCTAGCGAGAGAGAGAGAACAACACACACACACACACACACTGACAGCTAGAGTTGCCGTAAAACACACATTATCTGCATTATCTGCTCCCGATGCAGAACTGCTCCAATCTATTCCGCACTTTAACCATTGAATGCGCCAGTTTGTGTCTCGCTCCTATGTTATTTATTCTAGCTGCCGCTCTCTCTCGCTCTCTCTCTATTCATTGATGTTCTGTATATTTTATTAGTTCTTAATTACGTGCATTTGTTGTACTTTGTATCCCAAACGTAAACCTAACCTCAAAAACACACACTTTGAGTCGAAAACATAAGAAAATAAACTGTAGTGACAAAAACATAATTATGAAAACTATAATATAATGCATATATACATACATACAAGAAACAAAAAAGAAAATTACATTTAAATTTAAAAACACTGTTGGGCTGTTCTTAGAAAAGAGAAAAAATCTACAAAAAAAAAAAAACAAACAAACAAACAAAAACAAAAAGAAATATAAAAAAATCCAAGTATAAATGAAAACAAAATCAAGTAAATATATATTATGATGATAGTACACTTGCAAAACATTTATTTAAACAATATTATGTAAATTTCATAAAACAGAAGTAATTTAAAAGTAAACAACAAAATATACTATACAATTTTTGTACTAAGCATACTTATAATCATATATATTTTTTTTGCTACTTTCTATGTGTAAGTTTTAATTTATAATCCAATATTGTTTTTTTTTTTTTATATGAATGCTATAATACGCTCTATGCTATTGAATTATGTACGTTTAAATATTATAATGATTGTGTAATTAATATTAAGCGCAAAATCGATATATATATATATTTATATATATATATATATATATAATATATATGTATGTACACATTAATACAGACAATTATATATGTATATATATATTTAATATGTATGCATATACATATATTAATATGATTATATACATAATATTTTTTATAAACATAATTATGACTTACAAAAACCAACAGTTTTAGTGTTTAGCTATTTTACTGTTTGTGTTTTTTTTTTTAACTTATTTTTTACGTGCAAAATGCCGCAAAGCAAAAACAAATATTATGGAAAAGTAATTTACAACAAATTCAATATTTTTAATACACAATTGTAACTAAAAAGTAAAACAAACAAACGCTAAGACTT
Source organism: Drosophila formosana (assembly GCA_035045625.1). Taxonomy (NCBI): domain Eukaryota; kingdom Metazoa; phylum Arthropoda; class Insecta; order Diptera; family Drosophilidae; genus Drosophila; species Drosophila formosana. The sequence goes on along the minus strand of JAWNOW010000844.1, from coordinate 313,601 downwards.
ATTCAACAACAAAACAAAATTGTAAAATATTAACAGAAAATTATATATACACATACATACATATTTGTATATTTAAATATAAACGTGAAAATCATTGAATCAAGGCGGAAACGGATATATTGAAAAAACACACACACACTCACTCAAAAACACCAATGCAAAAGCATTCACTGAATACACACATGCAACTTTGTTGTTGGGACACCGGTTTAGTTAAGATAATGTCCCGTGATTTTCGATTTTCCGATTCGATTTTTAATTTTGAGTTCTCTTTTTTCATCATCCCTAAAGGATTCGTGTCGAATAGTGACAGTTCATTTTGTTTCTCGCAATTATCATTAAAAGCACTAATATTGCAATAATTATTCTGTTCGTTTTTATTGATCATCTCTTGGTTTGAAGCATGCAAGAAAGGCATAGCTATCATTATCAAATAGCACAGAGCACAGAAAACCGCGACCCTGAGCCACATTTGTTGTATTATTTATTATTTATGTATGTAGAGAGTTTTCAAAGATGTTAGAGCAATGACATCCGAATTATTCCTAACGTTCTGCAACAATAATCGTTCCGATTTCGACTCTAATTTGTAACGAGCTGATCCGTCATGATCGTATATTGAATCTGTGGTTGATTTTCTGTCAAATTATTGTCATTCTGTGCATTTTGTTGTATTTAAAGCTTTTCATGAAACTTTGTATATAAATAACAAATAATATTGCAATTCTATATATGAGTGTAAAAACATATAGACGAACAATGGGATTCAAGTGTATATACAAACATATATCTTTACGTATACAGTTACATACATACATATGTATATGTGTGGCTGGGGATATTGGTCAAGGTGATGGCAACGGAACGGATCGAAATCCTTGACTTATTGGAAGATAGATAGACAGATGCGTCGAAACACAACGAAACTGTCAATGCCAAGGCCAATATTTCTATATATATATATATCTGTGCATATATATCTATACATTGATGTGTGTATATATATGTGTATATACATATATATTCAATTATATGTAAATGGCAACCCCAAAAACAAGCATAAATAACCGAATTTTAAAGCCTGCGTAAATTATGAAACAGCAGCTGATCGCGGAAAATACGATAGTGATGATAACCATGAAGTCGATGACGATGATTATGATTATGAAAATTATGATAATTGTATGTATAACAAACTTAAATATGCAAATAATATTAACAACAAAAACAAAAGCAAACACACAAATCTATAGATATTTAATTTCCAATATTTTCCAGTTTTCTGTTTGGCAAGAAAAAAAATAATGAAACCCTTATGAATGCATAATTGATAAACAATTAAAATAAATATTATTATGAAAATAAAATGGAAAAAACAAAAACAAACAATATAAAAAACAAACATACATATATACAGATATATATATATGTATTAAAATAAGCGCTGAGTCGCGTGGCTAGAGCTGATTATGATTGATAAACATAAAATAAAAAATATGATGTGTAGCTCTTAAGTTTTAGTTTGTAACTTTATGCCTTAAGTTGTAAGCTTACAAATAATAATATAAAATAAAAATTAAATACAACATATTAAAAAGCAAACAAAACAAAAATAAAAACAAATACAAACAAACAAAATAAAAAGAAAAACAAAACAAATGTATAACAAAATGTGACTTTTTGTTTCTTTGGGGGATAATGCATTTCAGAATTCAGATCATTATATCAATAATGCCTCTTGAATGGATCGATAATAGTGCTCAACTTGGTCGACGAGCTCGGAATAACTTTTTAAATTTCAAGTAAGAAATATCCAAAAATGTTGCATATTTTTAGGGCGTGAATTTAAATATTAGTCGCAAACTGAAAATCGTGAATATCTTGGAAACTACAAGGACAATTTGCATGTTCTTTGCAGGGTAGTTAGCTCTGATGAATGTATTTACAAATAAATATCGATTCTCGCTGAAAAAATTCAACGAAATAAAAAAAAACAATTCAAAAATTTGCAATAAAATTTGCAAGGGGGGAACATGGAAAATTGGCAAAAAATTCAAAAACCCTTCGTAACTTCGCCATTTGAAGGACGATTGGGATGTCCTTTGGCATGTGTATAGTAACGGTTACACGATGGACGACTGTGAAATCCAAAGGACGAATATCCTTTTACGAACAAAGTTAGAAGGACATTTTTGCTCAGAGAAAACAAGCCCTATCTCGGCCATATCCTTGCTGATCCTTATGAGTCCTGTGGCGATCAACTCGTCTTAACAAGGACTATCAACTGGCCAAAGGACATTTTGATAGTCCTTTTCGTTTTCGAGATATTCAGGATTTTCCCATTTTGCAGCGATTTCCTACATTTTTTTTCGTCTCTGCGACAAAAATTTTGCAAGTCCAAAAATCCAAAAATGTTGCATACTTTTAGGTCATGAATTTAAATATTAGTCGCAAACTGAAAATCGTGAATATCCTGGAAACTACAAGGACAATTTGCATGTTCTTTGCAGGGTAGTTAGCTCTGATGAATGTATTTACAAATAAATATCGATTGTCGCTGAGAAAAATTCAACGAAATAAAAAAAACAATTCAAAAATTTGCAATAAAATTTGCAAGGGGGAACATGGAAAATTGGCAAAAAATTCAAAAATCCTTCGTTACTTCGCCATTTGAAGGACGATTGGTATGTCCTTTGGCATGTGTACAGCAACGGTTACACGATGGACGACTGTGAAATCCAAAGGACGAATATCCTTTTACGAACAAAGTTAGAAGGACATTTTTGCTCAGAGAAAACAAGCCCTATCTCGGCCATATCCTTGCTGATCCTTATGAGTCCTGTGGCGATCAACTCGTCTTAACAAGGACTATCAACTGGCCAAAGGACATTTCGATAGTCCTTTTCGTTTTCGAGATATTCAGGATTTTCCCATTTTGCAGCGATTTCCTACATTTTTTTTCGTCTCTGCGACAAAAATTTTGCAAGTCCAAAAATCTAAAAATGTTGCATACTTTTAGGGCGTGAATTTAAATATTAGTCGCAAACTGAAAATCGTGAATATCTTGGAAACTACAAGGACAATTTGCATGTTCTTTGCAGGGTAGTTAGCTCTGATGAATGTATTTACAAATAAATATCGATTCTCGCTGAAAAAATTCAACGAAATAAAAAAAAACAATTCAAAAATTTGCAATAAAATTTGCAAGGGGGAACATGGAAAATTGGCAAAAAATTCAAAAATCCTTTGTTACTTCGCCATTTGAAGGACGATTGGTATGTCCTTTGGCATGTGTATAGCAACGGTTACACGATGGACGACTGTGAAATCCAAAGGACGAATATCCTTTTACGAACAAAGTTAGAAGGACATTTTTGCTCAGAGAAAACAAGCCCTATCTCGGCCATATCCTTGCTGATCCTTATGAGTCCTGTGGCGATCAACTCGTCTTAACAAGGACTATCAACTGGCCAAAGGACATTTTGATAGTCCTTTTCGTTTTCGAGATATTCAGGATTTTCGCATTTTGCTGCGATTTCCTACATTTTTTTTCGTCTCTGCGACAAAAATTTTGCAAGTCCAAAAATCCAAAAATGTTGCATACTTTTAGGGCGTGAATTTAAATATTAGTCGCAAACTGAAAATCGTGAATATCTTGGAAACTACAAGGACAATTTGCATGTTCTTTGCAGGGTAGTTAGCTCTGATGAATGTATTTACAAATAAATATCGATTCTCGCTGAAAAAATTCAACGAAATAAAAAAAAACAATTCAAAAATTTGCAATAAAATTTGCAAGGGGGAACATGGAAAATTGGCAAAAAATTCAAAAATCCTTCGTTACTTCGCCATTTGAAGGACGATTGGTATGTCCTTTGGCACGTGTATAGTAACGGTTACACGATGGACGACTATGAAATCCAAAGGACGAATATCCTTTTACGAACAAAGTTAGAAGGACATTTTTGCTCAGAGAAAACAAGCCCTATCTCGGCCATATCCTTGCTGATCCTTATGAGTCCTGTGGCGATCAACTCGTCTTAACAAGGACTATCAACTGGCCAAAGGACATTTTGATAGTCCTTTTCGTTTTCGAGATATTCAGGATTTTCCCATTTTGCTGCGATTTCCTACATTTTTTTTCGTCTCTGCGACAAAAATTTTGCAAGTCCAAAAATCCAAAAATGTTGCATACTTTTAGGGCGTGAATTTAAATATTAGTCGCAAACTGAAAATCGTGAATATCTTGGAAACTACAAGGACAATTTGCATATTCTTTGCAGGGTAGTTAGCTCTGATGAATGTATTTACAAATAAATATCGATTGTCGCTGAAAAAATTCAACGAAATAAAAAAAACAATTCAAAAATTTGCAATAAAATTTGCAAGGGGGGAACATGGAAAATTGGCAAAAAAATCAGAAATCCCTCGTAACTTCGCCATTTGAAGGACGGTTGGGATGTCCTTTGGCATGTGTATAGTAACGGTTACACGATGGACGACAATGAAATCCAAAGGGCGAATATCCTTTTACGAACAAAGTTAGAAGGACATTTTTGCTCAAAGAAAACAAGCCCTATCTCGGCCATATCCTTGCTGATCCTTATGAGTCCTGTGGCGATCAACTCGTCTTAACAAGGACTATCAACTGGCCAAAGGACATTTTGATAGTCCTTTTCGTTTTCGAGATATTCAGGATTTTCCCATTTTGCTGCGATTTCCTACATTTTTTTTCGTCTCTGCGACAAAAATTTTGCAAGTCCAAAAATCCAAAAATGTTGCATACTTTTAGGGCGTGAATTTAAATATTAGTCGCAAACTGAAAATCGTGAATATCTTGGAAACTACAAGGACAATTTGCATGTTCTTTGCAGGGTAGTTAGCTCTGATGAATGTATTTACAAATAAATATCGATTGTCGCTGAAAAAATGCAACGAAATAAAAAAAACAATTCAAAAATTTGCAATAAAATTTGCAAGGGGGGAACATGGAAAATTGGCAAAAAATTCAAAAATCCTTCGTTACTTCGCCATTTGAAGGACGATTGGGATGTCCTTTGGCATGTGTATAGTAACGGATACCCGATGGACGACTATGAAATCCAAAGGACGAATATCCATTTACGAACAAAGTTAGAAGGACATTATTGCTCAGAGAAAACAAGCCCTATCTCGGCCATATCCTTGCTGATCCTTATGAGTCCTGTGGCGATCAACTCGTCTTAACAAGGACTATCAACTGGCCAAAGGACATTTTGATAGTCCTTTTCGTTTTCGAGATATTCAGGATTTTCCCATTTTGCTGCGATTTCCTACATTTTTTTTCGTCTCTGCGACAAAAATTTTGCAAGTCCAAAAATCCAAAAATGTTGCATACTTTTAGGGCGTGAATTTAAATATTAGTCGCAAACTGAAAATCGTGAATATCTTGGAAACTACAAGGACAATTTGCATGTTCTTTGCAGGGTAGTTAGCTCTGCTGAATGTATTTACAAATAAATGTCGATTGTCGCTGAAAAAATTCAACGAAATAAAAAAAACAATTCAAAAATTTGCAATAAAATTTGCAAGGGGGGAACATGGAAAATTGGCAAAAAATTCAAAAATGCTTCGTTACTTCGCCATTTGAAGGACGATTGGGATGTCCTTTGGCATGTGTATAGTAACGGATACACGATGGACGACTATGAAATCCAAAGGACGAATATCCATTTACGAACAAAGTTAGAAGGACATTATTGCTCAGAGAAAACAAGCCCTATCTCGGCCATATCCTTGCTGATCCTTATGAGTCCTGTGGCGATCAACTCGTCTTAACAAGGACTATCAACTGGCCAAAGGACATTTTGATAGTCCTTTTCGTTTTCGAGATATTCAGGATTTTCCCATTTTGCTGCGATTTCCTACATTTTTTTTCGTCTCTGCGACAAAAATTTTGCAAGTCCAAAAATCCAAAAATGTTGCATACTTTTAGGGCGTGAATTTAAATATTAGTCGCAAACTGAAAATCGTGAATATCTTAGAAACTACAAGGACAATAAGCATGTTCTTTGCAGGGTAGTTAGCTCTGATGAATGTATTTACAAATAAATGTCGATTGTCGCTGAAAAAATTCAACGAAATAAAAAAAACAATTCAAAAATTTGCAATAAAATTTGCAAGGGGGGAACATGGAAAATTGACAAAAAATTCAAAAATCCTTCGTTACTTCGCCATTTGAAGGACGATTGGGATGTCCTTTGGCATGTGTATAGTAACGGATACACGATGGACGACTGTGAAATCCAAAGGACGAATATCCTTTTACGAACAAAGTTAGAAGGACATTTTTGCTCAGAGAAAACAAGCCCTATCTCGGCCATATCCTTGCTGATCCTTATGAGTCCTGTGGCGATCAACTCGTCTTAACAAGGACTATCAACTGGCCAAAGGACATTTTGATAGTCCTTTTCGTTTTCGAGATATTCAGGATTTTCCCATTTTGCTGCGATTTCCTACATTTTTTTTCGTCTCTGCGACAAAAATTTTGCAAGTCCAAAAATCCAAAAATGTTGCATACTTTTAGGGCGTGAATTTAAATATTAGTCGCAAACTGAAAATCGTGAATATCTTGGAAACTACAAGGACAATTTGCATGTTCTTTGCAGGGTAGTTAGCTCTGATGAATGTATTTACAAATAAATGTCGATTGTCGCTGAAAAAATTCAACGAAATAAAAAAAACAATTCAAAAATTTGCAATAAAATTTGCAAGGGGGGAACATGGAAAATTGACAAAAAATTCAAAAATCCTTCGTTACTTCGCCATTTGAAGGACGATTGGGATGTCCTTTGGCATGTGTATAGTAACGGATACACGATGGACGACTGTGAAATCCAAAGGACGAATATCCTTTTACGAACAAAGTTAGAAGGACATTTTTGCTCAGAGAAAACAAGCCCTATCTCGGCCATATCCTTGCTGATCCTTATGAGTCCTGTGGCGATCAACTCGTCTTAACAAGGACTATCAACTGGCCAAAGGACATTTTGATAGTCCTTTTCGTTTTCGAGATATTCAGGATTTTCCCATTTTGCTGCGATTTCCTACATTTTTTTTCGTCTCTGCGACAAAAATTTTGCAAGTCCAAAAATCCAAAAATGTTGCATACTTTTAGGGCGTGAATTTAAATATTAGTCGCAAACTGAAAATCGTGAATATCTTGGAAACTACAAGGACAATTTGCATGTTCTTTGCAGGGTAGTTAGCTCTGATGAATGTATTTACAAATAAATGTCGATTGTCGCTGAAAAAATTCAACGAAATAAAAAAAACAATTCAAAAATTTGCAAGGGGGGAACATGGAAAATTGGCAAAAAAATCAGAAATCCCTCGTAACTTCGCCATTTGAAGGACGGTTGGGATGTCCTTTGGCATGTGTATAGTAACGGTTACACGATGGACGACTGTGAAATCCAAAGGACGAATATCCTTTTACGAACAAAGTTAGAAGGACATTTTTGCTCAGAGAAAACAAGCCCTATCTCGGCCATATCCTTGCTGATCCTTATGAGTCCTGTGGCGATCAACTCGTCTTAACAAGGACTATCAACTGGCCAAAGGACATTTTGATAGTCCTTTTCGTTTTCGAGATATTCAGGATTTTCCCATTTTGCTGCGATTTCCTACATTTTTTTTCGTCTCTGCGACAAAAATTTTGCAAGTCCAAAAATCCAAAAATGTTGCATACTTTTAGGGCGTGAATTTAAATATTAGTCGCAAACTGAAAATCGTGAATATCTTGGAAACTACAAGGACAATTTGCATGTTCTTTGCAGGGTAGTTAGCTCTGATGAATGTATTTACAAATAAATGTCGACTGTCGCTGAAAAAATTCAACGAAATAAAAAAAACAATTCAAAAATTTGCAATAAAATTTGCAAGGGGGGAACATGGAAAATTGGCAAAAAATTCAAAAATGCCTCGTTACTTCGCCATTTGAAGGACGATTGGGATGTCCTTTGGCATGTGTATAGTAACGGATACCCGATGGACGACTATGAAATCCAAAGGACGAATATCCTTTTACGAACAAAGTTAGAAGGACATTTTTGCTCAGAGAAAACAAGCCCTATCTCGGCCATATCCTTGCTGATCCTTATGAGTCCTGTGGCGATCAACTCGTCTTAACAAGGACAATCAACTGGCCAAAGGACATTTCGATAGTCCTTTTCGTTTTCGAGATATTCAGGATTTTCCCATTTTGCTGCGATTTCTTACATTTTTTTTCGTCTCTGCGACAAAAATTTTGCAAGTCCAAAAATCCAAAAATGTTGCATACTTTTAGGGCGTGAATTTAAATATTAGTCGCAAACTGAAAATCGTGAATATCTTGGAAACTACAAGGACAATTTGCATGTTCTTTGCAGGGTAGTTAGCTCTGATGAATGTATTTACAAATAAATGTCGACTGTCGCTGAAAAAATTCAACGAAATAAAAAAAACAATTCAAAAATTTGCAATAAAATTTGCAAGGGGGGAACATGGAAAATTGGCAAAAAATTCAAAAATGCTTCGTTACTTCGCCATTTGAAGGACGATTGGGATGTCCTTTGGCATGTGTATAGTAACGGATACACGATGGACGACTATGAAATCCAAAGGACGAATATCCTTTTACGAACAAAGTTAGAAGGACATTTTTGCTCAGAGAAAACAAGCCCTATCTCGGCCATATCCTTGCTGATCCTTATGAGTCCTGTGGCGATGAACTCGTCTTAACAAGGACTATCAACTGGCCAAAGGACATTTTGATAGTCCTTTTCGTTTTCGAGATATTCAGGATTTTCCCATTTTGCTGCGATTTCCTACATTTTTTTTCGTCTCTGCGACAAAAATTTTGCAAGTCCAAAAATCCAAAAATGTTGCATACTTTTAGGGCGTGAATTTAAATATTAGTCGCAAACTGAAAATCGTGAATATCTTGGAAACTACAAGGACAATTTGCATGTTCTTTGCAGGGTAGTTAGCTCTGATGAATGTATTTACAAATAAATATCGATTGTCGCTGAAAAAATGCAACGAAATAAAAAAAACAATTCAAAAATTTGCAATAAAATTTGCAAGGGGGGAACATGGAAAATTGGCAAAAAATTCAAAAACCCTTCGTAACTTCGCCATTTGAAGGACGATTGGGATGTCCTTTGGCATGTGTATAGTAACGGTTACACGATGGACGACTGTGAAATCCAAAGGACGAATATCCTTTTACGAACAAAGTTAGAAAGACATTTTTGCTCAGAGAAAACAAGCCCTATCTCGGCCATATCCTTGCTGATCCTTATGAGTCCTGTGGCGATCAACTCGTCTTAACAAGGACTATCAACTGGCCAAAGGACATTTTGATAGTCCTTTTCGTTTTCGAGATATTCAGGATTTTCCCATTTTGCTGCGATTTCCTACATTTTTTTTCGTCTCTGCGACAAAAATTTTGCAAGTCCAAAAATCAGAAAAATGTTGCATACTTTTAGGGCGTGAATTTAAATATTAGTCGCAAACTGAAAATCGTGAATATCTTGGAAACTACAAGGACAATTTGCATGTTCTTTGCAGGGTAGTTAGCTCTGATGAATGTATTTACAAATAAATATCGATTGTCGCTGAAAAAATTCAACGAAATAAAAAAAAACAATTCAAAAATTTGCAATAAAATTTGCAAGGGGGGAACATGGAAAATTGGCAAAAAATTCAAAAACCCTTCGTAACTTCGCCATTTGAAGGACGATTGGGATGTCCTTTGGCATGTGTATAGTAACGGTTACACGATGGACGACTGTGAAATCCAAAGGACGAATATCCTTTTACGAACAAAGTTAGAAGGACATTTTTGCTCAGAGAAAACAAGCCCTATCTCGGCCATATCCTTGCTGATCCTTATGAGTCCTGTGGCGATCAACTCGTCTTAACAAGGACTATCAACTGGCCAAAGGACATTTTGATAGTCCTTTTCGTTTTCGAGATATTCAGGATTTTCCCATTTTGCTGCGATTTTCTACATTTTTTTTCGTCTCTGCGACAAAAATTTTGCAAGTCCAAAAATCCAAAAATGTTGCATACTTTTAGGGCGTGAATTTAAATATTAGTCGCAAACTGAAAATCGTGAATATCTTGGAAACTACAAGGTCAATTTGCATGTTCTTTGCAGGGTAGTTAGCTCTGATGAATGTATTTACAAATAAATATCGATTGTCGCTGAAAAAATTCAACGAAATAAAAAAAAACAATTCAAAAATTTGCAATAAAATTTGCAAGGGGGGAACATGGAAAATTGGCAAAAAATTCAAAAACCCTTCGTAACTTCGCCATTTGAAGGACGATTGGGATGTCCTTTGGCATGTGTATAGTAACGGTTACACGATGGACGACTGTGAAATCCAAAGGACGAATATCCTTTTACGAACAAAGTTAGAAGGACATTTTTGCTCAGAGAAAACAAGCCCTATCTCGGCCATATCCTTGCTGATCCTTATGAGTCCTGTGGCGATCAACTCGTCTTAACAAGGACTATCAACTGGCCAAAGGACATTTTGATAGTCCTTTTCGTTTTCGAGATATTCAGGATTTTCCCATTTTGCTGCGATTTCCTTCATTTTTTTTCGTCTCTGCGACAAAAATTTTGCAAGTCCAAAAATCAGAAAAATGTTGCATACTTTTAGGGCGTGAATTTAAATATTAGTCGCAAACTGAAAATCGTGAATATCTTGGAAACTACAAGGACAATTTGCATGTTCTTTGCAGGGTAGTTAGCTCTGATGAATGTATTTACAAATAAATATCGATTGTCGCTGAAAAAATTCAACGAAATAAAAAAAAACAATTCAAAAATTTGCAATAAAATTTGCAAGGGGGGAACATGGAAAATTGGCAAAAAATTCAAAAATGCTTCGTTACTTCGCCATTTGAAGGACGATTGGGATGTCCTTTGGCATGTGTATAGTAACGGATACACGATGGACGACTATGAAATCCAAAGGACGAATATCCATTTACGAACAAAGTTAGAAGGACATTATTGCTCAGAGAAAACAAGCCCTATCTCGGCCATATCCTTGCTGATCCTTATGAGTCCTGTGGCGATCAACTCGTCTTAACAAGGACTATCAACTGGCCAAAGGACATTTTGATAGTCCTTTTCGTTTTCGAGATATTCAGGATTTTCCCATTTTGCTGCGATTTCCTACATTTTTTTTCGTCTCTGCGACAAAAATTTTGCAAGTCCAAAAATCCAAAAATGTTGCATACTTTTAGGGCGTGAATTTAAATATTAGTCGTAAACTGAAAATCGTGAATATCTTGGAAACTACAAGGACAATTTGCATGTTCTTTGCAGGGTAGTTAGCTCTGATGAATGTATTTACAAATAAATATCGATTGTCGCTGAAAAAATGCAACGAAATAAAAAAAACAATTCAAAAATTTGCAATAAAATTTGCAAGGGGGGAACATGGAAAATTGGCAAAAAAATCAGAAATCCCTCGTAACTTCGCCATTTGAAGGACGGTTGGGATGTCCTTTGGCATGTGTATAGTAACGGATACACGATGGACGACTATGAAATCCAAAGGACGAATATCCATTTACGAACAAAGTTAGAAGGACATTATTGCTCAGAGAAAACAAGCCCTATCTCGGCCATATCCTTGCTGATCCTTATGAGTCCTGTGGCGATCAACTCGTCTTAACAAGGACTATCAACTGGCCAAAGGACATTTTGATAGTCCTTTTCGTTTTCGAGATATTCAGGATTTTCCCATTTTGCTGCGATTTCCTACATTTTTTTTCGTCTCTGCGACAAAAATTTTGCAAGTCCAAAAATCCAAAAATGTTGCATACTTTTAGGGCGTGAATTTAAATATTAGTCGCAAACTGAAAATCGTGAATATCTTGGAAACTACAAGGACAATTTGCATGTTCTTTGCAGGGTAGTTAGCTCAGATGAATGTATTTACAAATAAATATCGATTGTCGCTGAAAAAATGCAACGAAATAAAAAAAACAATTCAAAAATTTGCAATAAAATTTGCAAGGGGGGAACATGGAAAATTGGCAAAAAATTCAAAAAATCCTTCGTTACTTCGCCATTTGAAGGACGATTGGGATGTCCTTTGGCATGTGTATAGTAACGGATACCCGATGGACGACTATGAAATCCAAAGGACGAATATCCATTTACGAACAAAGTTAGAAGGACATTTTTGCTCAGAGAAAACAAGCCCTATCTCGGCCATATCCTTGCTGATCCTTATGAGTCCTGTGGCGATCAACTCGTCTTAACAAGGACTATCAACTGGCCAAAGGACATTTTGATAGTCCTTTTCGTTTTCGAGATATTCAGGATTTTCCCATTTTGCTGCGATTTCCTACATTTTTTTTCGTCTCTGCGACAAAAATTTTGCAAGTCCAAAAATCCAAAAATGTTGCATACTTTTAGGGCGTGAATTTAAATATTAGTCGCAAACTGAAAATCGTGAATATCTTAGAAACTACAAGGACAATAAGCATGTTCTTTGCAGGGTAGTTAGCTCTGATGAATGTATTTACAAATAAATGTCGATTGTCGCTGAAAAAATTCAACGAAATAAAAAAAACAATTCAAAAATTTGCAATAAAATTTGCAAGGGGGGAACATGGAAAATTGACAAAAAATTCAAAAATCCTTCGTTACTTCGCCATTTGAAGGACGATTGGGATGTCCTTTGGCATGTGTATAGTAACGGATACACGATGGACGACTGTGAAATCCAAAGGACGAATATCCTTTTACGAACAAAGTTAGAAGGACATTTTTGCTCAGAGAAAACAAGCCCTATCTCGGCCATATCCTTGCTGATCCTTATGAGTCCTGTGGCGATCAACTCGTCTTAACAAGGACTATCAACTGGCCAAAGGACATTTTGATAGTCCTTTTCGTTTTCGAGATATTCAGGATTTTCCCATTTTGCTGCGATTTCCTACATTTTTTTTCGTCTCTGCGACAAAAATTTTGCAAGTCCAAAAATCCAAAAATGTTGCATACTTTTAGGGCGTGAATTTAAATATTAGTCGCAAACTGAAAATCGTGAATATCTTGGAAACTACAAGGACAATTTGCATGTTCTTTGCAGGGTAGTTAGCTCTGATGAATGTATTTACAAATAAATGTCGATTGTCGCTGAAAAAATTCAACGAAATAAAAAAAACAATTCAAAAATTTGCAATAAAATTTGCAAGGGGGGAACATGGAAAATTGACAAAAAATTCAAAAATCCTTCGTTACTTCGCCATTTGAAGGACGATTGGGATGTCCTTTGGCATGTGTATAGTAACGGATACACGATGGACGACTGTGAAATCCAAAGGACGAATATCCTTTTACGAACAAAGTTAGAAGGACATTTTTGCTCAGAGAAAACAAGCCCTATCTCGGCCATATCCTTGCTGATCCTTATGAGTCCTGTGGCGATCAACTCGTCTTAACAAGGACTATCAACTGGCCAAAGGACATTTCGATAGTCCTTTTCGTTTTCGAGATATTCAGGATTTTCCCATTTTGCTGCGATTTCCTACATTTTTTTTCGTCTCTGCGACAAAAATTTTGCAAGTCCAAAAATCCAAAAATGTTGCATACTTTTAGGGCGTGAATTTAAATATTAGTCGCAAACTGAAAATCGTGAATATCTTGGAAACTACAAGGACAATTTGCATATTCTTTGCAGGGTAGTTAGCTCTGATGAATGTATTTACAAATAAATATCGATTGTCGCTGAAAAAATTCAACGAAATAAAAAAACAATTCAAAAATTTGCAATAAAATTTGCAAGGGGGGAACATGGAAAATTGGCAAAAAAATCAGAAATCCCTCGTAACTTCGCCATTTGAAGGACGGTTGGGATGTCCTTTGGCATGTGTATAGTAACGGATACACGATGGACGACTATGAAATCCAAAAGACGAATATCCTTTTACGAACAAAGTTAGAAGGACATTTTTGCTCAGAGAAAACAAGCCCTATCTCGGCCATATCCTTGCTGATCCTTATGAGTCCTGTGGCGATCAACTCGTCTTAACAAGGACAATCAACTGGCCAAAGGACATTTCGATAGTCCTTTTCGTTTTCGAGATATTCAGGATTTTCCCATTTTGCTGCGATTTCTTACATTTTTTTTCGTCTCTGCGACAAAAATTTTGCAAGTCCAAAAATCCAAAAATGTTGCATACTTTTAGGGCGTGAATTTAAATATTAGTCGCAAACTGAAAATCGTGAATATCTTGGAAACTACAAGGACAATTTGCATGTTCTTTGCAGGGTAGTTAGCTCTGATGAATGTATTTACAAATAAATGTCGACTGTCGCTGAAAAAATTCAACGAAATAAAAAAAACAATTCAAAAATTTGCAATAAAATTTGCAAGGGGGGAACATGGAAAATTGGCAAAAAATTCAAAAATGCTTCGTTACTTCGCCATTTGAAGGACGATTGGGATGTCCTTTGGCATGTGTATAGTAACGGTTACACGATGGACGACTGTGAAATCCAAAGGACGAATATCCTTTTACGAACAAAGTTAGAAGGACATTTTTGCTCAGAGAAAACAAGCCCTATCTCGGCCATATCCTTGCTGATCCTTATGAGTCCTGTGGCGATCAACTCGTCTTAACAAGGACTATCAACTGGCCAAAGGACATTTTGATAGTCCTTTTCGTTTTCGAGATATTCAGGATTTTCCCATTTTGCTGCGATTTCCTACATTTTTTTTCGTCTCTGCGACAAAAATTTTGCAAGTCCAAAAATCCAAAAATGTTGCATACTTTTAGGGCGTGAATTTAAATATTAGTCGCAAACTGAAAATCGTGAATATCTTGGAAACTACAAGGACAATTTGCATGTTCTTTGCAGGGTAGTTAGCTCTGATGAATGTATTTACAAATAAATATCGATTGTCGCTGAAAAAATGCAACGAAATAAAAAAAACAATTCAAAAATTTGCAATAAAATTTGCAAGGGGGGAACATGGAAAATTGGCAAAAAATTCAAAAACCCTTCGTAACTTCGCCATTTGAAGGACGATTGGGATGTCCTTTGGCATGTGTATAGTTAAGGATACACGATGGATGACTGTGAAATCCAAAGGACGAATATCCTTTTACGAACAATGTTAGAAGGACATTTTTGCTCAGAGAAAACAAGCCCTATCTCGGCCATATCCTTGCTGATCCTTATGAGTCCTGTGGCGATCAACTCGTCTTAACAAGGACTATCAACTGGCCAAAGGACATTTTGATAGTCCTTTTCGTTTTCGAGATATTCAGGATTTTCCCATTTTGCTGCGATTTCCTACATTTTTTTTCGTCTCTGCGACAAAAATTTTGCAAGTCCAAAAATCCAAAAATGTTGCATACTTTTAGGGCGTGAATTTAAATATTAGTCGCAAACTGAAAATCGTGAATATCTTGGAAACTACAAGGACAATTTGCATGTTCTTTGCAGGGTAGTTAGCTCTGATGAATGTATTTACAAATAAATATCGATTGTCGCTGAAAAAATTCAACGAAATAAAAAAAAACAATTCAAAAATTTGCAATAAAATTTGCAAGGGGGGAACATGGAAAATTGGCAAAAAATTCAAAAATGCTTCGTTACTTCGCCATTTGAAGGACGATTGGGATGTCCTTTGGCATGTGTATAGTAACGGATACACGATGGACGACTATGAAATCCAAAGGACGAATATCCATTTACGAACAAAGTTAGAAGGACATTATTGCTCAGATAAAACAAGCCCTATCTCGGCCATATCCTTGCTGATCCTTATGAGTCCTGTGGCGATCAACTCGTCTTAACAAGGACTATCAACTGGCCAAAGGACATTTTGATAGTCCTTTTCGTTTTCGAGATATTCAGGATTTTCCCATTTTGCTGCGATTTCCTACATTTTTTTTCGTCTCTGCGACAAAAATTTTGCAAGTCCAAAAATCCAAAAATGTTGCATACTTTTAGGGCGTGAATTTAAATATTAGTCGTAAACTGAAAATCGTGAATATCTTGGAAACTACAAGGACAATTTGCATGTTCTTTGCAGGGTAGTTAGCTCTGATGAATGTATTTACAAATAAATATCGATTGTCGCTGAAAAAATGCAACGAAATAAAAAAAACAATTCAAAAATTTGCAATAAAATTTGCAAGGGGGGAACATGGAAAATTGGCAAAAAAATCAGAAATCCCTCGTAACTTCGCCATTTGAAGGACGGTTGGGATGTCCTTTGGCATGTGTATAGTAACGGATACACGATGGACGACTATGAAATCCAAAGGACGAATATCCATTTACGAACAAAGTTAGAAGGACATTATTGCTCAGAGAAAACAAGCCCTATCTCGGCCATATCCTTGCTGATCCTTATGAGTCCTGTGGCGATCAACTCGTCTTAACAAGGACTATCAACTGGCCAAAGGACATTTTGATAGTCCTTTTCGTTTTCGAGATATTCAGGATTTTCCCATTTTGCTGCGATTTCCTACATTTTTTTTCGTCTCTGCGACAAAAATTTTGCAAGTCCAAAAATCCAAAAATGTTGCATACTTTTAGGGCGTGAATTTAAATATTAGTCGCAAACTGAAAATCGTGAATATCTTGGAAACTACAAGGACAATTTGCATGTTCTTTGCAGGGTAGTTAGCTCTGATGAATGTATTTACAAATAAATGTCGATTGTCGCTGAAAAAATTCAACGAAATAAAAAAAACAATTCAAAAATTTGCAATAAAATTTGCAAGGGGGGAACATGGAAAATTGACAAAAAATTCAAAAATCCTTCGTTACTTCGCCATTTGAAGGACGATTGGGATGTCCTTTGGCATGTGTATAGTAACGGATACACGATGGACGACTGTGAAATCCAAAGGACGAATATCCTTTTACGAACAAAGTTAGAAGGACATTTTTGCTCAGAGAAAACAAGCCCTATCTCGGCCATATCCTTGCTGATCCTTATGAGTCCTGTGGCGATCAACTCGTCTTAACAAGGACTATCAACTGGCCAAAGGACATTTCGATAGTCCTTTTCGTTTTCGAGATATTCAGGATTTTCCCATTTTGCTGCGATTTCCTACATTTTTTTTCGTCTCTGCGACAAAAATTTTGCAAGTCCAAAAATCCAAAAATGTTGCATACTTTTAGGGCGTGAATTTAAATATTAGTCGCAAACTGAAAATCGTGAATATCTTGGAAACTACAAGGACAATTTGCATATTCTTTGCAGGGTAGTTAGCTCTGATGAATGTATTTACAAATAAAAATCGATTGTCGCTGAAAAAATTCAACGAAATAAAAAAACAATTCAAAAATTTGCAATAAAATTTGCAAGGGGGGAACATGGAAAATTGGCAAAAAAATCAGAAATCCCTCGTAACTTCGCCATTTGAAGGACGGTTGGGATGTCCTTTGGCATGTGTATAGTAACGGATACACGATGGACGACTATGAAATCCAAAAGACGAATATCCTTTTACGAACAAAGTTAGAAGGACATTTTTGCTCAGAGAAAACAAGCCCTATCTCGGCCATATCCTTGCTGATCCTTATGAGTCCTGTGGCGATCAACTCGTCTTAACAAGGACAATCAACTGGCCAAAGGACATTTCGATAGTCCTTTTCGTTTTCGAGATATTCAGGATTTTCCCATTTTGCTGCGATTTCTTACATTTTTTTTCGTCTCTGCGACAAAAATTTTGCAAGTCCAAAAATCCAAAAATGTTGCATACTTTTAGGGCGTGAATTTAAATATTAGTCGCAAACTGAAAATCGTGAATATCTTGGAAACTACAAGGACAATTTGCATGTTCTTTGCAGGGTAGTTAGCTCTGATGAATGTATTTACAAATAAATGTCGACTGTCGCTGAAAAAATTCAACGAAATAAAAAAAACAATTCAAAAATTTGCAATAAAATTTGCAAGGGGGGAACATGGAAAATTGGCAAAAAATTCAAAAACCCTTCGTAACTTCGCCATTTGAAGGACGATTGGGATGTCCTTTGGCATGTGTATAGTAACGGTTACACGATGGACGACTGTGAAATCCAAAGGACGAATATCCTTTTACGAACAAAGTTAGAAGGACATTTTTGCTCAGAGAAAACAAGCCCTATCTCGGCCATATCCTTGCTGATCCTTATGAGTCCTGTGGCGATCAACTCGTCTTAACAAGGACTATCAACTGGCCAAAGGACATTTTGATAGTCCTTTTCGTTTTCGAGATATTCAGGATTTTCCCATTTTGCTGCGATTTTCTACATTTTTTTTCGTCTCTGCGACAAAAATTTTGCAAGTCCAAAAATCCAAAAATGTTGCATACTTTTAGGGCGTGAATTTAAATATTAGTCGCAAACTGAAAATCGTGAATATCTTGGAAACTACAAGGACAATTTGCATGTTCTTTGCAGGGTAGTTAGCTCTGATGAATGTATTTACAAATAAATATCGATTGTCGCTGAAAAAATTCAACGAAATAAAAAAAAACAATTCAAAAATTTGCAATAAAATTTGCAAGGGGGGAACATGGAAAATTGGCAAAAAATTCAAAAACCCTTCGTAACTTCGCCATTTGAAGGACGATTGGGATGTCCTTTGGCATGTGTATAGTAACGGTTACACGATGGACGACTGTGAAATCCAAAGGACGAATATCCTTTTACGAACAAAGTTAGAAGGACATTTTTGCTCAGAGAAAACAAGCCCTATCTCGGCCATATCCTTGCTGATCCTTATGAGTCCTGTGGCGATCAACTCGTCTTAACAAGGACTATCAACTGGCCAAAGGACATTTTGATAGTCCTTTTCGTTTTCGAGATATTCAGGATTTTCCCATTTTGCTGCGATTTCCTTCATTTTTTTTCGTCTCTGCGACAAAAATTTTGCAAGTCCAAAAATCAGAAAAATGTTGCATACTTTTAGGGCGTGAATTTAAATATTAGTCGCAAACTGAAAATCGTGAATATCTTGGAAACTACAAGGACAATTTGCATGTTCTTTGCAGGGTAGTTAGCTCTGATGAATGTATTTACAAATAAATATCGATTGTCGCTGAAAAAATTCAACGAAATAAAAAAAAAACAATTCAAAAATTTTCAATAAAATTTGCAAGGGGGGAACATGGAAAATTGGCAAAAAATTCAAAAACCCTTCGTAACTTCGCCATTTGAAGGACGATTGGGATGTCCTTTGGCATGTGTATAGTTAAGGATACACGATGGATGACTGTGAAATCCAAAGGACGAATATCCTTTTACGAACAATGTTAGAAGGACATTTTTGCTCAGAGAAAACAAGCCCTATCTCGGCCATATCCTTGCTGATCCTTATGAGTCCTGTGGCGATCAACTCGTCTTAACAAGGACTATCAACTGGCCAAAGGACATTTTGATAGTCCTTTTCGTTTTCGAGATATTCAGGATTTTCCCATTTTGCTGCGATTTCCTACATTTTTTTTCGTCTCTGCGACAAAAATTTTGCAAGTCCAAAAATCCAAAAATGTTGCATACTTTTAGGGCGTGAATTTAAATATTAGTCGCAAACTGAAAATCGTGAATATCTTGGAAACTACAAGGACAATTTGCATGTTCTTTGCAGGGTAGTTAGCTCTGATGAATGTATTTACAAATAAATATCGATTGTCGCTGAAAAAATTCAACGAAATAAAAAAAAACAATTCAAAAATTTGCAATAAAATTTGCAAGGGGGGAACATGGAAAATTGGCAAAAAATTCAAAAACCCTTCGTAACTTCGCCATTTGAAGGACGATTGGGATGTCCTTTGGCATGTGTATAGTAACGGATACACGATGGACGACTATGAAATCCAAAGGACGAATATCCTTTTACGATCAAAGTTAGAAGGACATTTTTGCTCAGAGAAAACAAGCCCTATCTCGGCCATATCCTTGCTGATCCTTATGAGTCCTGTGGCGATCAACTCGTCTTAACAAGGACTATCAACTGGCCAAAGGACATTTTGATAGTCCTTTTCGTTTTCGAGATATTCAGGATTTTCCCATTTTGCTGCGATTTCCTACATTTTTTTTCGTCTCTGCGACAAAAATTTTGCAAGTCCAAAAATCCAAAAATGTTGCATACTTTTAGGGCGTGAATTTAAATATTAGTCGCAAACTGAAAATCGTGAATATCTTGGAAACTACAAGGACAATTTGCATGTTCTTTGCAGGGTAGTTAGCTCTGATGAATGTATTTACAAATAAATATCGATTGTCGCTGAAAAAATTCAACGAAATAAAAAAAAACAATTCAAAAATTTGCAATAAAATTTGCAAGGGGGGAACATGGAAAATTGGCAAAAAATTCAAAAACCCTTCGTAACTTCGCCATTTGAAGGACGATTGGGATGTCCTTTGGCATGTGTATAGTAACGGATACACGATGGACGACTATGAAATCCAAAGGACGAATATCCTTTTACGATCAAAGTTAGAAGGACATTTTTGCTCAGAGAAAACAAGCCCTATCTCGGCCATATCCTTGCTGATCCTTATGAGTCCTGTGGCGATCAACTCGTCTTAACAAGGACTATCAACTGGCCAAAGGACATTTCGATAGTCCTTTTCGTTTTCGAGATATTCAGGAATAATTTTAATTTATACCGCCACTCTCTAATATGGTGAGTCCACCCACAGTAAGGGTAAATAAGAAAAATTCAAATGTTGGGTATTTTATTCATTTTATTGTTTATATTTTTATTGTATACATGTTATTAACAAGTTTTCTGTTACCCTTGTGACAACTTAATCTAGTTCTATATTCAAATGGGGATAACAAATGTGATCATTGTTCACTCCCTTATATTATATTACCAATTTATGTACATATTATATATGTATGTATGTACATAATTAAAATTAATTTACTTATGGATATCCTTTTGGGGAGGGCATGTGGGTGACTCCTTTGAAGCCTTCTATTTCTTGGCCAGGCTGTTAGTTGTGTGGATAGTCCATCAGGGAATTCGCCAAGACGTTGGAAGTGCCGGGATGAAAGCTTATGCAGGACATCTCGAGAAACAATGCGTAGAAGGAGTATTACTGAAAATAAATTTATTTTATATAGTATGCCAGTATAGTAAAAAGAATTTTGTTTGAAAGCATTTTTTTGTTGGTTTAGTGGTTATATTGTAAGTAATGATTTGCATTGTTTATTTTCGCTCCATCGAAGCATTTACTCAACATCTATATTCCATTTTGAAAACATCGATCAACGTCGACATCGATATTTTCATCCAAATTTGCATCACTAATTGCAATGCAAATGTGCAAAAGAGTACGCGCTAGGCGATTGTCAAAGTAATCATTCGCTAATCGTGTCTATCACACACACGCACTCACGTATTAGAGGAGATGTTTGTTTCGCCAATATTGTTGTTGTTGTTGCTACCAACTCTCAATTGGGTGTGTGTTGTTGCGTGAGCGAGCGAGAGAGCAGAGAAATCAAGAACGCTGTGTTGTTTCAACTCAATTGTACACAGGATTCATTTGTTTGTGTGTTTGGTAAACGTTTACTGGTTGAATGCGACCTTAATGCGAACGATGAGAAAATCAGTTTTAATCCACTTCCAACGCCATTATGTTCGCCTGGTATTTAAGCTTAAGTGCAAAACAAGGCAGTTTAAGATATAGTATTTGAATTCAAACATCATTAAATGGGCATTTTCTAAATGTAGCAGAAATTTAAAAAAATACGTTAGAACTAATTTCAAATTCCGAACATTTCTTGAATAGCAAACACTCAGAGTCGACAATGGTTTTTTGTCTTTAGAATTCTCAAACTTACCACAAATGGTGAAATACTTCAGACTTTCGCAGTGAGAGAATAGAATATGTATCGTGAGTAGCATACTCTGGTAATTTGTATGAAACTGCATCGTCGCTTACTGAGAGCGATCGAAATTTGATTTGTTTTATTTAGTGTATTTAAGAGTGTATATGTATATGTTTATACTATGCGACTTGTTAAATCTAATTGAATAATTCAGCATGGATTTTGTTTTGTTTTGTATATTATGTTAATCTAGATTATAGTCTAGATACCCAAATATTTTATTATTTGAACCTTTTCACGCAAGAACTTCTTGCTTATTACATATCGTCGAAGTTATTATCAAATTCTTGAAATGTGTCTTACAGCTTTCAACTTCACAAAATATCCCTCAATTTCGAGGGGTGAACTTCGAGAAAAAAAACGCGGGGAGGAAAATGAATCTCTATCGGGCAGTTGTCACTGGCAGATTTCGAGACTGGGGTTGGCGATATCCTGCTGGATGTGTGCTCTATATTAATAGGAAGCTGTATGTGTGTTTGTGTGTGTGTGTGTGTTGTCGTTGTTTAAGTTTGGAGAAAAGAAAGAGAAATAAATGGGCGACTCTAGTATAAGTTCTCGGCGTTCGATGAGCGCGGCTTCTTCAGTTTTTCCAAATTCTTAATAACTATGTCATGCAGCGAGGAGTAGCGATTTCGCACTTCGCACACAACCAGCCACAGACTAAGGTATTCCTTCTCGTCCAGCTCGACAACGGCACGTCTGTAGTCATCGATGTGCGGATACTTTGCGACCTTCGAAACAACCTTGGCGCGCGTCAGGAAGTAGCGCGATATCTGATCAAAGAACGCAGCCGCCTCCGATTCGACCGTCTGGATCTCGGCCAGCGTATCCTCCTGGATCGACACGCCGAAATTGTTGCCGTCCTCAATTTTGGGTATCATGAACGAAATCCACATCTTCAATAGGTTCGCTGCACGAAAGTAAATCAAAAATCAGCTGGAGTTCGCAATTTCAATTCGTGGCGAAATACTTACAGTCTTCGACCAGTTTGCGGATGATGGGCTTGACCACCTTGATCATGTCGCACAGCGGCTTGTTGCACGGCACCGTGCCACTCGGGAGTCCCAGCACTGCTGTGCCCGAGATGTTGTCATCTTTGCGGGGACGCTTCGTCACCGGATGGTCGTTGTCGCTGACATCGACGTCACCGTCCCGATGGTTGATCAACACGGGGGCGACGACGGGAATGTTTAGATCCTGATGCACCTCGCTGAAGTTGCGCTCATTGAACATGGGCGTCGATAGCAGTTCGTTCAGCTCGACGATTTTCTCGGGAAAGCCTTTTGTGATGAGGGTCTCCGCTTTCGTAATCAGCGAGTCCTTGTACTCCTGCACCTTGGCAATTGTGTCATTAGGCATTGTTCTGTTGTTTCCCTTTAGTTTCGCCTCTCTCAGAAAAGTACCAGCTTTCAGCTTTCGAGTTGCTTTTTTCCTCTTTTTCGGACACCGGTCGCTCAAATATCGCAAACTGAAGCGCGTGCTTTGCTACGATTTGCCAAAAACACGCAATTTCTCAGTTCACACGGCGAAAACTGCATGGCGATAGAGAGATCGTGTTGTGGTTTGTGTTAGTTGTTGGTGCGCTGTCTTCAATCGCAATTCCCATGCATAACTTACCAAAAAAAATAAATCTCGATTGCTTGCGATGCGACGACAGCCAACCAGCACTCCACGCTTGTATTTTATGACAGTACTGGTGAAATTGGTAGTGTTGCAAAATGCACACAATCGCAAGTGGTGCCAATCGATAACACACAACTGCCAAGCAAGTCATCCAATTAACGCCTTGCAAATGTGCCAATAATAATTATTATTTAATATTATATATAAGTTAAAATAATTAATATAATATGATGCATAGTAATTGTAATTTGAAACAAAATAATCGCAAATATCGTTTAATTGGTTCCAATCGATAACACACAACTGCCAAGCAAGTCATTCAATTAACGCCTTGCAAATGTGCCAATAATAATTATTATTTAATATTATATATAAGTTAAAATAATTAATATAATATATAAATATGATGCATAGTAATTGTAATTTGAAACAAAATAATCGCAAATATCGTTTAATTGGTTCAATTCGCATTTTCGATATTGCTGGCTAACAGATTTAAGTTTCAAAATTGTAATAATAATTAATTAAAACAATAATTTTCCTTCAAACTTTTTAAAATTGTTGACAAATTTGAATTGGGAAAACAATCTGCATCGAAATCGACGATTCTCATCGATATATCGATATGGGCACTCATTCGATAGCCAGTGGCTGCGAGCTGAGCAGAAAGACAACGGCAATGGGCAATAAACAAATAAAACAGCATCTGGAGACGGCCCAAAAGACGGGTGTACTGAAAATATCGTTGCAGCGACTGCAGGAGTTTCCGCCGCAACTAAAGACATACCCCAATGTGCTGAAAACACTCGATCTATCGGAGAATCGCTTCGAGAATGTGCCTGACGAACTGGGACGCCTCACGTTACTGAAGCACCTCAATCTCAGCGGCAATCGCCTGGCAGAGCTGAACGAGGTGGTCGGCGAACTGCTGAAGCTGGAGGTGCTGCTGCTCATGGACAACTATCTGACCAGGCTGCCCAAAAGCCTGGGCAACTGCACTCACCTGAAGACGGTAAATCTGAGCAACAACCAGTTGAAGGTGTTCCCAACGATGTTGTGCGGCCTGAAGCAGCTGGATGTGCTGGACTTGTCGCGCAACCAGATAACCGAGGTGCCTACGGAGGTGGGCAACCTGTACGTGACGGAGCTGAACCTCAATCAGAACCAAATATCATCTCTAGCTGAGGAGATTGCGGATTGTCCCAAGCTGAAGACACTGCGGCTCGAGGAGAACTGTTTGCAAGCGAATGTGTTGACGCCGCGCATCCTAAAGGAGTCGAAGATCTGCAACCTGGCCGTCGACGGCAACCTGTTCAATTCCAAGCAGTTCACCGACCTGGATGGCTACGATGTCTACATGGAACGCTACACGGCCGTCAAGAAGAAGATGTTCTAGTCGACGCAGTTCCAACAGATAAACTCACATTCACGTCACGTATTTATGTTATATATGTATAATCAATCCTTATCTCTAATTTAATAGCTTAATTTTCTGCTTTCACCACACACAAATAAAACGAAACCAATTCACAAATGAAGTCTACAGCTTTCCCTGCATCAGGGGACGCAGATGCGTGTGGTAGCTGCGGTTAACAGGCTGCTGATTCAGCGGATTGCCGCGAGCATGCTCCATGAGGCGCTCGTAGACGCGGCCATCGTGGCAGCCCAACGTGGAGCCGAGCACACGATCGTGGAAATCGAAGCCATCCACCAGGGCAACGGCATTGGGACGCAGTTGCTGCAGCAGCTGCTCGAAGCGCTGTTCCACCTGCTGCAGCTGGCGGCCAGTGATGCTTGGACACCACTTCAGCACAGTGCCCATCTGGCGCAGCATCGTGTCCAGCACAAACAGCTCGATCAGCTGCTGCAACGCCTCGAGCAGCTCTGGTCGCATCTCAATGCTGCCGCTCTGTAGCTGCTTCATCTGCTTGATGCAGTTGCGCACCAGATTCACATGACCGTGCAGCGAAGCGGCGACCGTCAAACGTCGCCCAGCCAAATTTGTGGCCTGCTCCTGTGTCTGCTGGCCCTTCTTGCGCTGCGTCTGCTGCCATTGCCAGGCATCTCGGACTTGCTCCGTGGCGCTGATCTCCAGGGCACGCGCTACATTCTCCAGCAGATTGCTATTGCTCCAAACGAGCCGCGAGGCATCGCGCAGATAACCCACGCTGGCAGGCAGCACTTTGCGCTTCAGCCCATCGACATATTGGCGCTGCAAGTAGCGTGCCGTCTGCAGCAAGAGCACCGTGTACTCGCCCTCATAGGTGACCGCCGCGTTGGCCAATCCCTGGATGCTGTCGAAGTTAGCGGACGCCAAGTAGCCGTGGCCACCACACGCTTTGCGCAGCACATCGATTCCCTCGGCTGCGTCCAGTGTGCACACCGCTTTAAGGCTGCAGCTGAGCGCGTGCAGCTCAGCGAGCTCGCGTCCAGCAGCCGCCTCTGTCTTCTTGCTGGCCAACTGGCCCATGACGCGCTGATAGAATGTCCAGAGCACATCGGCGGCCAAGCGATAGCATACGCCGCGCGCCACTTGCGGCAGCACCTTCGCCTGCTGTGTCAAGTGGTCCAATATTTGTGGCTCGGCCGCATGCGACTCAATGGGGCTCTGGCGGCGCACGGCAGAATAGCTGACAAGGAAACGCAGGAATGGAATTAGTTATCAATTACGATTTGACTTTGCAATTCTTAAAAATATTCCTCGTAACCAGATTATCGCCGAATGTCTGTCGGACCTTTCATCCGACCACTCGCCTCTTTTAATTAATCCAGTTCCGTCACCCAGAAACTGTAGATCATTAGGATTAGTTGACATTACAAAAAAACAATTGGCCCACATTGATTTAAATACTATTTTCAACGTTGAAGCTGACATCGACAATCCCGCAAGATAATAGAAGATTCAAATGGGACAGGCACATAGACGCGAAAACAATTTAAACTTAAAGCCAAAAGCCTTTATTGGCTGATCAACGCTGTACTAAATCTCGACTGGACTTATGGCTCCCAGACATTAGTTATAAGTTTCTGCAAATTTAGTTACCGTCAGATACTTAACTTGTGCGTTACTAACAAAAGCAATGCTTAGTTTAACAGCGCTGTCTTCTGTCTTATCGAGCGAATGTCTTATCTGTTAACTATAGTTTTACAAGATCTGACTATATGATGTTCTATAAAAATAGGCAGTCGAGCTCGACTGTAGTTAAAGGTCTTACCGTGTGGCGATGGTGGCTGCTTGGAGCAGGCCAAACATCACGTCTCGCACTATCATGACGCGCACAAAGACCATGGTTCCGTAGAGGAGCAAAGGCTGCGCCGCCTGAACAAAGGTACCATCCGCCAGCACCTGGGCGTTCTTCATGAGCATCTGATCGCGCGGTATGCGCACATTCCGAAAGCCGAGGAAGCCGTTGTTCACCCCATTGGCGCCCAGCTTGGCACCAATGTCGCCTACGTCTATGCCCGGCATGGGTTCGTGCGTCTGTTCGTCCCGAATGCGCACCAGGAACGGCTGCAGTCCATGGTGTTTGCCGCGTATGTAGAGCTGGGCCAGCACCACCACCATGTTAGCCGTGTGTCCCAAGCCGCCTGGCCACCACTTGTAGGCGCTCAATGTGGGGGTGTTGATCACAAACTCCTGGCTCTTGGGATCGTAGTCGGCGCGTGTCTCCAGCCCGCGTATGTAGCTGCCGTGGCCGAGCTCAGTCTGCGCATAGGTGCCAATGATGCCATCGAGGCGCCAGGCACGCGACAGCCACTGATGCTGCTGCTCCACAGTGCCCTGATTGAGCAGCGTGCTCAGGAACATGGAGAAGTGCAGGCGGAGCGGAAAGCTCTGCTGGAACAGCGCTGTGCCCAACGAGCCCGACATCAGCATGCGCAGATCGTACAGCAACTGCACATCCGGCAGCTGGCCATCGTCCGTAGCTTCCATTTGCGTGGCACGCTGCCATTGACGCAGCTTCTGCACAAATTTGCTGCCCTTGGCTAGGGCGTGCTCGTAGCGCTCCTTGTAGGACATGAAACTGGGATGCACTTCATCTTCGAACTGCGGATCGTCGAGAAAATGGCGCTCTAGCGATCGTTGCTTCTCCAGCGCCGCCCGTCCGCCTGCCCACCAAACGGCGAAGTCTTCGCTGCGAATTGACGCCGCGTCGCGTTCGCGTTGCAAGTCATTGTTGCACTCAGCCAGTTGTTGTTGCAGTCCGCTTTCACTCGCCATTGCGAATATACTGAAGTTGCCACAGCTCGTCTGAAGTTTGTTCAGAGGCCTCGCCTCGATTTGACTAGTTTATGAACGACTATCGCTTGGCCCCCCCTTGCACTGCTTATCAGCTGTGTGTGTGCTTGTATTACACATATGTGTGTCAATCCCATTCAGATAAGATAATCGCAAAGGAGCTGCTTATTCGGCTGTACTCAGGTCCACAGTATAATTCTTATAATTAGCATTTGTTTATTGTTAATAATTATTGTGTTCAGCCAGCCTCCCTGCTTGCAATAAAATCAAAACAAGAGCAGAGTGTGACCAGTTGGCGAGAACGGTGATCGAAGCACAATCAGCTGGACGCCATTTTGAATTGAGTGTGACCTGGGCAAATAAATGTGCAGTGTCTACACACTTCAGGAAACCAAATTTGTGTGGCGGCAAATTCAAACGTGACTCTCCATGCAAATAAATGTTCAATTTGTTGTTCTTTTATTTATCATATAGAAAAAGCGACACAGACATTTTGGTTTTCATTATGTATATGTATACATACAAGTATATATAAATATATGTAAGTTTATACTAATGCGACAAATACTATTTGATGAGCTGCTCCCGATTCAGAATCGCGGGCAACTATGCAATAAGCTCAAATGATTCTTTGTCTTTGTGTTAACTGTTTTATGGGTATTTTGGGAACAAAATGGCATACAATGATGCCCCGTTAAACACCATGCAAAAAACCCACTAACGACGAGTACTTCTTAATATCGAACACACTTCGATGATAAACAAACACGAAAATATACAATCAATTTGATTTGAATGTTTTATGCCATTTCCAACAATCAAAAAGCAAACAAATATAAACTTAATGCGGTTAACAAATATTGGTCATAACGTATTTGTTTTCCTACAACACAGCTGGGGAAAACCCCCAATACGAATCTTAATTGGAACATCTTTGGAAATGACATGTTCACCACCCCATCGATCTATTGTTTGTAGTTCATTTTCTTCTCTTTAAATACCCGATACTCGTAGGGCGGAAGAATATGATGAGTTAGTGTCAATCGAAAGTGTAACAGTCATAACATCAAATTTAAAAGTTCATTAAGAAACAAGTTCAACTGCTGTATTCTTAATTCTTACAAAATGGGGTAGAGGGTATTCCACAGTCGAGCACACTCATTTGTAGCATGCTTACTTGTTGTTTTGCAATGTTTTTTATTATTGTTTTAGCTGTTGTTAACATTGTATTTCATCTCATAATTCTTCGGCTATTTTAACTCGTTGTGCTCAATTAACATCTTTTACAAACAAGCAAATAACACCATGAAACATACACACATACACATGCATTACACACATACACACATACATTTGGATAACAAGAATAGTGTTTGCAGAGATCTTTTTTAGACTCGCGTCTTCTCCTTGGGTGCCAGCCCATTGACGGAGCAGCTGCTTATCAACAGTACTGTTAGGTGATTAGATCAGGTAATTTTGTTTTGTTTTTCTTTTTTTTTTTTGTTCTTTTCATTTATCATAAAATGTATTTCGTTTTGTTTTTTTCTGTGTGTTTCTGACATATACAAATACAAATATACATTTGATGTCTGTACATCATGGTATCGTTTTTCGATTATTGTTAATATTTGATCATTATTGTAACAGTTACTAGCTTCCAGGGTATTCGAACTCCTCTCTCTCTCTCTCTGTTCCTGCCTCCCTTACACAACTACACACACATTAATATGCTAACTAGAAGTTGTACAAAAAGCGCACTAACAAACTCGTTTAGCATCCATCTAGACTCTAGCCGTAAAAAGTTACGTTTAAAAAGACGAAACGAAACAATGAACTTTGTAACTGTAGTTTGTACATGTTTTCTTTTTGTTTGTCGTTAGTTTACATTCTATGGCATAGCAAATACAAACATACATACATTGTGCTGTCTGTGTGAGTGTGTGTGTGTGTGAACCACCCATCGAATATTGTAAACAAATAAGAACAACAATCATAATAATCATAAGCATAATGGTAATCAATAATAATAGTTAATAAATAAACATTTTCCACAATCGTTTGACAATCATTTCACATTTGTTATTATTACATAGTATATAATATTACATATCATATTACATCTATTTTTGTTTTTCTTTCTTTTTATTTAATTGTTGTTACACTTACATTGTATTTATTTATAAAATAATATAGTTTCTTTTTTTGTATAAATCGAGCTACAACTAATAAAACACTTTTTCCATCTTCTCTCAACATTCATTCAAAATCAAAGTTAAAAAAAAAACACGATTGCAATTATTGAAAATGAAAAGCATAATCAAAATAAATGTAATAGTAATAGTAATCATGAAAATATAATATAAAAAAAATAGTATTTGCACGTTCAACATTTATGTAATATTCGTTTAACAAATGCAGGCTTTATATATAGTATAGTATTGTATATATGTATCGTATATATAGTGTGTCTGTGTAGTTATAGCATATGCCTGCTACACTTGCATACAAACATACACACATAATTTCAAAAAAGTTTCGTTAGTTCAGTTTATATATATAGTATATATAATATATATGCGTATCAGATACATTCATACACTCTACTCTCTATTGTAACTATAATTCTAGGCTATTGTGTTATACATTTAGTCTATATAACATTTATATAACTCTGCTGATGCTTACAAGTTTCGCTTGCTTCCTCCATCTTCTTATTCTTCATTCCTCAACTCTGCTTCTCGGCTTATGCCATTTGCATTTGCATTTCCGTTTCCGTTTTCATTTCACATTTATTTTTTAGTTTTTGTTTTGTTTAGTTTTTTTTTTTTGTTTTAAGTGGCACAGCCACGTTTTGAACTTTAGGCCTGGTTTCCTACTCTTTCCTCAATCTTCTCTGGCTCCATTCTTTGCTGCTTCTCCTTCTCTTAACCCTCAATCCTCCACTGTTCCTTCATCCTTTCCACTCATTCGATGGTACGTTTATTTTGTCGTTTTTTTTCCACATTTTCATATTGAGAACTTGCATCAAGGCAACTTTCTGTGTGTCTGTTTCTGGTGTGGTGTGTGTTTTTTTTGTTGTGCGCGTGGTTAGTGTGTGCGGTGTGTGTGTGTGTGGTGAGTATAAAAGACAGACAGCTAGCTTAAAGAGTGAGTGAGAGCGTGACGGACAAGGAACTGACGAGCGTCCGCGGTTCATGATGATGACAGACAGCAACAATGATGACGACGACGTCGACGTCGACGTCGTTGGCGACGACAACAAAATGACATCAACAACAATAAACAACAACAATTAAACTACAACAATAACTAGAGTGCGTTGAGCAGGCATCGGAATCGGCATCCACATCCACATCCACATCGACGTCAACGTCAACGGCGTGCGTCTATTTGGTTTCATCCTGATCCATTGGCTCCTCGGAATCGTCTCGCGAAAGTGTTCTACAAAATGCAATAAAAGATTGATCAGCTGCCAATGGGACGAAGCAAGCGGGAGGTCTCACCTGTGCAGCGACTGCATGGATAGCCCGGCCATGGCATTGACCGTTTCAGATTCATCGTGCTCAACCTTGAGCGCCTCCAGCGCCGACAGACAGACGGTATGCTCCAGCAATCGAACGCAGGGCCAATGAGTTTGCTGAGGAATATGAATACAGAGTTCAGTTTGGCTCCCATGCCGCATCGATCGACTCTCACCTGTATGGCAATCGTTTTCTGCAGCGTATTGATGGCATTCTGACACGGCGGACGCTCCAGTTCGCTTTGGGCTATCGGCGCCACAGGATCGCCCAGCAAGGCGCGCACACACTCCTGCGCCGAATCACAGATGGCCGCCAGGTCGTAGCCACCCTCGAGGGCCAGCACCACCTTGCCATTGGCCAGCTGCAGCAGCTCGCGCGTCATCAGGCCAAAGCAGGCCGGCGACACATGATAGCCGCCCAGCGGTGCCGGGTGTCCGGTGGCCGCATCGAAGCCAGACGACACAAGCACAATGTCCGGATTGAAGAACTTGGCAATGGGCATCACAACAGTACGGAATGCAGCGATATATTCGGCATCGCCCAGCGGTGGATTCAGTGCGCCGGACCATGAGATGTTCACGTTGAAGCCGACACCAGCACCGGCGCCGCACTGCGAAGAGACGAAAAGAAACGGAGCGAGAGCGTCAGAGAGTGATTATATAATATATTCACATTACGATCATTTACGCAATTAAGTTTTCGACGCAAGATTGTTCTAAAGCAAGGCACTCATCATCTAAGCAAAATAATATATGTATATGACCATGGTAGAAGTTTGTTGTCCATATGAAATGTCCCATTCCATAAGGGAAGCAACACGAAATACCAGACTGCTACTAAATTTGATTTTGGTAACATTGGTGATCCTACATTCTATGCTAGCTAATTTAACCGACATTCATTGTTTAAAAATTGTACCTTCAATGCAGTATTCTTAGCAAGCGCACATTTTTCCCATTTTAAATACTATAATTTTGAAAACGTTAGTTTCTTTTTTTTGTAATTAGCCAGTTTTCCACGCACATCTTGTAATACACGCAAAACCAAATTAAGAAAAATTATTTGTATTAAATTAAGAAAGTAATCTTAAAAATAAATAAAAACATTAAATATGTATGCTTATAGCATTTTTCTCGTAACTCTTCATTGCGCGTAGATTATCAGCGTGAAAGCGACAGAGAAGGAGAGCGTAGAGGAAGCGAGAGGGAAGCAAACTTTAAGATCAACAAAACAAATATGTATTTTTGTTGATCATACTTCTTGACAATGATATTTTGTTATATCCCTCAATATATTTGCAAAGTTCTCACACCAGATTCAAATTTATCGAATTATTTCGATAATATTTGTCTAGATATTCTTCCAACTGTAATGAAAAGTCTGTTTTTGAAAGACAATTCTTTGGCGTCTCATACATATGTATATGTGAATGAATTTGTAATTAACTAGAATTTTATCCACTGGATCCGTGTCATTTATTCGAACGACAATAAAGCGATCTGGAATGGCCCAACGCTCACATACTGTTGCGGAATTCAGTTACAAGCGTGGAATAGACAGCCATCAACTAAGAGAGTGAAAAAGCGAGGAAGAAAGAGATGCCGCTCTCAAGTTGACTTACCTCTGTGGGGCCGCCGGTGCCGGGAAAGAAGTTGCCGTCATCGTGTCGATGTATGGAAAGATATAGAATGTCGGGACTTTGGTAGAATGCTTGCTGTGTGCCATTGCCATGATGCACATCCTGTTGGCGTAGAAACACAGAGTGGTGAGTATGGGGATTTGAGGTGAATGCGGGGGGCCTGAACTTACCCAGTCAACGATGAGGATGCGCTTCATTTCGGGGACGCGCTGGCGCAACAGTTTCGCCGCAATGGCGATCGAGTTGAAGAAACAGAAGCCCATGGCTAGGTTGGCCTCGGCGTGATGGCCAGGCGGACGGACGACGGCGAAACCGTTGCGCAGATCACCCTTGGCCGTCTTGAAGGCCAAATCGATGACACAGCCGGCGGCCATGCGAGCCGCAGTCGCCGTGTGCAGCTCATTCCAGGTGGTGTCCAGGTCGACGCCAACGCCGCCGCACGACAGGCGCACAAAGCTCGCGGACAACGCGGAGTCGAGCTTGGGACGACTCAGCTGGCCCTGATTGGAGCCAAAGAGCATGGAGTGCGCCTCCGTGTGCACCGTCTGCAGCTCCTCCTGGGTGGCCTTGCGGGCACGCAGGCGGTCGCAACGCTTCACCAGATCCGTCTCGTTGAGACGCGCCCAGACGCTCTGCAGCCGGCCGCTGTGCTCCGGATGCGGCGCATTGTCGCCACAGCTGCAGGTGTGCTTCAGCATCAGCGGGTCGTAGGCCAGGCCCGTGGTGATGCGCTTGTGCGGCGAGGCGCTCTCCACGAGCAGCTGGTGCTGCTGCTGGCGCAGCTGGGCGGCATAGGCGCTGCCCAGCAGATGGCGCTTGTGCGGCAGCGTTAGATTCACGGGCGGTATGTGATCGGCCGACGACGAGGTGGCTATCGGCGTCGGCTGCTGGCCCGTGTCCGGTATCTGGCTGAGGCCGTGCGGCCCGAGCGGCACCAGCGGACTGCTCAGGGTGCGCGACAGCGGACGCGACAGCCCCTTGGCCATCTCCTCCTCCTGCTGGTAGAGCAGCTGGCGCTGCTGCTGCAGATACTCCTGATCCCGCAGCTTGCTGGACTTGCCTCCGGCTGCCCCCCGATACAAGGCAACGGCGGCCGCCAACGATTCGGGCAGATTCTGTGAGGTGCTGGTGGCAATGGTGCTCGTCAGCACCGTTTTGGGCGGTTTCTTCTTGTCGGTGAGATCCATCACCTCGGCAGCCGAGTCGTCGTCCTCCTCGCGCAGCTGCGGCTCGCGGCTGGCAACGGCGGCGGCGGCCACAACTGCAGCAGCGTTCCCGCTGCGCGTCAGCACCGTTTGCCGCAGCTTCTGGGTGAGCACCTGGTGCTCATAGGCCTGACGTTCCGCCTGCAACGTAGTCCAAAGAAAGCAGTTAGAATTGGTGGCTTGTTTGTAACTGCATAAATTCAGCTTCAACACTCTTTTTTCATTTCAGTTCGCTCTTGATCACTTACTTCATTTTAGATGAAGACAATTTTTGCTACTGGTTGCTGGTTTATGAGTACTACTTAGACCCTTTATTTGCAACTAAAAGATGGTCTAGTAAATTTGTCGAAACCGAAATGTGCAGACACGAAAACATAAATACATTTGAGCAACCAGCACTTTAAGTGGAGCAACACAAAATGTTGGGTTATTTAAAAGTCAACATAATAAAGCAACCTTCTTATTTGTTTTAACATGGTTAAGCTAAAAATTACTAAACGCTCCTACACCAAAAAAATTAATTTAAAAAATAAAAAATACAATTTCGTAAATATTTCTGTGCCCTTCAAAATGTAGATCACTTCCCGTAAAAAACTGATCGAACGTGAAAAATGACCGAGAACAAACGTGGAACAATTGAGACTTTGTTTATAGATCGAAGGACGATCGAACTTATGGAGTAATAAATTGAACAATCTGTGGCTGGCTTGCTCCTCGGACTTACCTCGCTGTTCTCGTAGTGCGTTTGTGCCACGTTCAGCTGCCCCGCGCCCGTCAGCATCGGATGCCCCAGGGGCAGAGGAGCGGACTGTGTGCGTCCCAGCGGCCGATGGCCCTGCTTGTGCAGATGCACCTGGGCCACCTGGGCGTCCGTGATGGGCACGTGGCCGTGCGCTCCATGGCCTCCGTGCGTGTGTGCGTTGTGCTGCGGATGCCCGTAGAGTGTGGCAGCGTGGGCGTGGCTGTGACTGTGGCTGTGGCTGTTGGTGGGCGGCAAGTTGCCGGCAGCGGCGGCAGCCGCTGCCACAGCCGCATGCAGATTGACGGCCGAGGCGCCAGTGACGCCGCCAACGCCGCCGACACCGCTCAGCTGCTGCATGTAGGACGAGGACGAGGAGAGTATGGTGGAGGCGGCATGCGCCTGAGGCGGTGCCACATCGCCCACCAGCGAGGCCTGCGACGAGGACGTCGACGTGGCCGACGCGGAACGCACCACGGGCGACGGCTGTGGCGCAATTCCTGTGGCCGGCATCATGGCCAGCGGCGGCGCCGCCGGCTGACGGCCGAACGGCATCGACAATGGACTGTAGTAGGTGGGCGGCGTGCCGACGACGCCGACGCCAACGCCCGGCGGCGGGGCACCGCTGGCAGCACTTGCGCCCGCTGCGGCGGCGGCGGCAGCGGCTGCGGCAGCTGCCGCATGCTGACGCAGTGCAGCGAACATGGTATAGTTGGTCTGACCCGCCTGCGATTGATTGGTTAAATGCGGTCGACCCAGCGAGATGTTCGGCAACGACGGCGAGCTGAACAGCGGCAGATCGTTGATGCTGCTGCGCTGTCCCGGCTGGTACTGGCTGCCCTCCTCGTTCTCCTCCTGGATGGGGGCGCTGGTCGGCGAGCCGCGACTCCCCACCACGCCCACCGACAACGAGGTGGACGAGGGCGGCGAGTTGGGGCCCGAGTCGGGCGTGCTGTTGCAATCTGCGAACGGATTCAAGTGGACTACATTAGAATTGATTGCCACGGCGAAGTAGGGGAAGGTGTGGAAGTGAGAGATCGTTGAGTAAAGACGCGAGAAGTGAGGTGGGAGAAAATGAGCAAGTAGATGGAAAGTTAAACAAAGAGCAGAAGATAAAGGGATAAGGATAAATAAAAAGTAAGTTATAGATAGATCAAAAAAAGAAAGTATAGAAAAGAGAGTTGAGTAGACATTGAAAGGAAGAGATAAAGGATGAGACATGAATGAAAAGGAAGAAGACAAGTGGTAGAAGAAGTGGAGAGAAAATGAAGGATAAGAATACATCAAGAAAAGAAAGAGCAGAGTAGGAATTCCAAGGAATAGATGAAGTAGATGAGAAGTAACCAAGAATAGAAGAAACAATAAATGAGAAAGTAAATAAAAGAGAATAAATAAAACAGGGAACAAAAAAATGCAAGATTAAAATAAAATGATAAGTAAAGGATAAAGGATAAATAAGCAAGTAAACGAGGTACAGGACGAAAAGAAAATAAAGAAAAGAGTAGCGTGGGGACAAGAAAAGAAGAGAGTAAATCTGTGTGATGTAAGAAGAATAAGTGAGAGTGGGCGCAACATTGGAGGCGTGGCAGACGCGGAGCGTTGGCAGCTTAGCATTATGCAGCAGCAACAGCAACCGATCGTCGGAAAGTCGAAAGCGGAGTTAATTTCGAGGTTAGCTTCCAGTTAATACACATAAAAGAGCGGAAGCAGGGGGCAAGTGTGGTTTAAATTGTAAAAATAACAACAGCAATAATAACAACAAAAAAGCAATAAAAATACATTTTTAATTACGATAGCACACAAAATTAGAAAATAAGACACAACAAAAGTCGGCAATAAATTCCATCACAAGGACACGTATTCTCCTTACCAGCTAAAGTTGTGTTCGTGTGTTGGTGTGTGTGTGTGTGTGTGTGTGTGAGAGAGTGTGAAAGGAAACTTATTATAACGGAAACTAATAATCGAGAGATCTACAAAAGTAGTTGTATCTGGAATATGTTTACAAAACCGCTCGTTGTATTTTCGTCTGATTGCGCCATTTCACACCAGAAGAATGGGTCACGCACTCCAAAGAATGAAGATGATCCATTGAGACAGACGGACGGACGGACGGACGGACGGACGGACAGTCTAACTGTCCGCGCATAAACGAACTGACCCAGCGTTGACCTTCCCGCATTGCTTTCTTCTTTCAACATTTATGT
The DNA here is from genome assembly GCA_035045625.1 of Drosophila formosana. Lineage (NCBI taxonomy): Eukaryota > Metazoa > Arthropoda > Insecta > Diptera > Drosophilidae > Drosophila > Drosophila formosana. The sequence goes on along the minus strand of JAWNOW010000844.1, from coordinate 276,528 downwards.
AATTGACTCAATTTCCATTTCCACTCTCGTCATGGATTCCACCAAAACAAAGCGCGTATCAAGCGGTTTCAAGCGGTTGATACCGCCTTTCCACCGATCGTTGCCCGTGGGATTTTGGATAATAGTCGACGCTCTTTGGCTCGATGTTTATGAATGTGTTTATGTGAGTGTGTGGACTGTACACAAATTGTTATACGTACTTGTGAGAACCGAGTTCTTTTGATGTCTACGCTGGGCGGCCTGGAGCAACCGCTCGTGACGTCTCGCCCCCGCTGGGCCGCCGATGCGAGCCTTCCGCTCGATCACGCTCTGCTTTAGCCGTATCTTCAGCAGGTTCGGCTCCGATGCTGTTCACAATGGGTTAGTTCATGTTCAGGTTCGAGTTCAATTAGTTATATAGTATATCAGAGTATATCAGTGTGTGTGTGTGTGTGTGTGTGTGTTTGTTGGTCTCGGTGAAGTCGAAGGGTCGTCTGATCTACGCTGAGGACTCTATTGAAATCTGCTCTTGTAAGTTAGTTGATCAACAAACATCTAGTTTCAGTTTTAATAGCATGCTTTAATAAGATCCCTACTATTATGATTTCTTAAATTATATTAGCACATTTTATACAAATGTTTTATATTGTTCTGTTGTCATGTCTTAACAATCAATCCGATAGTTTATATAAAGTTTATATAATCCTTGTAAAAATGAAATGATCTGATAGGTATTAATGATCACTAGCTATCAAAATTATTTAGGGCCAGTTTCTTGGTCTCTAGTCAGAGCGATATTTAATTAACGAACAAATTGATTTTGAAATAGAAGCAGATCAGTTGACAGTTGTCGCTTCTTCTATATCTTCTTCTGAAATCGATACATTTTAACTAGAGGCTGCTGATAGACAAAGAGATGCATTTAGAAAATGATTAACTTAACATAGTCTTTTATATGAATTACTTAAAATAATCATTCTTCCGTAAGTTAATGCCTTGGGAAAATTAATAATCTTGTGGTAGTAATAACTGTAAGTTGATCTATACATTATTCACAATACATTATCTTTTTCTCACAGTAGCCTAGCATCTTCAATTATCTTATCTATTCGTTACTATAAATTCTGTTTAAATTTCACTTTACTTCCATCAAACTTTTCTATCCTAGACTTTCGTAATAGTCACGTGTTTGTTGTTTGTTTAGTAATCAAACGAGAGATGCAATTGACAACACTAGAAACGCCAAGCAGCGGCAGACTCTTAGCACTAGATTAGTAAACGTGGCTGCAAGAGGGGGAGCTTGGCATATATCAGAGGGGCGGGCGGCGACACACAGTTTCGGCATGCGGGGGAAGGGCAGGGGGATGGCAGGTGGAAACTTACCCGTCTTGCGCAGCGGAAAATCAGATTCATATTTGAGCAGTGAGGGGGGCGGCTGAGGTATTTTGTAGGGATGTGCACTTGTTACCGTCCCCGCCGGCAGCGATTCTCCCGAAGAGCTCTTCACCACTCCGCTGGAGAGAACGAGAGACAGAGAAATGATGAGAATTAGAGAGAGAGGCGCTTCTTTCGGAACTTAATGCTTACCGATTGCGATAGGGCGATGTTGTTGTTGTGCCATTTGCTGCCACCGTCTGCGACTTGCGGCTCATGAGAAAGCACTGCTCGAAAATACAGAGAAAGAGAGAGAGAGAGAGAGAATGGGGCGGGAGTGAGATAGTAAGAGCGGATGGTAAGATTGTTGGTAGTTACACTGAGAATCTGTTTAACTTCGGGACTCGCGTTGGCGCTGCAATTCTCCTTGCGCTTCATCACTTCTCGCTCTCTTCGCTCCCGCTGCTGTTGTTGCTGTTGCTGCTGCTGCTGCTGTTGTTGCTGCTGTTGCTGCTGCTGGCGATGCTGCTCCTCGACAACAGCGGCGGCCGTAACCATGCTCTGTTCCCGCAATTCCTGGAAAGCGCCATGTGAATGCACCGCATACTGAATAAATTACAGTAAGTTCGAGAGAATTTGTTGTTGTTGTTTGGGGCCATAGAAATAACTTTAATATTCTTTTTTTTTTTTGTTTTTTGTTCGTCGTTTGTCGTTGTTACTGTTTTGCTGCTCTGTTGCTGGTCAGTTGCTGCTGTCGATGTCGATGTCGATGTCGATGTTGCTGCTGTTAGTCATCGTCGATCGCTGGGCGGCACTTCCGGCCAAGCGCCGGGCAACATGATAATTTATTTTTGTTATTTCGCTGCCCACGCGACAACACTCGCAGCACTAGCAACAACAACATCGACCAATCTAGTCTGCTCAACCGTCAGATACCCTGTCGAATTGTATCTGTGTGTTTCATTTTTATCAGGCGATCGCAATTCCCTGAATCTATACTCTTGCAATACTTTTTTATTTTAAAATGTGCAAATAAAATGAAAATGGAATTTTTATAATTATTTTACAAGTATTTTATATCAATCACAAATTATGTCTCTCTTCAAATAAAAAACTGCAGCAAATATTTGTACTTTTTAAATTTGTTTAATACAAATTCCAATAGTTCTCTGAAACTTTTTATTGAAACTGTTCTATTAAAAACAATTACCAAATTAAACGTACTTTAAAATGTCTTTAACACAAATTATAATGGATGATCCAAAACAAACTTGATCTGAGCAAGTATATCTCAGATCTGAGATCGCGGTGTTCTTATGAACTGTCAGACAGACAAACGGACATGGCTATATCGCCTAGGCTGTTGATGATAATCAATTTGTGGTCTCTATACTTAATTTCTGTTTGCCACTAAAATATCATACGCTGTTTATTTCAAATACAGCAGCTATAAAAATATCGACTTCGACTACAACATCATCGCACGGAACAGAATAGCAATAGACGCCGTCTTCGTCGTCGTCGTCAGCTTTATCGACACGATCCTCAAGATTTTGTTTTGTTTTTGATTCGTGAATAGTTGTTGTGATGCGTTATTCATGATTCGTGAATTATTCGCGAATGGTTGTCGCTTCGCCTACTCACATGATATTTGTGCTCCAGTTGCATTTTATGCTCCAGTTCCATTTGCTTCGTCTGCTCCTGATACGTGTGGAACAGACGCTGCTTCTGCAGCTCCTGACTCTTCTTCAGCTGCAACAACACACAGATAGACAAATACACCCATGTAAATAAATCATAAATATATGTATATATGTACATACATATGTATATAAAGACAAGCAAACGTTTAGACAGAGTGTGAGAGAGAGAGCGTCTGTCGCGTGGGCAGCTTGTTGTGAGTAATCAGTGGAGAGATATCTCATCCTCCACCTCCTCGCATTGCCCACAAATGTGACACATTGCCAATTGCTTGGATGATTTGGCTTTCATCAAATTGATTCACTTGTCAGGCAATTTGTTAATAGATCAGAGCAAAAGACCCAAACGAAATCCGAGTTCAATCAACAAGCATAATGCAAATGGGGTTTTTTTTTTAAAGGAAACAACTAATCGGTATTGTCTATCATGTTTTTTACTAAGGAAAATTACACCTTCAGCTATATTGGCCAATAAAAGTAAATTATATTCTTTGTTACAGTCACTATTAGTTTTCTTGGAAGAAACTTAATTATATATCAGGGTGATCAGTGGAAACTACAATCTGTACTAAAGCAGTTGAACGTCTATTAAATGCAAATTTGTTCATGCATGTAAAAAGTACAGCAATCATCATGAAACAACAGGGCGCATTCAATACTTTTATTGAAGATCTAACAAAAATGTATTTAAAAAAAAAAATAATTTACAAAATGGTTGACTTGTGTAAGCCATGTGGCGACACCGCCTCGACCTTGGGGTGAGATGACTATGGACTATTTCTGTCCGATTCCAGAAATTCAAAATGATTTGTCCTTATTACATGTTTATATTCTATGTGAACCACATGAATTATGATGAAAAAGCAATAACACAAAATTTTTAGTTTACAACTAAATTTAAAAGCCTAAAATTGAAGAAAATTCTTCTTATTAACTATTAAAAAGAAGAAATGAAAATTTAATTTGAATCTGTTTGCAATATTGTTAATAAACCTGACAGAAACGCAAAGTTTAATAGTCGAGAAAAAGCGGTTTAAAGTGTTTAACGTGCTTGGTAAGCAGCTTAAAACGCTTGCGTGTTTTCAGCTCTAAATCTTCCAAAATAATAAGAGAAAACTTCTGAGTTATTCTTGAATAGTTTATCACTTTTGTTACCGATTTCATGAACAAATATTCCCCTTAAATATATAAATTCCTAATTAGCACGATTAAAAGACACGTCGATCAAGCTGAATTGCGAATTATAATCCCGGGTATCGCACAGTCGAACCACAATCAACATTTTGCTAATAATGTTTGTCGATAAAGAAATAATATTCTGGTTATAAGTCGGAATTCTATTTATTGAAATATTTAATTTTGGACTTTATTAATTATTCATCAGTCTTATTCAAAGTTCAAGTTCCAGTTGTGACCATTATTTAGAAGCTTCGAGTTTTGCGATATGCGATGATGATGATAATAAACACTGCAAAAGGGCGCCGGTCAATTAGATCATGAATCACACTGTGCGCTGCTTTGCGGATGTTGTTGATGTCGATGAAGTTGTAGTTGTTGTGAGCAAACGCTGTTGGACAGTAGTTCACAGTTAACGAAATGAATTAGCGAACGAAAAGAATCACGCGTCACAAATTGTCAGAGATCGTAAATTGATGATTGCTGTAACTGTTGTTATTGTTGGTTATTCTGCTTCTGCTTCTGCTTATTGGACTCTCTCTCTCTCTCCGTCCCCACACACACATGGCGCTCTCTTGTTTGATGGCAGCCTCTCTTACGTACATGCTGCTGATATGTTTCCATGACCTTAACGCGCGACGCTTAGTCGCACACACACACACACACACGCGCACGCACACACACTGGCAAGTGCGCGAGAGAGCCAAAGAGAGACTATGAAACGTTTGTGTTATTTGTTGTTGGTTTGTTTTCTAATTGGTTTTGTCGATAGTATGTGTGAATGTGTGTGTTGTAGTGGTTTGTGTTGTTATTATTATTATTATTTATTATTTATTATTTTTTTCGTTTTATTATTTTTGTTGGCAGGCACTTTTCATAAGCTTTTGTAGTCTCACAGCTTTTGGGCAAAGAGTTGGAAGAAAAAAGATCACACACATCAAAAAAAAAAAAAAAAAGAACAGAAATTAATAGCAAAAACTACTCAGAACTGTTCACTAATAAATAATCTGCAAAAATATGCGCAGCTTTTAGCTTTATTTATTTATTTTTTCTTTATTTTTGTTTTACGGTTGTTTCAGTTAGATATTTATGTATGCGCTCTCATGTATTATTCTTGTTTTGTTGTTGGTGTTGTTGTATTTATTATAAACTATGCGATTTGTTGTTGTTTTGCCTTTTGATTGACTTTGATTTTTCACAAACGAAACGAAACGAAACGGAACGGAACTAAACGAGCGACGCGCGACGAGAGACGCGGGGCCAGCAAACTGCTAGAGAATTTGTTAATTCAAATTGGTTTATTTCGAATCCAATTGGATTTCAATGTTCCAATTTGAATTGATATTAACTGTGTGTGTTGTGGTGGTGACCGTCGTATTCGTTGGACGCGCTTTCATTTCAGTTTCACTCAAGCGACTGGCAACTGGCAAACTGGCGCAAAAATCAAATATAAACACAAATTTAGATACAGTTATTCGCGAGCGTATCGCGCGCGCTCTCACCCCACCGCGCGCTCTCTTTCTCTTTGCACGCGCTCTCTCTCTTCCATTCGCTGTCCCTCTCGCATGGTCAGTGCGACGGCAGACAAACGGGCATTCGTCGTTAAAAGCGTTTACATAGTGCACCAGCAAAGTTCTGGCTACACTCAACACACACACCCACACACCGATACACCGACACACACACTCACACACAATATGAATTCCTAGAAACTGTAAATGCACCTGACTTGCAGCCGCCCCCAAGCTGCATTCAACCCATCGATAGACGCTGCTCATCACCCCCTTCTCCGACATTTGCCTTGCACAACGCATTCACCAGTTGCTGCTATGGCCAATGCTATAATTATAAAAGGCCTGTGCTATAATTATAGCGTGGGCCAAAGACAACACACAGGCACGCCCATAAAAATAGACAGCCCCTGCCCAAGTCGTCCAAGATAATTATAAAACCGAAGTAACGCTAATTCGAAAGCATATTTTTGTTGTTGCTGATAATGCTAACATACATAATACTAATGTCTATGACATATGGTGATACTATTAATAATCCTAATACCAATGCTAATGATAACGCTGATAGTACTATTAGGAAGAATTGAAAGAATGTTCTTGCTCATCAAAATGATATAATGTTAATGTTAATAATATTCGTAATTTTTACTATTATCATTTGAAAGTGTTTGTTCACTAATTGTAATAGTAATACAAATTATAATGGTAATTAGAATTGGAAAAAAATTGATAACAAATGTTTCTATTTATAGTATTACAGTATTATTTGTTGCTAATGATAATTCCGAATCGAATAATAATGAGAAATAACATATAATGCAATTGCTAATGAACTATATTTAGGATGGCAAAGATAATGATTATTACTGTTAGCACTTTTAATGATATTTCCAAGTCGAATAATCTAATGAAATTGTTGATGAGACTACCAATGATGATGCAAATTTTGCATCTCAATGCTAATGAGTACATTTTCCCCCAACTTAGGCGCAATATTTAATTTTCAAATTCCACATTTTTCACCAACAATAGCAAGTGAATCATGGCAGTTTGAGTACACGATCACTCTCTCTCTCGCTCTCGCTCGCACTCTCGGTCTCCCCGTCTCTTTCTCTCGCTGCTATTAACAATCTATTTGGTTCAATCTGGCTACAATTGCACCCTCTAAGCACACAGGCCTCCTCTTTCGTGCCCTCGCCGCCCCCCTTTGGGTTGCAAGAATTTGTAGCTAATTTACAATTTGCTCGTGCCACAGATTTTTATAAATATCGCAACAAAAGCGGAGAGTGGGTGGTGAAATTGCGAGAGTAAGAAGAAGCGAGGAGAGGATTCTATAAAACATACAGAGAAGTGATTAGTTTTTTTGTTGTTTCTTTTAGTGCTTTTGGATTTTTTTTTTTCTATTTTGTAGTACATACTTCTCGCGTCCTCTCTCGCTCCCGCACATAGCGATAAAGGGTGGGGTGGGGGGCGTTGTCTCGCTCACGCTTTTGGTATTTTTTCTATTTGTGTTTGGTAAAAATAAAACCCACAGAGTTTATAAAACACAAAAATAAATTCAAAGAAAAAATAAAAATAACAAAACGGCAAAGCGGCAACGGCAGGAGGTGGGTAGGGTGTGTGGGCTGGTGGGATGGATGTTGAGGCTGGGGCTGAAGCTGAGGCAACACTTTGGCAACTACAACAACAGAAACACTTGAACCAAAAATACGAAAATTCAAAAGAAAACAGAACACACTCACACACTCACACACACACACACACACACACACACATGCACGCGTCGCGTCGCGAGAAAATGCACAAAGTTAAAGCCCAAAAATAAAATCTGGCTATAAATTGTATGCAACAAGGCAACGCCGCAACAGCCACCTAAGGGGGCGGGGCGGTGCGGGGTGTTTGCGAGAAGGCGGCTGCACATGTTGCTTTGCCATGAGGTCGACTCCGGCTGCAGTTGCTCATTGGCACAACAAAGTAGTGTGTGCCCCACACCGCTCACCGCCTCCTCCACTTGCCACTCCGTCCTCCGATTTACAGTGCGCACTAATTGTGCGCACACACTTTGTTCTTGCAATATTTGCGGTTCTCTTTAGCCTGGCTGCACTGTGCTGTGCTCTCTTCTCTCCCTCTCTCTCTCTCTCTTTGTTGGCTCGAATTGGATTTTATTTTTAGTACAATCGCCGTTTTATTTAAAAAAAAAAAAAACAACAACAAGAAAAAGAAAACAAAACAAAAAGCGCAAAATACTCATACATATTTTTGTAGAGAAAACAATAAATATAGAATCATTAAGTTGTACACGCGTTTATATTTAGAACCAGAAGAAAACAAGAAGAGAAACAGCCCCGAGCCCCATTCAATACGAACTGTGTATGCTCTTTCTTTCCATTGCACTGGTCATGTCCTGAAAACTCTGGAAATTCAGTCAGTGAAATATCAGTTATCTGCTGAACATTTCAAATAGTCGTTTTGCGAACATTCTTTTATAATTTATAATAATGCATCTTAACAATTAATTCAATATTGCAATCAGAGTTTAGATGAACAATCAATTTTGAATTTTGTATGAATAAAACACAAATTTTAACTTGATTCTAGTTTTAAACTTTTCTGAAGCATTAAATATAAACTGATTTGTTTTAACTCTTGATTCTCCCTTAATAAAATGAATTAAATAAAATAATTTGTAGTAAATTGTTTTGAACACTTGAATCTATCTATTGAATTATCATTGCAATAAAATGAAACAGCTGTAGCAAAACGATTAATGAACTACAACATACCCGCCTGCAGTCGTGAGAGTATCCACATAGAGAAGGAAGGAAACGCAGCGCTTAAACTGCTGGCTATGTGAAATAGCGAAATCGTCTTATAAATAAAGCACAATCGCAGAAGAAAAGATACAAGGAAGAATCAGGAAAATAATGAAAAACGATGCGAACATGTCGAGAATCTGGAAGAATTGACAGGGCAAATCTGATACTGAACAATCTGTTCAATCTTCCCGTCTGTAGCTAACAATGCAATTCAGTAAAACGATTGACAGACAGACATGAAAAAGAACAGAGCAGAGTAACAAAGAAAGACACAAAAAAAAACGCTCAGGTGGTTGAAGACTGTAGACTGACTGAAACAATCGATGCTGTTGTGATTCAATATAGAATAAACGTATTTACTTGGATTTAAATACATTATTTCCCATTTGGTTCTCCATCATAGAGAAGAGATATAGTAGAATGCTTTGAACATAGATACATAATTATTTCAATTCTGATTTTTGCGACTCACCTCCAGGATCTGCTGATCAATGTCGACTTGGTGTGGCTTAAAGTCGAGCGATAAACTGCTCGGCGTTATGCGCAAAAGTCGCTCATCACTTCCGGCTTCCGGCGGCAGATCTGCAAGTTGACAAATGTAAACGATAACGCGTCAATATGATGAGTTTTGCAGGGTATTAACCGACTAGGGTGGTTTCAATGTTTGTTGGCAGCATCGCTTAATGAGATTATCGTGTTATTATTATCAACTTACTCAGCTAGTTGAGTTGCTTTCATTTTAACAAGATTCCGGGTTCGAATTCCAAATATCGATAGCATCAAATAGCAGTTAAATTTCAAATTTATATTGTTAGCTATTAGATGCTCCCTTTAGCATATTTATGATTGAAGCTATTCAACAACAATTATTTATTTAGTATTTTTCGATATTTGAAATTAAATTCTAGGATATAAGGTATAGCCAGACCAACTAAGGTCTTGGGGCTTAATCAATAGAAATAAATTCGTATCAATCGCCTGTACCTATTCAAATGAAGATAAACGCTTATATGGTCATGAGTCATTGTTAACAGATATTCTGTAATGTGAACGGAACCATCAATTATAGATCATGTTTGTCCTAAATTTTAGTCACGCCCCAATTTGCCTATTCTTCACGACTACATGAATAAAGTAATTTAAAATTTAAAGTTTTGAATTTTGGTACACAAATAATAACAATATATTAAATGAATAACATATGAATTTTTGTAATAATGTTTTATTTACAATCTGTCCGTAAATATTAACAGAAGTTTAATTTTTAATTATTATTCATAAAACAATATTATAGGGAAAAAATCAGGTGCTTTTGGGTGACAGTCTGCTGGTCATTGTATATTTTGGTAAGCTTTCAACATAAAGTTTAATTGGTATACCAAATATTTGTTTGATATATTACATGAGTGTTTTGTATTCTCTCGAAACGGGTAGCGGGTATCCCACAGTCGAGCACTTTCGACTGTTGTTTTTTGCTTGTTTTAACTATTTTAAATATACATCATAAGCAGTATCGATAGCATCACCCCACCATACATCGATAAGCTGTTAACTACCGCAATTTGCGGGCGTATAAAAAAAGAAAAATAAAACCGATGCGTACCAAAAGCGAAACTGAACGAACAACATTGAATCGACTACAGACAGACACTCGACTGGATTTGGACGATGTACGTATACGTGTGTATACAATAAATATACATACATACATATGTATATACTATGTGTATGTGGGTATGTGTGTATGCGGGTGTTGCTGTGTGCGCTGGGCCTATTAGTTGATTATATAGATAAGGCCGCGCTTATCAGATGCTTCTCAAAAATAAAAATACATCTGAAACGAATTTTAACATGTGCTTTGTGCTCTTTCTCTCCCTCCCTCTCCGTCTGCTCTCTCATCTCAGTAACGAGGCCGATTACAGAGACGAACCAAGCCGAGCCGAATTGCTGTGTGTGTGCGTCTGTGTGTGTTGGTGTCTCTGTGGCTATTTTTAGTAACCTTGTACAAGTTTACAGCGATTACATGGCCCCGGCACAGCACAGCACAGCCCAGCCCAGCCCGGCTCGAGCGCTTTTTGAGATAACTGCCGCTCTCTGCGCTTCTCACTGTTGCTCAAGCAACAGCGCGCACGTGACGACGGCAACATCGATGCTAGGCAACAAACACAACGACAAAGGCCACAGAGCAAAGCACAGCCAGCGACCAGTTCCGTTTTTGTGTCCCCTGCACGCCCCGCCCCGCCCCTTTACTGGTCATCCTTCCGCTGCCGCTACACGTTTTAGCATAGTCTAACTAATTTGATTTGCTTTAGCGGTGCACAAACAAATGCCCAAAATAAAAAAAAATTCCGCTACAAAAATGACGACGCGTCGCGGCTGCTGCTGCGAATGGACACAAGGCAAAGTGCAGTCAACACACACAACAAAGTGTTCATTGATAAACTGGCAATCGACTCGACTCAATCTGTTGCTCTCTCTCCCACGCACTCACACTCGCACTCTTTACACTACGCCAGCTGTGTGCTCGTAATCTCTTTGTGCTCTCGCTCTCGCTCTCTCTCTATGTCGATCAGCAATTAGACATTCGCCTGGACTGAACTAATTGCGCGCACATTTATGACTAAGCAAAATGTCCAATTGGATTGCTGCTGCTGACAGCCACAACAACAACATCGTTTGCTGGTGCAGCTGTCTCTTTCGCACAATCGCGCAAGCAAAGCAAAGCAAGTAAGGCAAAGTCTAGTTTTGGGCTGCTGAGAGAGCTGCCTGTCTATATATAGCAAGAATAGCACAAAGCAAAAGCCAATACCAACAAAAACAATAGCCAACTACACACACACAATCACATATGTACATACATACATACATACATACATACATATATGTATGTACATACATGTATTGTTGTTAAATGCATGTGCATGAATCGCTCACACATACAACTATTTGTATGTGTATCTATGCAAAAGGCTGACCGAATAGGCCGTGACCTGTTGTTCTATATATAGCAGCTATTATAAATCGTGCATGGCTATAGCAGTATATATTTAGAAGCAGCAACATCGCCAGAATCAGCAATGGCAGCGAACAACAACAGCAACAACAAAAACTCAGCGCAACTCGCAACGCGCACATTACACAAAACAAAACTTAACGAACACTCATAGAGCTAATGGCATCGGCTATCAAATACCCTATGCAGTTCCCACACACAGCAACTAGAACAATATATTTGTTTATTATTTATATAACAGTTTTCACATATATAACAGATATGTACATAAAAGGTTTATTGACTTGACAGTAATGTAATTAATTTGGCTGACACCAGCTGTCAAAGTTCACCATTGAGTGTAGGGTATTTGAAAATACATAACCAGACATGCAGAGAGAGAGAGAGTGCGGCGCGATTGAGAGCAAAGCTCAAAGAGAGTGTGCCAATAAGAGCGTCGTGCTTAAGCAACAGCTGCAGCTGATGTTTGCCTACGAGTGTGCGTGCATGTGTGTGAGTGCTAGTTGTGTGACACTTGTAAGCAATACGCTGTGCTGCGCTGCGCTGCGCTTGCACTGTCGATGTGCCCGCCGCAGGTGCATGAAAGAGAGAGTGAATATGATGCTGCTGCTGCTGCTGCGCCGCGACTGCAGTCAGCTGTTTGCAAGAAGTTTGAATCGTGTGTCGACGTCGTCGTCAAGGTCAATTCTGTGTTGGCATAGAAACCAACACCAACAAATCGCAGCACGTGTTTGGAGCAAGCGTTATAAAAACAAAATAAAAATTCAATAGTACTTTGAGATTGAAATCCAACTGGAAATATAAACGACACGATATTGTAACCGAAATCCAATTAGAAATCGGAAACCACAAAACCAATTAGATATGCTGTTATGCATATGTATTCACATTCAACATAAAAGGTACATATGCACATACATATGTATGTAAATGAAGGGGGAGGGGAGCAGCAATAACAACAACAATAATAATAATAATAACAACAAAAATAAGAGCAACAACAACAGCAATAACCCGACCCACTTCTCTGCTTACTTTGTTTTGAGTGATAGCAGACGACACTTGTGTGCGTGCGCTCGCCTTCTCTCTGTGTGTGTGTGTGTGTGTGTGTGTGCTGTATGTGTCGGAAAAAATTTCCAGCGCTGCCGTCTAAAAATAGACACACTTTGCGGGCAATAGCAATTTGGGGGCCCCTGGGGCGGTCCATATATAATAAGTGGGCGTGGCTCGTTCAGTTTTGGCTTATGCCGAAGTTTTAGGTGAGAGCTGTGTGTGTGTGTGTGAGTGTAAGCAAAACACTCCCGCTCTCGATACATACTATGTGTGTGTGTTTGTGTGTCTGTGTTTCACCTTGACAAATGCAAAGCCAAAAAGCAGCAGCAGCACAAACAACAACAACGCAGTTTAGAAATGATTACACACACACACACATACAGCCGAAGAAGAAGTAGTGATGGCAAAAAATGTTCATAAATCGATTATTGAAATCATATGATTATTTTCAGCAAATTTTAAAATAAATATGCCTACAATTTAGATTTCACTTTCGGAATTCTTATTGCAGATTACGGGTGTCTAACGACAGTACGCATTATAACACAGTCATTAAAAATTAAAACTGAAGCACTTTGGGGGTCGCTTATTCTCTGCTAAATGCTGAAGTATATTTGTTGTGTTTTTGCAATATTTCAATTGCTTTTAGTTTTCGAAAAATATGTTATGGTATTCGCTTTTATTTAGCGAGTAAAATTATAGTGGCGCGATTGTTAGGGCCAATAATCGACTAAGGTGTCAATTAATTTTCAAATCGTGAATTGAAATAAAATAATCGATTATCGTGTAGCATGTGATTTATCGTGCCATCACTAAGGAGCATTAACTGGACAGCGAAGTGAGTTGAATATGTGCGTGTGTGTGCAGTGGGTGGGGGAAGGAGTGGAGCGAGGACTGTGTGTGTTACAAATATTATACGATATATAAACTTAACGATTTTATATAACGACGCACACACACAGGTACAAAATAGAGCCTTGCCAGAATAGGAGGCATACAGTGGGCAGCGCGGAGTGTGCTGAGGGGGGCGGAAAGTTGACCTTTGGCTGTGTGGGGTTCAAGGCACAAGACTTGTGCGTCTTACCAAAATGTGTGTAAGCCACATGTCAACAATTAGACACCCTCCCCCTCCCCCTCCCACTCAACCCATAGCACTAACCACTCAGCTATCGAACAAAAGGATAGAATACTATAACGGATATTTTTGTATCTAATGCCACAGATAATGTCACAATGCTTTCGCTAATATCCTTTGTCTGCATAATCTTGATTAATCATAAAGTACAGAACATGCTCGTTACAGTAGACGGTAGGAAAAAGAATTGGTATTTCATGATATTTCAAATTATTTACTTATTATCCTTTGATTGATTGTTAATACAAAATAAATAAATAAAAATAAACACCTTTATTTTATAGCATTCTTGTGGGATAGATAAATATCAAAACCAATATTAAAAAAAAAATCATGGTAATCGTTATTATTGATATAGTTTTATGAATTTATCCATTCTTTGGAGTGTGCACTGTACGTCTCAAGCGCAGGCTGCATTAAAAGCTTTCATATGCACACACATTACGAGCACTGTGTGTGTGTGTGTTGTGGTCGAACCACGTGCCATTTGGTAGGAGCAAGTGTGAGCGAGACAGACTGATTGGGAGTTTTGGGTTATAAGCTTTCAATTGGTCACTGTACCAGAACCAGCTGCACGTGGCCGTCGTTTTTGTATGTATGTATATGTGAGGGTGTGTGTGTGTGGGTGGGGGGGAGGTGAGGAGGTGAGGCATCGTGAAAGATGTGATTGTAACGAAAGAAGCGGAAGCAAAAGCAGGACGCAATGGAAGAAAAGGGACGTCGACGTCGACGCTGGCGTCAGCGTCGTCGTTACACATTTTCAAAGGCAAGTAAATTTTTGTTATGCTAAAAATAGAATAAAATCGATAAACGAATGTTGTGTTCGTGTGTTATTGTTGTTGTTTTCGCTTTTGGTCATACAAACAAACAAACAAACAGACACAAAGGCAGCAGGCAGGAGAGCAAGCGAGCGAACGAGAGAGACAAACTGAGTGTGCGAGGAGCACCAGATTATGAGCAAGGCCAAGCAAATTGTTATTGCACGTGCTTGGCATTGACAGTGGCAGCGGCAGCAGCAGCTGAAGCTGAAGCTTTAAGCTAGTCAGCGCGCTAACTAACTTCATATGCACGCACACTCACACACACGCTCCCCTACAATACCTAAACACACACACACTCAGCCGCCTACAATGCCTAAACACGCACACAGACACAGAACACCGTTCTCACTCTCACTCTCAATTCACTCTCTGTCGCAGTCGCAGTCACAACCACTTGCTGTGCTGCTTCTTCTTCTTCGCTTGCTGTCACCCGACCATGGACAATGTTCTTGTTGTTTAGCCCCACACACAGCCCACCCCACAAAGGCACAGGCAGAGGCAAAGTCAGTAAAGCGCTGCTGCTGCTGCTGCTGCTGCTACTCTAGGCTTTTGTGTTCTTATTAACATTTATTTTTGGCAGTCGCACACACACACACACACACACAGCTGCACTTAATGTGTGTATGTGTAAGCTTTTGTTTCGTGTACTTTTTGAGTTATGTATTCGATTGCCATTACCCATCAAACAAACAAAGCATCGACAAGCCATCGACAAGCAAACCCAGCAAACCATTTACTTACCATGTATCGGTATTCTATCGTCAGGACTAGACATTTTGCATGGGGGAGGAGGAGTTCTGTAATGAGATATATCAAGTGGAAACATTTAATTACGAACTCAAATCATGTTCTTAATTAATTTATTATATGTAATTGTAGCGAAGTACACTAATATAGCCATAGCAACTAAATAGTTTATATTGTTTCCTACTTCGTAGTATTAGTACACTCACTCATACACTCACTACTCGGAGTTTCCATTTAAACAAATCGGTTACAATAAACCCAAATGAATCACTTGCCGAAAACCCCCCGAAATGAGGCATGCAACACAACACATACGACAACACATTCATTGAAAAGAAATTCATTTACAAAGTTGTACATAAAAGTATATACATATGTAGATGTATACATATATGTATGCTTTAAGACAGATTAGGGCAGGCACAACAATGGACAACAACAATGGGAACGAGACTCGCAGACGTCACAAACTGATAAGCAGCAGCAGAAGCGAGTGAGCAAGCGAGAGGACTATAGAAGGAACGGGAGAGGGAAAGACAGAGAGTCAAGTCGCGTCGAGTCGGACTGTTTGCTGCTGCCTTCTACTTCTTCTTGTTGTTAGGATTTCGGAAAATTTTCCGAATTGATAAGAGCATTTTTAAATACATTTTGCGAGCGATCCCAAGCATCTGATAGAATACTATATATGTAAGTATGTATACACAACAAAATCCCCGCGACGAATCCCAAAATGCACTCGAGAGAACGTTTGAAATATAATACAGTAGATATGCATGGGTACGATAGAAATGAACTTGAAGAACACAAAAGATTTACTTCAATTAGTTACTTATGATGCTTTTATTAAAATATTATTATATAAATTAGATATTCTCCAGCGACATATCATACATTCACCCCAAGTATTAGAATGTAAGTTTAAGTTATTAATTATAGTAATAGCACAGAAAAATAAAAAAAAAACCCACTATAGTCTTCCTCAAAAATAAGTGAGTAATCTCAATATTTATTTTAAGAGAACAATTAATTAAAACATCAGTTCATAACATCAATCACAAATTGTTTTCCAGAAGAATTTCACAGCGATATGCATGGCAAAGTTATTCACAAAACTTGAATGGAATCACGTGACGGAACTCATTCAAGAACAGATCAACAAAATGATATTGTTGCGAGCATATCAATCTTATCATGCTACGAAAACAACGTCAGATTGTTTTTGCCATATCAGATCAATGTTTTCATTTTTAAAAATTCCAGTTTAATGACTGTACATAAAACGGCCCAACCTACTCACAACTTCCAGCTGGGAATGGGGAAAATGGAAAATGTTGCCAATAAAAGAGAAAAGAAAACTAAAGTATTCGAATTGGGTGAATTGCATGTGAATGCGATTGCAAATGCGAATGTAATATGCATATGAGTCAGCGGCAATTTGCAGCAGGTGAATAAATTGGGTCGCAGGTGCATTAAATGAATTCATCCAACCATATTCATAATTCAACGAATAGCGAGTGCCGACTTAGCGAGTGACGAGTCACTTTTAGTCCCCTTGACCTTCAGTTGTGGCGGCACAAAGGAAAACATTGCCCAATCAAGCCCAACCTAACTACATATTGTATATATACATATGTATGTATATCATCCATAGTATCCACACCCAAACCCACCACCCACTAATCACTCCCCAGCCCTAATCATTCCCCAGCCCTGACCACCTTCATTCCACATACAAACAATTTCCGTTCACTAATTACACAAACAAATAGCAAAGAAGCAAGTGAATAAAGAACAAAAATAAATATAATACACAATAAACAAAACAGACGCCAAAATGGCAGAGGCAAATTGAACAATAGGAACCAAATGGAATTTATCTATATGCATTATGCTTCTTCTTGAACATTCGAATCTGGGGAAAAACCAATTTTATTGTGCACACACAATCAGTAAAAATCATAATTGATAAATAATTCAACTAAAAACCTATTTTAATTTGCAGACACAATAAATAATTGAAAATCAATGTAAATCACAATTCATAAATAAAAAAAAAAACTAAATTTAAGTAATCTAAACAGTAAATATAGTTTCATTTTATGGGTATAAATTGAATCAAAAATAAATAAAGCCCATATGGGGAAAATCCAAGGAAATTGCCAATTACTACGGGTCTATTTTGAAAGAAAGTAGAGTCCTAATGTTGTACGTGCATCAGCAATTAAAAAAATCCATGATATTGTCAATTAATAATTGGTGCAAGCTCCACAAAATGCAACACTTAATTTTGCGAGTCAACCCACTGTTATTAATAACAATTTAAGTATGCACAATTAGAAAATGCATCAAAAATTAATAAATTCGGAAAATCGATTAAATTGTTAATTAATAACTAATGCAATTGAGCACTGCAAAGTGCAGATGCAACATCAAATTGCGTGTTTCAGGCAGCTATTTATAAATTTGTTTGCTTAAAGAAACAAATACACATGTGGTTGGAGAAATGCATTAAAAATTAATTATAAATCGATGAAAATGCCAGTTAATAATTAACGCAATAGCAAGGTTGAGAAATTCCTGCTCACTGTTGACGTTTTGTTATTCCCTTGACTACTTCTAATTCATTTCGAGTTATTCATTTACCGTAGAAAACACAACAGAGTAAACAAACAAGCTGAATTTAAGAATTACAAAGAAGTTTTTAAAACTTTAGTGAAATAATTAAATAAAAGTTGTTTTTTATTTATATTAAAAACAATTAAACAATTCAACTATAAAAAAGTTAATTATAAAACATTACAACATCTCAAGAATAATAAGCTAATCCAGAGCATACAAATAAAAGTTGAACCCAAAATAAAAATAATTTTGTATTCATTTTTAATTCTTATTGCAAATAAACATGATGGAATAACTATTAAACTCCCAATATATATTTATTTAATTTACATTTACATCAATTTTGATTTAAAAAAGAGCTTGCCTGGTATGAAATAAATAAAATTGATTGTAATTGGGTACATTTCTCAAAATTTATGGTTATCGTATCCTACTGAGGAGAGTTCAATTCAAAAGTCCATTCTCAGGGATTGTAAGAAAAGTAATTTGTTTTCTATCTATGAATGCTTTAATTTATTAATTGTTTTTGATTCCACTTAGGGAGCAATCACTGTACTGCAGCAATATGCAGCTGGGATATGACCAATGGGATCTCCAATGTGCAATTAAAATCGAATCGGACTCGGAGCTTTCGGATTTCATCGATTATTCTAGAACGCAGAAAATCAATTTAAATTTGAAAATCGTGCCATAGATTTCCGGGGTAGAATTTCCTATTTTATACGCATTTTTATAGTTTTTGAGTAGCAGCATAAATATTTTTGGAGCGCCCAAAAAATTTCAAATTTGGCGTTAAATTTGTGTAACACAATTGCAAATTGAGTGAAGGGGATGAGGAAGGGGAAGACGGAAGCGGCATTACATTAATTACACAAATTCCACTCGGTTAGTTTCGACAAATATTTATTTTTATCGCGCTGCCGTGACGAATTTTCCAATGAAAACGCTTGACAAAATAAAAGCAAACAGCAGTAAAAAAACAATTGAAATAAAAAAGCGCAACAAGCGACAACGACGTCGACTGCGACTGCGACAGCGAAGCTGTGCGTAACGAAATGACAATAAGAAGAGCAAGTTATGTTTTACGCTGCTTCTTCTTTTCCTACTTCTGCTTCTTGTTTCAGCAGCGCTTCCCGCTGCCAGCGTCGCGCACACGCCGATTATGAGAGCAACGCGAAGCGGTCACAAAACACAACCAATTGTTGTTGGTGTTGTTGTTGTTTTGCTTGCTTGCTGTTAATTTGGCTCCGCTGCTGCCTCTTCCCCTCCACATTTATACACACACACACACATACACAAATGCACACACACATGACAATTGAAGAAATGCTGCGCCGCTGACGCCCGACGTCCGTCAAAGCTTAAACGATGCGCCGCCGTTGCGTAGCTGACCAGCAAAGAAAACAAAAAAAAAAAAGAATAACGTTTTTATACCCGCTACACGCAACACGTAGCGGGGTATATAAGTTTAGTAATTTCTTTTGACAATTTGTTGATTTTAGAATTATTTTAAATGTTGTCTATTTTTTTATATTGAATGTAGTGCATAATATAACTTGATTTATTGTTTTGAAATATTCTAAAAACATGTAGCGAGTATTGCAAAGGTCGTACAGACTTTGACTACTTGCTACTTGTTTTATTTTGCTTCCTTTTGCTTTTCTGAGCGCGCTCTGCTGCTGCTGCGATGCTGCGCCGCCGCCATCGTAGTCTATGTTGTTGTTGTTGATAACTAAATGACAAAGTGAACCTAACCAGTTCAATGCGCTTTGCGTTGACACGCTGCTGCCGCTGATGCTGCTGCTGGAGGAGCTTTCTGTGTGCGTCGACGTCGACAGCGACAGCGACTGCGCTTCCAACTCCATTACAAACTCACCATATACATACACAGAAGCAGCAGCACCAACAACAAGGCAGCACTTCATTTAGCACGCACACACTTGTTACATAAATAACGGCGAAATGAGTGTGAGTGGCAGAAATGAAAGAAAAGAAAATAACAACAAGACGAACAGACGAAAAAGAAGTCGGTGCGTCGCGTTGTGCTGCTGACTGAACCTGAGCAGCGACGACGGCTGTTCGCGCACACGCACACAAGCAACACACACTCAGACACACCAATGCTTGTGATCTAATAAGAATTTTTTGAATTGGACAAAAACACACACACACATACTTGTACACATACATACCTCTGCAAAGTGGCGCGAACTGCTTGACGGGCCTATGAAATGTTGTTGATTTTATTTTCTGCTGATGTTGTTGTTGTTTTGTAGTTGTTGTTGCTGGTGCTGCCAACGCTCGCGACGCACACGCACACGAACGCACGCTTTTCCAAACTTGTGTGTGTGTGTTGGGGTTGAACAAAAAAACTTTTCACAATGCGAAAATTATTATAAAAAAAAACGCACACACACACTGCAAAATAAATACTCTGGCAAAAATAAAAGCAACACAGAAACTAAAGACAACGACTGCTCGCTCCCTCTCTCTCTTTCGCTCGCTCGTTCGCAACTAGAGGAGCTCACATGTACATGTGCGCGTATGGGTGTGTGTGTGTGTGCACACAAACACACTGAAGCAGCGACGACGACGACGAATTCACGACTTTTTTGTATTCGTGTATAAGCGCTGCCTGTGTGTACGTTTTAAAATTATTTTTTATTTTTATTTTTTTGTCACTTCACATATTCACAAACAACTAAAATTGTACATAATGAATTGTATGTACATCTGCTGGTAAATTTTATTTTATTTTATAATTTTTTTGTTTTGTATTTTGTTTCGCCCACTATTTTTGATTTTTGCTTGTATTTTTCACACTTGCTTTTCACCACTGCGACAATTGTTGTTGTTGATACGGCTGCCACTTTACTACACGCGCAGCTCGTTGGAATAACATACAAAAAAACAACAGAAACACAAAAAAAAAAACAACAAAAAGTTACCCAACACTAGTGGAACAACAGCTGTTCACACCAGTTTCTAGCTCGAACGGGGCTTCTTTTCTAGCTCAATTGAAATTGTTTATTTGTTGAGCTCGCTCTTTGCTTTGGCGAAGAAGAAACAACCGTCTCCGACCGACCTCTTTGTCGGACTTTTCTGACTTTTTTCTTAAAAAAAACAGAGCTTTCCTAACACCTGTGTCGCGATGTGACCATAAGCTAAATTTACAAAATATACGTTTTAACACCGTTGTCATATACCAAAAAAACAGCGGCGCAGATAATTGTCACGTGGCCACACTGCCGAATTTTGAACAATAAACGATTATATTTCCGTTTAAATAGCATTTTTTGACAAAACAAAAATCGAAAAACGAGTAACGCCATTTTTTGTGTACATATGCAGATGAAGCGATGGTTGGTAAGCAATTGCAGTTTGAATACCGAAAAGCACTTCTGGTACTTTTTAGTATTTTTATACTGTTTTAGTATATACATACGTTGAAGATATATTTTGCAAGGCAACATAAGAAGAAATAAAATAAAAAATATCCGATTCAATATTTCGATATTATCAATATTCATATGGGAAAACATGCAAACGAAGCAAATTAAAAGGTTTAAATTATATAAGTATGTATGTAAATATAGTTGATATCTGAATTTTTAGTGAATTTCATGACACTAAATTGTTATAGTAAATTTGGTAAAATAATAAACAATTCTATGTTCTGATATTCAAATAGCCGAACTTGCATACAAAGTAAAGAAATAGTGGCAAATTAAAAAAGTTAAGCTAAAGGAATAATTAATATACATTGAGTTATCATATGCATTTTACCAAGCAAAGAAATAGGAATTTCTAATAAGAAAATTACACATAAATAAATGTTCTGATATTCCTGATATTCAAATAGGACAACTTGCAACGAAGCGAAGTTAAACTATAAATTATAAAGTGAGAACTTATATTGATCTGACAATCCGTAATTATCTGATATTTAGTTCTAAGTAATTCCTAAATAACCAAAAGTAACAAAAACAATATTCTGATATTCCTGACATTAAATCAAGCAAACTTGCTTACAAAATATTTATAGTAAATACAAAGATTACTATATTGGACCAACTATCCATAATTATCTGCTATTTACTACTTAAAAATATTCCTGATTATCAGATAGAAAAACAAGCTTAGTTGATATTTAGATTAGATGGCGGCAGCCTCGCCCTGCATACGATAGATCTGCGTGTGCGTCGCCACGCTGACCAGCTTGTTGTGGCAGCTCCAGGTGATGTCGAAGTCCAGGTGGCGGGTGGAGCGTCGCACCTCGAACTGGCCGCAGAGCAGGTCGCCCGGGCATAGCGGCAAATGGTCATTGAGGTGGAAGAGCGTCTGCTTCCACTGCGTGGCTGCGGCACTGGGACTCGTGCTGACGGTTGCCCCAACCGTCCCCGGGACGGGGAAGCGGAAGTCGAAGTAGAGCAGCAGATGCTTGGCCAGGCCTTGACGTAGCGTGCGCAGCTTGAACGGCGTCTTGAAGCTGAGCTCTCGAGGCTGCAACGTCAGCAGATCGAAGCGTTGCAACAGCTGCCGCTGGCTGAGCACGTGGCTGGCGGCCACGAGACGCACCTGTGGCGTCTGCTCTTCGATGTGGCTGGCCAGGGAGAGGTTCAAGCCCGCGAATCGCTTCCAGCTGAACAGCTGCTCAAAGGGACGCCGCGGCTGCTCCACAGCGCACATGTAGAGATTGGCGCTGTCCGGGAAGATGCAGCCGCCAGGCTTCAGCCACTTGTCGCGGGCGTAGAGCAAATCCTCCAGCGTGGAGCTGTACAGCAGACAGGCACCCATCCACTTGGAGATAATGACGTCCACGGGGGGCAGCTGCAGCTGCTGCAGCGGACCGTGCAGCACCTCGATCACGTGCTGCAGCCGATTGCGTTGCACCAACTGTCGCGCCACTTGCCACACGTCGCTGGGCTCCACGGCGATGACGCGTGCCGCACCCTGGCGTGCCACCCACAGCGAGAGCAGCCCGCTGCCGCAGCCCACCTCCAGCACGGTGGCGCCTCGAAAGCGCTGCGCGTTCGCCTCGATGGCCGCCCTGAAGCCCAGCATCGTCGCCTCGTCCCGCAGGACACCCTCGTGACACTGCAGAAATCTCGCATAGACTTCGGGGGCAATCGCATCCAAGTCTGCCTCATTTTCAGCGGCAATCGAAGTCATGTTCACTGTTCATATTATTGTATGTAGCCGTCCTTACGCCGTTTACTATGCTGTGAAGTCGTATATAAAATTAAAATTCTTTTCAGAGTTAGCAATGCAGCAACATAAAAACATCAATGTTTTCAAACGACAAAAATGCGAGACCAATGCCAATCGATTGCAATTGGTGCTGCTGCTCGTGACACAGTTTCTTTCCAACACTGGCCGCTGCGTTCAATTTGCAATGGCGCCAATGTTGATAGCATTGCAATTGGTGCTGCTGCTCGTGCCACAGTTTCTTTCCAACACTGGCCGCTGCGTTCAATTTGCAATGGCGCCAATTCAAATACGCACGAGTTTTTGTTAAGCTTTCAAAGGATATTTGGTTTATTCATAGCGCATGAATCAGAAAAAAAAAATAAAAAAAAAATTACTATTATTATTTATGCATTGTGATAGTGCAGCGATGAGCGTGGTGTTATAAATGGAATGTTGTTGTTTTCGTCTTGCGTCCCTCAATAGTAACCATAATGACCATGATGATATGGATAGAAACCGGCGTGATGGCCACCATAGTATGGAGTGGCATGATGCACATACTCGAAACCGCCATAATAGGGACTGGCATAGCCATAGCCGCCATAATGACCATGTCCATGTCCATAGCCGCCGCCATATCCATGACCATAGTGACCATATCCAAAGCCATAGATGCCACGTTTCTCTGTCTTCTTCTCGCCCAGCGCCGAATCGACTTCAGCGTCCGGCGAGGATGCGGCCACAGGCTCAGCAATGGCAGCCAGACAGTTGGCCAGGCACATGGCAAAAATGACGAGAACGCACTGCAAATATTTTCAGTTGGGTACTCCAAGCGACAAGATATCCTGATGATGGCTGCTTACCAGGTACTTCATGTTGCTGATGATGATGGGGATGCTGCTGTTGACACGATTGGAGCTGAAGCTGATTTGTTGATTGTCTGGCAGCGTGGCAGGGCTTTTATAGTTTGGTTGGGTGGCCTGGGCCATAGTGCTACAGTTAACAATTATGCAAAAAGCCATAATAACAATAACAACAAAGTCGATTGTTGCAGTTGCTGTGCATGACGGGGCTTCAGTTTCAGCTCCAGCGCGAGCTGAAATTAAATATTGCTTATGCTCAGAGCGCAGCTCAGTTCAGCGCATTGACAGCGTCCCAAAAGGTCAGCAGCCAGACGGACGGACGGACAGACGGATAGACAGACGGAGAGCTTTGGGGGCAACATAGCCGGGTGGGCGTTGCAACTAACGTTTTGTGCGCTTAGAACAAATCTACCTACTTTTATTGCGATTGCGCAAAATGTTTATTAAGTAATTGTTGCACCAACGGAAGTTGTGGCAAGTTGGTTGGGTGGGATCGAGAGGCGCAACACGATCCACATGTTGACACAGTTAATGCGTTCCACACACTCAGATCAAATGACGCTTTCACTAGACATGCGATAGCTGCAACATACGCACGCAGCATGCAACATGCCGCATGCAACAGACTTTAAGGGGCGCGACTGCCACTCGCTGTGTGGCAAGTCAAATGGCAGAAACCCCGTGGGAAATGCATTTGTAATTGCAATTTATTTATTCCACAATTGTTTTTGGCATTTTTAATTAAATCGACAGCAACAACAATGGGCCAAGCAAACAATCAATTACAATAACAAAACAGCAAAAGCAGGCACGACTTGCGACTGAGATACCAATGATTTTATTCCGATAAAAGCCCTCAACATATTCATAAACAAATTGTATTTCTCTCTATAAATATATCTTTGAAATACGCTTCAAATCTCTAAAAGTTATTGAACTATTTTCTTAAGGATTTGGTGTAAATCTATTAAAAACATTTGAATATTTATTTTTGAGCTTTTGTAAATACTTATTTTCTTTAAAATGAATTATTTGATGTTCCTCAAATGTATTTATTTAAATAAACTAATCTGTTAAGCTAGAAGAGATCCTACATGCCTCATAATTTGTGATACTAAATCACTTGTGGAGTTTCAACATCTTTATAATCAAAGAATTCTATGTATAGTCCAAAATAAATTTCTGCATTATTTTTATTTTATTTGATAAAATAAGTTTAAGTTAAATATATTTTTGATATGTATTTTGACCAACCAACAAGAGATACAAACGTAATTTTTAGTAGTCAAATTTTAAAACTGATTTCTTCGGAATTTTGTATTTTTCTCACGAGAACTTCCAGGAGTCCAAATTACAGGGTATGCCATCAAGGTCTCACATAGCCCGAGGCACTATAAAGATTCCAGTCAGATCGCTGTCAGTTCATTTACAAATGCAATTGGAGAGGGCGGCAAAAAAAGGGGGAAACCGCTTATCGAATCAATCCAAAGTGCACGACTTTACAATGTATTTGTGTTTTGCTTTGCCCAGAGGGAGCTTTGGGCGGATCCAGCTGCAGTCATCATCATAATAAAGGAAGAACGACCTTGACCGCAGTTGCAGTTGCATTTGCAGCCGGAGTCGCAGACGACGAAGCGGTTGCGATAGCCAAGCCTCAGATTCGCTGAGACGGCTGAATGTTAATTGCTATTGTCAGCTATGAATGAGATTGAGGCAACGACAGCGACAGCAACAACGACCGCAGCGATATTGTTGAATGAAGCATAGAAAAGACGTTGGCAAATTGGCAACTTTATTATACCTAGTTAGTAGCTACCCAGGCCAAAGGGTAAAAGGGCATTACGACGTGGTGCCAATCCAAAAAATGTAAGCATACAAGTCCGTTTGTCTGTCTTTCGGATCGTGTAGACAACTACATCACAAAGCTTTTAATAATTAGACCCACCAAATTTGGGTAAATTATTTCTATAGTTTCAATTGCTTATAAAAATTAACTACATTTACTTTTTACCAAAGACTGATTTTAAATAAACTATATTAAATTCATGAACATCATTAAATAATCAAATTTATTAACCTCATGACATTTACTTTAGGCCCTAAGACATATTGTAAATAAACAATTAAATCTACTAAATTAAATTGATTAGTCTCACGGCATTTAGTTTGTGGCTCAATACAGATTGGAAATAAACAAAAATTAAAAGAAAGAGCTAACTCTCTTTAGTCTAGAATGCATATCTACAACACACCGACTTCTCGGCCGAGTTTTGAATTGACTTTGGTTATTTTAGACTTGCCAAAAAGAAGGAAATAATGTAAAAAAGGAAATGTTGTTAAGCTACTCTTCACCTTAATGATGGATTTCAACTAAACAAAAATTTAAATTTCATATAAAACTAACTGAAGTTTCGCATAAAGGGAAAACATTCTTAATTTCAAATATTTTATATTTGCAACCCAAAATCGATCACTCTCAACAAGCATTACAAGGAAATGGCCTCAATTGAATACAAATTTCTATATTGAATACAGGAACCTTCATACCAAACTTGAAGTGTATAGCTCTATAGTCTCTGAGATCCACGTTCTTATCTACATGGACGAACGGACACACGGAGGACTTGAAATTTAAAATAATGATCAAGAATATAAATTTATAGGGCATAGGTCTCTAGTTCCACCTGTTACATAAACCCAATTGTTCTTCATTTTTAATGGGAACAGGGTATAATAATAAATGGAATCACCTATCTAGTTACATAAATTCAATATTTGGTAACGAATAACAATGGTAACAACCAAAAGCTGAAAGGATTCTCAGCCACTTAAATTCAATAATATTGTTTTAGTTACCGGGTAGCTGAGAGTCGATCACACCCAACAAACGCAGCGAGCTGGGGCCCAAAAGTGGGTGGGCAACGCTGCCATTGTCTCAGCGTTTGCCAATGTTTATAATATTTATATGGGAGTCGAAGCTGCTGCAAGAAACGTTGCAAGAGGTGAGCGCAGGCGATGTGCTGCGTTGCACAGCAAAGTTGCCTCTTGGGCAAGCGGAAGTTGCCCAGTTTTGTGCAGCTGCAGCTGACGACATTATTGACAGGCTTGCAGCTGGTTGACGGCGATCGATTTATGGCCAGCAGACAGATTGGAGACTCCAAGGTTCTTACACAACACACACAGAGAGCTTTGGCTAGATGGTGAATGGAAAGGCATTTAGTATGCGATGTGCATTATTTATTAACACTTAACAAACAATTGGTAATTAGCTTAGGCTCAGTATTTCAGCTCCTTGGCCTTGTCGTGCGCTCCCTCGTCCAGCAGCTTCAGCTCCGCCTGCTGCTTCTCCGGCCGGATGACAGTGTAGTAATGATAATAGCGCATGCCGAGCATGTAGGTGCCGTAGAGGGTGACACCGATGCAGGCGTAGACGGCGCCGCGATGCAGCTTGTCCAGCAGCGTGTTCGCGTTCAGCGGCTTTTTCTGCATGGCTCCAATTCCAGATCAAATGAAAATAAAATTTCGTTTCGTGTTTATTTGGTGTGCGGCAAACAGCGTGTGACCGCAGCATGCAAAAATATACCAAAAGTCTAAGTTATCTGGTGCTTCGACTGCACAAGTCACAAGGGTTATCGATAACAGCAGCAGCAGCTAGCTATCGATTGCTGCATATTGTTGTTTACTCGCCTGCTGCTGCTGAATCTTGATTTCTTATTTTAATTCTTGGCCAGATACTGCAGCAAAGAGCGTATCATGATATGCCGCTTGTGCCTGTGCGATTTGGAGAACTCGGTGTCCATCTGCATATACAGCGATGTCGAGCACGGACTGCCCAAGCTGATTGCCAAATATCTACAGCTCGAGGTAAAGTCGAATCCCACAACACAATGCTATAAATGGAAATAATGTTGTATACTTTAGCTGAGTGCAAACGACAGCATATCCAGCCGACTGTGCACACCCTGCTGGCGCTATCTCACCGAATTCGAGCAGTTCTGCACTATGGTGGGGGAGCAGCAACAGATGCTGCTGCTGAAAACGGAACCAGAACCGCCACCCGAACCCGCCGTCGTTGTGTGGAACACGGAGTCGCCAGGTGTGGATTCGAAGCTGTCGCTGGGCTTTGACAACGATGTCAAGGATCACATACTCTGCGAACCCGAAATCGATGTACACGATCCCGTGGGAACGTCCAACCAGCTGCATGATGATGAAGACGTCGATGAGCGTGACGATTGTGGGGAGGATTATGCGCTGGAAGGCGATGCCTTCGCCGATGACTTTGAGCCGACCACCAAGCCTAAACAGAACAAGGGCAAGACGCGACAGGTTGCGGCCAAAGCGCCTAAAGCCACTCCGCCCGCTGCTGCCACGTTGCGTGCTTCTCGAGCACGATCCCGCGAGCTGCGACGCAATGCAGCAGCTCCCGAGCCCGATCCCGCACCCGTCGTAAAAGCAGCAGCTCCGCCAGCGACAAACGCCAAGCGTGGACGGCCCAAGGGCGCTGTGAAAGGCGCGGCGCCGAAAGTGAAGCGCACCAAAGTGGACGGCGCCAAGCTGAACGCCAAGCGCAGCAGCATCAAGGAGATGGACGATTATATTGCGGCCAATGTGAAGCTGGACTGTTGCCTCTGTGCCGCACCCTTGCAAAACTTCATCGAACTGAAGCGACACTTCCGCTTGGCTCACAAATGCACCGGCTACATGGAGTGCTGCAATAATCGGTACAAGAAGCGGACGCTGTATGTGGATCATTTGCACTATCACAAGGATCCGCAGTACTTCAGCTGTGAGGCGTGTCGCAAGAGCTTCCTCAATCGCAACAGCCACGACATGCACATGCTGCGCTTCCACTCCGATCAGCAGCAGTTGGTGCATCAGTGCGGCATCTGCGAGGCGCGCTTCGCCAAGAAGTTTCTGCTGACGATGCACATCAAGGGACACAAGGGCACCGAACGCACCGAGGTCTGCGACACTTGCAGCAAGACGTGAGTCTCCTTTTAAAATCAAGTAACATACTTGAGGAATATTACGATGGACCGAACGACCATTCGGTGCTCTCGACATTTTTATTCAGCCGTGCTTATTGAAGATATGATTTTAACATTTAAAGGGCTATTTTACTATATAATATGCCTTTCTTATGTGTTTATAGCTTTCGCACCAAACTGGAGCTGACGGCGCATGTGAAACGCATGCATACATCAGACTTTACGCTCATCATCTGTGACATTTGTGGCGTAAACTTTCGGTCGAAAGCCAACTTTCTGATCCATAAGAAGGCGCTGCATCCCGACGGTCCCGTTGCTGAGGTGCAGTGCAATTTATGCAGCCGCTGGTTGCGTGACGAGCGCAGTTTACGCAAACATCTGGCGCGGCACGATGATCGTGAGGGCAACAACAAGTATCGCTGTCTGCTCTGCAGTGTGGAGAAGGCATCTCGAGTCGCGCTGAGCAGCCACATGCGCTACCATCACTCGACCAAGCGGCACAGCTGCACATTGTGCGGCAAGGAGTTCAAATTGCCACGCGCTCTCGCTGTAAGTAAGATGAGGGATTGTAAAAGGGTATTTTAACAAATCAAATCGAGGAAGGCATCAACAAAACCCATAAAATATATTTTTGATTGACCTGTAGACCTAATGACATTCTGTCCGTCCTTCTGTGGGACTATCTGTCCTAATCTCTGTTAATGCATTCGGAGCATCTAAAAGTGTATAATGCACACAATATAACTATATTTAAATTGTAATCCGTGGACAGGAACACATGGCCACGCACACGGGCATCGATCTGTACTCGTGTCAGTTCTGCACGCGCACCTTCAAGTCGCACGCCAACATGCACAACCACAAGAAGAAGATGCATCCCAATGAATGGGTGCGCAAGTATTCGCAGCCCAGCGCAGGACAGCCGACGACTGCGGCAGCTCCAGCAACGACTGCGACGGCATCGACGGCGACGTCAATGGATGTGGCATTGGATTCACCGATTGCCATAGAGGAGGGGGAGGAGGAGGAGGAGGCGACACAGCAAACAGCATCGGATGCCTCTGGCAGTTATCATCAGTTCATCAGTACCGGCGCCGTCTGTCCGCTCTGAACTAAAGACTAGTTCCCCGATACCCCCCGACTGTATATAGAGCACAACACAGCTACACAACTACATTGTTTATTAACGCATGCCGAGAAATATTAAACTTAATGCTAATATTAAACTTAATGCTAATGTTTCATAATTACTCATAATTAGTACTCTACATTTAGTTTGAATTGTTTTCCGCCTCGTTTTCGGCGAGTATTGTGCGAATCTTCATCAGCAGCTCCTTCTTGACCGCATCGGGCACCAGAGTGCGTGCCTTGGGCGTCACCTCGGCAATGAGCTGCTCCACGGTGACGCTGTTGTTGCCCGTCTTGTCCAGCAGTATGTTGCGGCACAGCAGACGCACCTCGTCCCGCCAGCCACACTCCGTCAGGCGGTTGCAGAGCAAGTCTTTGATTTTCGAACGATCGCCGGACATGATCGTGTATTGGTCGACAGTGTCTGAAACGGTCATGCTACTCTTTCGTCAATCTGCCTCCTGCTTTGCCTTGCGTTTCGCTTTTTCCTTTTTTGTTTTGTCGGCTTTTTCTTTGCTAGCATGCCTTCGCGCAGCTGTTCGCGGGGGACATCGCTGCGACTATCGATGTATCGATACCCAAATATACAACCACAATGATTTATATTATATATACATAAACCCCTCTTTCATTTAAAAGGTTTGTTCGTATATTATTTAAAACGTGTGTTACATAGCGCGTAATCTAAGCAGTTTGTAAAATAATAAATTAACAACTTGTTTAGCACATTTTTTGGACCTTACGACCATAAGTTACGAAAATTATTTAATTGAACGAATTGAAATGTTAATAATAACCATTCTTGCCATAACAACATTTTCACCTTTTAATTTTTTAATTTATTGAAATTTTTCAAACAAAATTTCCCTTTATTATAAAAAGGTGTGACCGAAATTATAATTAAGTTGAAGTGGCATATTTTTGGTATATCTTGCAGCTTTATATAAGGCATTTTGGAATACGGATTGCGGTCACACTAATTGGGAGGCTGATCGTGACGTCGACCATGTTTGGGTTTCAATAGTTTTAATAGATGGGAAGAGTAAGGCAAGAACGGACATATAATTTTTTAAAATTATTTTTATGTCTCAATTAAGTCGTTTTTCGACGCACACACACATACACTCAATATTTTGTTGTACACAAAGACAAGCAACACACGTTTTAATTTTTTAAATTTCGCGGTTTTTCCGTTATTGTTCCATTCTAACCCGAATAGTCACTTAAATTAAAGTTCTTAAAAATAACGTTCGTTTTTTTAGGCGGTACAGTTGGCTGACAAATGGTAAGTATATAATGCATACTCACACATACACATGCAACTCTGCGATTCATGTGTGTGTGTGTGTGTGTGTTCAAAAAAACAAAATGGAGGTGACCTATTAATTCGTATATATATATTTTGATTCCAGTTGCAGCTTGCAATTACTTACTAAGTGCTCCGAAATGGATTAGTCAGATGCGTGACCAACATAAACAAACTTAACATTTTAAAAATTACGAGACGGTGTTGTGTGTGTTGATGTGCGTGTGTGTGCGACAGAGACGCAACATAGGAAACGACATTTTCATCATATTAGACACGTTGCAATCTAATAAATTTCCATTTTTCTCTTCCATTTTCTAGGTAGCTTTGTGGTCCTCAGTTTGGTATTAGCTTTAGAAATCGTGCTAAGCGTTTTCCGAAGCAAGTTTCACGAAAAATCACTGCAGAAAAATTGGAACTGTTATACAATCTACATATCAGTTGATTGTTTAGTGGTTCAGTCCGGTTGAATGTCTATCAATTGGAGGGAAACACGAAAGAAAACGGGACATAGAATAGAATAGGTAGGTTAGTAACGTATTACAAGCCGATAGTACCAATAACAAAAAGAACAAAATGGCATGTGAAATGTTACAATAGGCTAGAATAGGAGCTGTAACGTCTTACGTGCCTTAACAATGCGCCTTCAAACTAATTTTAGTTAAATATAAATAAACTGGTAATTTTATATTATATTATTATCATTAAAAATTCACTTTTTAAAACAGAACCCTGTGTTTCATTTTACTGTTTATTTCCATGAGATAGAAAAGGTTCAACTGTAGTGCTGTCTCTTTCCGTATAGTGATCATGAAAGAGAACGATGGATGCAGCTGTCTCTTTTCCTTTCATGTCAACGGCATTTTGGGGGTTGTAGTCATAAAATTAGCACGAAGAGCTTCCATTATTTAAAAATTCAAATTGGGTGCGTTTAATTAATTTTATTTATTAATCTAAAAATGGCCGTTGTTCTGTTCGCCATTTTGAAACATTTAAAAATGGCTGCAGTTTGAGGATGACGTGAAGTTGGCTGCGCGTAAAACGGAGTCTCGCGTGAAGTTGGCTGCAAACCACCAGCTGACTCGTCTGGTGTGTGTCTCGACTATCGCAGGTGTCCAGCGATAAGTACAAAAATTTTAAAAAATATCGATGACAGCATTATGAGACCGTAAACAGCGTAATATATGCTTTTTGGTATAAATTGACTGCTATCGATTACCATTAAAATACAAAATACAATCGAATACATTACAATAAAAATTTTGAACTGAAATCTAATCAGTTTCAAAATTTATATTTTTTGAAGATGCCTAATTAATCCCATTGACATTCGTGTATTTTTAAAAATCGCGTGTTGTATTGCGCTTATTTTTAGCAGTTTAAAAGAAATTGACACCTATTTAAACTTATTTTTTGATATCACGCCCCTGCGACCATAAATTATGAAAATTATTAAATTGAGCGAATTTAACTGTAAACAAATAACATTCTTGCCATAACAATTTTTTCACCTTTTAATATAAAATTTTTTAAAAATATTTTAATGTGATCAAGATAAAGTTATTTACAAATTTTATAATAATCAATCGAAGAACGAAGACAGAGTATCTTGTAATTGAGCAGCTCGACTAAAGAGTGTTTGTTTATTATTATTAACATTTTATTAATTACTCTCATATATGTATGTACATATATATGTACATACATACATACATATGTAAATATGTATGTGGATACTGTTAAGTTGCGAAAAATTTCCCTCTATTAAAAAAAGGTGTGACCAGATTATTAATCCTGTTAAAGTGTTCGCAGCTTAATATAGGACATTTTGGAATATTAATTCCGGTCACACTAATTTAGTGGTTGATCATGACGCCGACCATGTTTGGGTTTCAATTGTTTTAATAGGTGGGAAGAGTAAGGCAAGAACGGACATATATTTTTTTGTAATTATTTTTATTATTATCTCAATAAGCTCGTTTCTTGACGCACACACAGATACACACTCAATTTTTTGTTGTACATAAAAACAAGCACTAACACGCGTCTTAATTTTTTAAATTTCGCGGTTTTTCCGTTATTGTTCCATTCTAACCCGAATAGTCAGCAAAATTAAAGTTCTAAAAAATAACGTTCGTTTTTTTAGGCGGTACAGTTGGCTGACAAATAGTAAGTTTATAATGCATACTCACACATACACATGCAACTCTGCGATTCATGTGTGTGTGTTAAAAACAAAATGGAGGTGACCTATTAATAATTTGTATATACATATATAGATTTCAGTTGCAGCTTGCAATTACTTACTAAGTGCTCCGAAATGGATTAGTCAGATGCGTGACCAACAAAAAAAAAACCACCATTTGCAAAATGACGAGACAGTGTTGTGTGTGTTGATGTGCGTGTGTGTGCGACAGAGACGCAACATAGGAAACGACATTTTCATCATATTAGACACGTTGCAATCTAATAAATTTTCATTTTTCTTTTCTATTTTCTAGGTAGCTTTGTGGTCCTCAGTTTGGATTTAGTTTTAGAAATCGTGCTAAGCGTTTTCCGAAGCAAGTTTTACGAAAAATCACTGCAGAAAAATCGAACTGTTATACAATCTACATATCAGTTGATTGTTTAGTGGTTCAGTCCGGTTGAATGTCTGTCAATTGGAGGGAAACACGAAAGAAAACGGGACATAGAATAGAATAGGTAGGTTAGTAACGTATTACAAGCCGAGAGTACCAATAACAAAAAGAACAAAATGGCATGTGAAATGTTACAATAGGCTTAGAATAGGAGCTGTAACGTCTTACGTGCCTTAACAATGCGACTTTAAACTAATTTTAGTTAAATATAAATAAACTGGTAGTTTAATATTATTATCATTAAAAATTCACTTTTTAAAACAGAACCCTGTGTTTCATGTTAATGTTTATTTCCATGCGATAGAAAAGGATCAACTATCGTGCTGTCTCTTTCCGTATAGTGATAATGAAAGAGAACGTTGGATGCAGCTGTCTCTTTTCCTTTCATGTAGTTCTGGTGTTTGCAGTCATAATATTACACAAATGCACCTCGAAGAGTTTCCATGTACATTTATAACATGGAAAAAGTAAAATTGATTGTGTTTAAGTGATCTTATTTATTAAACTTTACCAATGGCCGTTCTCCAGTTCGCCATTTTGAAACTGTCAAATTTGGAAACATGAAAATGGCTGCTGTTTGAGACAGACGTAAAGTTGGCTGCGCGCAAAATGGACTCACATGAAGTTGGCTGCGAATCACTTGCTGACTCACGGCTAGTGTGTGTCTCGACTATCGCAGGTAACCAGTGTGGCAGTCATTGGTGTATAGTAAACTTGTAAGTACTAAAATAAGAAATAAACAAAATTTTATTTAATACAAGTACCCTTTGTTTGATATGGACTTATTTAATTAATCAAAAAATGTATAGATTAATAATTAATTGTGACTTGCGGTAAAACTTCGAAAAAAACTTTATTACACAAAAAATCGGAATTCTAAATGTACAATAATGCAATAATAAATAATTTGTATAAACGGCGTCTAAAACTATTGAAATACCATAAGAACAAGCTACAAAAAATTAAGCTCCATTTTAATTGAGCTGTGGAAACTTATCGAAATCGGTAAGACTGTGTGACCAGGTGCAATTATAAAAGTTCGGGTCGTTGGTATATTTCAACGACGTTAAAACGTATATTTTGGAAGTTTCGCTTGTGGTCACACCCGTACACGGGTGTTAAATAAAGCAGCTTTAAGAAAGCTCTGTTTTTTAGAAACAAAAAGAGACAATTAGGATAAAAAAAGTAAATAAAATATTGCAAAAATTAATCAAAAGTAATACGAATAAGTTGGAAGTGCGACGGTAACGAGAGACAATTGTGGGAAAACGATAAGAAAAGTGAGCTGCTGCAGCTGTTGTATGTGTTATGGATGTATTTGTATATATGTATGCATATGTATGTGTATATGTGTTGCCTTGATTTTGTGTCATACGTGTGTGAACTATATATGTACATACATACACGCACACAAGCATGTATGCATATGTATGCGTATGTATTGTACACATATTTGTGTATGCGCTGTATATTTGTGTTGTTGCTATTTGAACTTATTTCGCTCGAAGAGAAAAGAAGAAAGAAACCTACGACATTTTGATCCAATTGGGAAAATAGCAACACACAACCGTGTATATGCACACACACATACACGTATATGTACGTTTGTATGCTTGTATGTTGCTACATAAGCATATACACATACGCACTTATGTATATTTATGCATATGTATACATAGACGTGTTTTGTTGGGCTCCCCCGTGAGTGTGTGTGTACGTGTGACTGAGTGTTGTGCTGTCTCTTGTGTTGTGTTGTGGCCTTTGCGACTCTTTTTTTATGGCGTTTTAATTTTGCAGCGTTTGCAGCGCCATTGAATTGTGTTACATATGCACACACACACACACACACACACACACAGACACGTGCGCATGTATGCGTAGATATAAAAGCAAAAACAAAGACGACACAACAAAAGAAATAAATTGCAGAGAGCTCTGCTCATTTGTGTTGTGCTGCCAAAGGTTTAGCTATTTTCGCCAAATTGGGCTGCATCACAAAAGCGAACAACAAAAATAAGGCTACATAAACAATAACAACAACAATAACAGCGAAGATGCGATGCTAGCAGGTGCATAAACAAGAGATTGGCGAACTAGTTCTATGCTACTTGGAATCAAGCTGTTAGTTAACAGCGCTCTGTAAAGTTTGCATTGACAGCTGTAATTGCATTATTTGCACAGCTGTTTGACACACAAAAAAAAATATACATTCATATGTAGGTGAATTACATAAAATTTCAACAAATTTCAGCAATTTGCGAGTGTGCAATAGAAAAAATAATAACAATAAAAGTAACACTGTATACTTCGACAGCAGGTGATTTGGTTTGCTTAAAGAAACAGCGAAGGTCAAGTGACGTCGTCTGTAGCTCATTGTTGTAATTATGCTACAGCTGTATGTATTTGTGTGTGTGTGTTACATTTGCATTAATGTGTGTACATTTTACATTTATTTTAACTAGTGCAAAATACGCAGAAACCGCAGTAATCACAGCCAGTGAGAAACAAAGCGCGCGAAGACAGCAACAACGCAACTTGCAAAGAAGCGTCACAACAACAACAAGCACAACAACAACTGCGTTGACAGCATCAGGAAAAAGTTCACTCACAGCCTAGCAACGTGAGCGTGTGCGAGAGCGAGAGAGAGAGTGTGAGTGTGCGCGCGTGTGTGTGTGTGTGTGTGAGCAGAGCAAAGGCAAAAGCAATCAATCGAAGACAACAACAATAACAGCAGCAGCAGCAGCGCCGCCCTCCCCCTTGCCGCGAACACGCCTTCCGAAAGTTTAGTGAGGAGCGAAGGAAAGGAGAAGCAAAAGTGATGGACTCGGATAACGATAACGATTTCCTGGACAATGTCGATTCGGGCAACGTGTCGTCGGGCGACGATGGCGACGACGACTTTGCCATGGAAGTGGATATGCCCAGTTCGACGGAGCGTCAGCTGGACACCGATGACCATCAGTATAAGGTGCTAACCACAGATGAGATAGTGCAGTATCAGCGCGAGATAATCGATGAGGTTAATCGTGTGCTAAAGGTGAGTCACACACACCCGATCATCATCATCATCATCATCATCATACGTTAGGGGACTTACGCGGAACGTTTCGCTTGCATCTCGTAAAATAGCATTTTTGTATAGATAACTTCTGGAAAAAGGTACTACTCAGTACGATTGGAAGTGGGAAACAAAATTTGAAGCCATTTGTGGCCTTGGGTAGTAGGGTAATGATCCCAAACATTCGGTGCTGATAGTGGAGGATTGTATATCGTTTCTGATAAGCTGAGGCTGATGACTGTGCTTAATCATAACGCTAACTGCATTCTCATTTCCTCTCTTTTTCTCTCTCCCACTCTGTCACTCTGTCACAGCTATCGACGCCCATAACACGAATACTGCTGAATCAATTCAAGTGGGACAAGGAGAAGCTACTGGAGAAATATTTCGATGGCAGCGAAGATAACACGGAAGAGTTCTTCAAATGCGCACACGTCATAAATCCGTTTAACAAGCCTGCCGAGTCGGTGCAGCAAAAGGTAAGCCCAATAAATTGTTGACTCACTTCGAAATTTATCGTCTCTGTCTCTCTCGTCTCCCTCTCTAGACCACACGCAGCCAGTGCGAGGAGTGCGAGATTTGTTTCTCATTGTTGCCGCCAGATGTAAGTCTCTACTACAGTTTTCTCCACTACATATGGAGCCCTATTTGCGAAATCAAATTTTACAGGTCTATTTTGTATAGTTTTCATCAATGTTCATTAGCGGCAATTGGCAAAGTTGTTAATAATTCAGTCATTTCTTGCAATTTTTTTTTATAATTTTTGTGTAAAAACATAAATTGAAAATGTTTGCAAATAGGGCTCGATATTGTTTATATTCGATTGTTTAATAATCGCTCTATTCTGTGCAGTCCATGACCGGCTTGGAGTGTGGCCATCGTTTTTGCCTGAACTGCTGGCGCGAGTATCTGACAACGAAAATCGTTACAGAGGGTCTTGGCCAGAAAATATCGTGCGCCGCGCACGGCTGTGATATTTTGGTGGATGATGTGACCGTTACCAATTTGGTGCCGGATGTTAAGGTCAAGGTCAAATACCAGCAGCTGATCACCAATAGCTTTGTGGAATGCAATCAACTGTTGCGCTGGTGTCCGTCCGTTGATTGCACCTATGCGGTCAAGGTGCCGTATGCGGAATCGCGTCGCGTCCACTGCAAATGCGGCCATATCTTTTGCTTTGCCTGCGGCGAAAATTGGCATGATCCCGTTCAGTGTCGCTGGCTGAAGAAGTGGATTAAGAAGTGCGACGACGACTCGGAGACGTCCAATTGGATTGCAGCCAATACCAAAGAGTGTCCCAGATGCAGTGTCACCATCGAAAAGGATGGCGGCTGCAATCACATGGTCTGCAAGAATCAAAACTGCAAACATGACTTCTGCTGGGTCTGCCTTGGCTCCTGGGAGCCGCATGGCTCCTCCTGGTACAATTGCAATCGCTACGACGAAGACGAGGCAAAGGCGGCGCGCGATGCACAGGAAAAGCTACGTTCGTCACTGGCCAGGTATCCTTATCACTTTATCTCTATCACCAATTCTCTTAACTACATTTATTCATTCTCCGCAGATATTTGCACTATTATAATCGCTACATGAACCACATGCAGTCCATGAAGTTTGAGAACAAATTGTATGCATCGGTCAAGCAGAAAATGGAGGAAATGCAACAGCACAATATGTCCTGGATCGAGGTGCGTTTCTCTTATTAACAACAGTGATCTATTTAAATGTTTATTAGCAGGGATTAGCAACTCTTGTTTTAAGTTAAGCAGCTTGTAGTAGCATGAGTCATATCCGTACAACGTGGAGCACATCAAGAATCATTTTCCTGCCAAAAGCAGAGAAGTGGAGTCATTTGAGTCCCAATGATTATAGGCCAATTAGCCTAGCATCGTTTCTTTTCGTCTCTAGTGCCTTAAATAATGTGTCTAAAGACGCAAGCCATAGGGGGACTAAGCGTTGTACGAATACGACGTATATTTTATTTTTGTATACAATAATAATAATTATTTTGGACCCTGGTTATAATTTTGCCACTGCCACTTCATAAGTTTTATTAATTTTGTTTTAATTTCTTTTGTTTTTTTTAGGTGCAATTCCTGAAAAAGGCTGTCGATATACTCTGCCAATGTCGCCAGACCCTTATGTACACATACGTCTTTGCGTATTATTTGAAAAAGAACAATCAATCCATGATATTCGAGGATAATCAGAAGGATTTGGAGTCGGCAACAGAAAAGCTGTCCGAGTATTTGGAACGTGATATTACATCCGAAAATCTGGCTGATATTAAACAGAAAGTACAGGATAAATACAGGTAAATGTCACTAATAGCTATATATCTATTGAATACTTGTAATTGTTAATTGGATTTTGGACATTGCAGATATTGTGAGAAGCGTTGCACAGTCCTGCTCAATCATGTGCACGAAGGTTATGAAAAGGATTGGTGGGATTATACAGAATGACGCGAGTCCTGGCTGGATAATTAAGGAAAAATGCGCAGTCGAAGTGTAACTAGCAATTGGCATTAACAGTAGCAGTAGCAGATTACAGTTAGCAGTTAGCAGTTTAAGCAACACTCGAAACAACAAACCAGCAATTTCGAGATGGAGATGATGATTAAGGTGGCCAAGCAAAAGGAGAGGAACAACAAAATGCAGTGCAAAGCAAGAAATAAATAAGCAAACAAAAATAAAATTACACAAAAAAAAGCAAAAACATTAAAATGAAAACAACACAACAACACACATAGAGGCACGATTAAATGCGAAGGGAGGAGGCAAGATTTTGGGG
The DNA here is from genome assembly GCA_035045625.1 of Drosophila formosana. Lineage (NCBI taxonomy): Eukaryota > Metazoa > Arthropoda > Insecta > Diptera > Drosophilidae > Drosophila > Drosophila formosana. The sequence continues at coordinate 236,613 of JAWNOW010000844.1, read as the reverse complement.
GCAAGAAAGAACAGTTACAGAAACAGAAACAGAAAAATACATAAAACCGTCAAAAACAAAAAAAAAAAAAAACAACAAAAAAACAAATAAATAAAGATATATTTAAAAAAAAAACAAAAAACCGAAATGCAGTTACAAGATAATTCAGAATAAGTAAAACGTTATATTAAACATACTATATAAAATATATATGCATATATACATTTTTTTCTCTTCGTGTTGATCAGCAGAACTTCAATGGCGATGTCGACTGATCCGATCCAGAATACTCGCTTAACACACACAAACACACGAACAGATTCAACCAAGAACTTAAGTAAACTCGAAAGAATGCCACTTCGTGTTATCGACCTACAAAAAAATAAATAAAATAAACAAAAATCCGCAAATTATAAATAAATTACAGTAGACTACCACACACGACACGCTCAGTTTGTAAGCATTGTCCGACTTCCGGTTCCGTTCCCAGTTGTATATGCATGTATGTGTGCTATATAGAAGCCAATAGTGTACGATTTGAAAACAAATTGGAATTTATTTGAGTGCCTGCTTCGTCTGATTTGTTTTACATAATTTTTCTGTTCTGATTTTGTATTTTTTGGTTTTTTTTTAACGTTTACTGAACCAATGCCTAGCATATGTACTATGAAAACATAATTAAAAATAATTGCAATTTTATTGTTTCTCCGTCGACATTTTTGTTTATTTTTTTCCATCCAATATGTATATTGTGCAGCGCATAAATACAATGTGTAAACTATTTATTGGCTTTATCACTAACTATTTAGAACGCATCATTTATTTATTTAAGCCACAAACGTTTGTACACAAGAAAATGATCTGTATGCAGTAAGAAAATGTATATCCTATATTTTTGTTTGTTTTTTTTTTTTTGGGCGGTGCAAATTGCAGTTCACTGCAATATATTAAAAAAAAAATAAAAAAAAAAGATGTATTATTATGTAAATGCAATATGTAATAAACCGAATTGAAGTTGTACATGTTAATAGTCATCATAGAGTTCGCTTGGTAGTCATCCTGCATCCCGCATTCCCCTCTCGCTCCTGCTCCGCCCGACACTGCCACTGCCAATCCCTGTTTCGCTCTTCTGCTTCCTCTTAAAGTTTGCTAAACTGTTTTCACTCTTTGGGTTCCGCCATTACTCTTCATCTCCCTCTCTCGCCCTTTCTCTCACTCTGTGCGTCTTGCTGCTCGCAGCACAATAAAACATAGAACGATAAAATATAAACAAAAAATATATAGTGACTATATATGTATCTGATACATACGCTGGAGAGCGAGCGAACTCGCAACAGCTCAGTCTCTCTCGCTCTCTCTCTCTCTCCAGCGATATCGTCCAAGCCGAGATCCGAGTTTAAATCGTTGTACATATAGTTGATATTGTTAATGGTTTCTCCCCAGGCTGCGTCAAGGCGTCCACCACTTTGTTCTTTTGGCATTCTCGACTCTACATATATAGATATGTACAATACCGAACCACAACCAATTACCAATTACATACAAAAGTATCCAACTGTATGCATGTATGTAAAAACATACATATGTACGATGTGCTACCAATAAATATGTACTATGTATAACAATAGCGAACACCAATTGAAAATGCTGTATAAAGTTTAAATGTTGTTCAAGTCAATACCAACAAATGCGAAATTTAACAAAACACAAAAAACGAAACTAAAAACCAGTAAAAACGGAATTAAAAACAAACCAACAAAAAAAAAAAGACAATGCTGTAAAAATCATGAAAAACTATGTATGTATAATTAATTAATGAAGAAACGTTGCAAATTAGTGAAAATAAAGATAAAATTACAAAACAAAAGACAAGATTTCATATCTTCTTTATTTATATTTATTATGAATGCCATTTAAAATGACAGTTTTTGATTTGATAAATAAAAACTATTGATTTTCATTCGATTTAAGATGGTAAGAGTAGGAACTTTTAAGAACCAAGCTTTTTTGCTAGTTCAAATACTTTTCAGTTGATTTTTGGAATAGGCTTATTTCACGATTAAATTATTTAAACTATCTTCTGTAAAAATTGCTATTTACATGTGTACATATATAGATTGCAAGTGAATTGTAGTTATTGTAAGATTCAATTTTTTCAAAGGGGTTCACAGCGAACAGTTTAGTGTTTGTCCAACTGAAATGTAAATTTTACTCCTATTATTATGCAGTTATAATTTAATATTTGTATTAATACTTTGCTAAATTAGAGAGTTTGCGTCTCTGTTGAATATCTCCAAGTATCCATGGGGCGGCTTTCTTTGTCTAGTTACGAATAGTACAGCACGAGAGGAGTCATCGATGAAAGTATGTATCTCATCGTTTGTGCCGTTTGTATGTACATACATATGTAAAGATACACTGAATGTGTCTATTTGGATCTTTCTGTGGGTTTATTTAATTAACGTTAATTCTGGCCGGCTGACGATCTTTGCCAATATTTGACCGCGGCTGCAAATATTCATTGAGCAAATAAACATTAGGTAAGTCGCGTGTGCTCTCAGCCCACGATAGCTTCAGATACATCCACAATCATGACTGCGGTTACAGATACAGATATATTTAGCTGCTCACATCGTTAAGCTGTTTGATCTTTAGCGATACGAAAATCGTGAGAATGCTAAATATATGAACCTGTGGATTGCAGAGAGAGCGAGAGACGAGAGACAACTGCAATGTCTCCGGCTACACAGTTGCTGAACCCACACCCTAATGATTAAGATACATTCGACCAAAGGTGCATAACCGTTTGATCAATTGGAATGACCTCACAAAAAGCCCTTGAGGTGGTGTTTCTATTTTGTTAGTTTTTTTTTTTTATTGCAATATTTATATGATGTCACAGTTGCCTGCTAATTCAATTTGCGGCGGATTTGCAACAAAGATATATTTTTGCTTTCATTTTCACTTACAGGATAATTTTCTTATTGGCACAATGGAATGCTTGGGACCAACAGCCTTAACAAAAGTTTTTTTTTTTTATTTTTTCGACTATAAACATTAATATAACAGTTTATTTAAGTATTCATTTTAATGAGGGTGCTTTATCATCATAAGCAATAAAGAAAAATTTAATGCAGTGATTTTACGATCGCGAACTTTACGATTTCGATCATAATGATTAAATGGAAGTAAGTTTAATTTTGAGCGAAACAAAATTAAAGCAAACAATTATTATTTTATTTATTTTTTCTCATCTCAACTATATTCATTTCGGAATGATTAGAAGAAAAAGTAACAAACTCAATACAATACAAAATATTACGTATACGCAATTTTTTTTAACAGAATACTTGTGATTAGATGATTAGAAGAAATAGATAAAAACTCATTACAATATAAAATATTACGTATACGCAATTTTTTGTTAACAGAATACTTGTTTTTTTCCTTACTCAATTCTGAGTCAGAAATTTTGTATTTTAAAATATGTATTCAAATAATCATTATTTATGGTCCCGGTTTTAATTTTATATCTGAAATTTGTTTCAATAAAATCAAGCTAAAGAGAAAAATAAAAAACACATTTTGTTTGTTGTTTTCTTGAATGGTGTTTATTTTGTATTTGGGGTTTTGTTTATATGCTTTCATTGCTTTATGTAATAGAATAACTTGTTTTTTTTTTATAACATATGTAACTAAAATTTACAAATATTTATTTTCTTCCTGTGCTCTGCCCTAAATAACGATACGACGAAAAAAAAACAAAAAAAAAAAAACAATAATAATAATAATAAGAATGGTAATAATAATAGTAATGTATATTGTTACATAAAAACAATGTGTGTTTCTGAATTTCTTCATCTTTATATATATGTATGTATGTAATATGTATATGTATTATGTAACATGCATTAATAATAGCAATAGCAATAATAATTATAATCATAATAATAATAACAACAATAACTGCCAGCAGGCGTTGCTGCTCACACGATGATCCCTGCTTGATCCTTCATTAAAAACATTTTTCTTCTTCTTTCACTTTCTTTTTATACTTTCTTCTCGTCCATCCAGCCGAACCAAAACCTGCTCTCCTGCTGCTGATTTAGCCGGCGCCGGCGCTTGCCAAAAAAATTGTATTAACTGATTATTCCATGCTGCAACACAAGCATACACATCGATAAAAACATTATATACTATCGTTAGCGATGCAATACATATATCGCAGCATTACGGTTATCGGTTCTATATCTTATCGCTGGCATGTGGGCATTTAGTAAATTCCAATCGATATATATTTAAAGCGACGAAAACAAAAAAAAAACAAACTGTATTTTTCTCTGTACTTAAATCCTAGACACAAAAAATTGTTATCGTTATCGTTATCATTAATCATAATTACTGACGATCCGAAAAAAAATCGTAGAACGTTATCCGTATAATGTCGAGCACACTATACATATATTATTATTTTCTTTTTGTAAATACATACGTACAAAACAATACGAGTTCCCGCCCCCAAACTGGCGGGGTGCTGCAAAAGGAGGCCAGGCTAACGGTTGTGGAAGCGGATAGCGGGGGGGTGAAGGCTGCTGATTGGTTAGATATTGTTCTATTGTGGGGTGAGTTTGGGAGGATTGGGGGCTATGCTATTGTTATCGATGGTTATCGATAGTTGTTGTTCGTTTTGCTTAATTGAGCTCCTTTCGCGTCGTATTGGGCAGCAAGAGGCACATAAGACCGCCGCCAATTAGCAGCCCGGAGACTATGAACGTCGGCACCGGACAGAAATGATCTAAGAGCTGAGCAATCACAATGTTGCCAATGATGCCGCCCAAACGGGCGGCCACCATTGAGATGGCCACACCGGTGGCACGCAACTTGGTTGGGAATACTTCGGTGATGAGGCAATCGAGGGCCGCATTTGCCGCTGAGATGGCGCCACTGAATACGGCCGATACCAAGAGATTCTGCAGCGAGCTGCGCACCAAATACATGAGAGCCGAGCAAATGCCAGCGGTCATGGTGCCGGCAATCAAAAAGAATCGGCGTCCCAACATATCCATGCCGAGGATGGCAAACAGATTGGCAGGCAGGGCGGAGGCGAGCGTAATTAGTGACTCCATAAACACCGACGATGGTATGTCTGAATTGCAAGTGCCGTTTGTGATCTCGGACTTGCTTTGATCGACCACAAAATTGGTGACGCCGCAAATATCAGCCTGCTGATTTGGATGCTTGCTCTCGTACTCCTCATAGCGATTGAACACCTCCGGGAACCACATCATCAGACCATAGTAGCCAATGTGGAATGTAAAGTTGATGGTGATCGAGACAAGTGTGAATCTCAAGATTGGCGACTTGAACAGATCGCGACTGTGATCGACCATTCCACTGATCATGCGATGGTATTTGCCCTTGAATCCCACGGCGCTTTCAGTGTTCAGTTTCTCATCGACCTCCAGATCATAGACCATATACTCTTCGGGCTTCTTTTTCGTGTTCGTCACAAAGATGCCGCGAAAGATGGCCAATGCCTTGTCCTTCTTGCCGCGTGTCAACAGAAATTTGGGTGATTCGGGCAGATAGAAGAGCAGGAAGCCAACCAGGAACGATGGGAACGAGCAGACCAGCAGAAAGATACGCCACGAATTGTATGTGAAGTATTCTGAGATGAAACCAATTTTCGTGGGAATGATCAGCCAGGCCAGACCGGCGACAAACAGGTTACCAAAGGTCCAGAAGGCAGCCATGAAGCTAAGCATGGAGCCGCGTTTCGCTTTCGGCTGGAATTCGGCGAAATACGACCAGATGACAGGACCACTGCCGCCCAGCCTGAAATTGGAAACAAAAGCAACAATAAATGATTAGTGAAAAATGAGTCGAATTATTAGTAGATAAATATGAAAGAAAAGCAATTAAGATGAAAATTAAAAAAAAAACTATTGTTTATTTAGTGTACGTATTCAATTATAATCCATAAGAGAAGTGGGATTCAAATAAATTAAATTTAACGGTCATAACACAATTGGCTGACACTCGCACCAGCTGCTTGCTATGACACTGCTGTGTTGTTTTTGCGACTCATATGAAAGCTGGCTGCTACGAACGGCAAGCGCTGCGTATTTCGCATGTAATCGACACACTTCGCATTGCAGTGTCGCAACAATCAGCTGCTGTGTGTAGTTCAGTACAAACGTGACGAGTCATGGCCAGATTAATATTGTTGTGTAAAATTCGCTTGGCCAGCGCCAATTCGCATAAACAATTAGCGAACGATTGGCAAAACTAATGAAACATGAACACCGTCATAGTCTGCAAATATTAGTGCTTCCCAAAAAAAACGGGGGGCGAAAGTTTGGGGGAGTGAAGGCAGAAGGCTGAGTCAGCAAGCAGCCTCAAGGGGCCAAGGCAATTTAAGCCTCCCGCCAACCCCCTCAGTTTATAGACTCGTTTTATATTATCGTTCCAATTCGCACGAGCCAAAGACCAAGCGATAATAATAATAATAATAAAATAATAACGTATACTACATGTGTTATAGTACATACATATGACGATGGAACAACTGGCCGGAGAGGCTTAATTAGCATAAAAAGTCACGAATATTGAGGCTCAAATATTTTGTTGTTATTTATAACAAAGTTAATTGAATTAACACCTCGGCCCCCGTTTGCCATCACATACTGTCGATGCTCGTGTGTCACTCGATCAACAGCGAACAACAGATGCACAAGAAAATTGGGATATCTGCCATATATCATTTATTTTTATAGACTGGGTATAACCAGGCGTTGCAAAATGTGACCATTCCCACACGTGGGTGAAGTATTTCTGCCAAAACTGGCAAGCCAATTAACGTTAAGCTAATCATAGTAAATAAATTAATTTAGTTGGATTTTTGATGTTCTATCTCAGACACATTTAAATTTAAATTCTTACATTTTTCGGTAAGTTTGTAAATAATAAAATATCTACATATTTTTAGGTTGAAAATCGAAATCAAATAATATTAATTTTGAACATTTGGTACTTACGCTGCGCCATTGAGAAAGCGAAAGAGCATGAAATAGCCATAAGATTGCGAAAACGACGAGGCCACAATGCAGAAGGCGTTCATGAACGAGATGACGATGAGGATCTTTTTGCGGCCAAAACTGTCGGCGATGCTGCCCCAGAAATAGGCGCCCACCATCATGCCAATGAAAATGATGGAGTTGAGCCATCCTTTCGTCTCCGTGTTGAGGTCCAGATCACATTGTGCCGATGGCAAAATGAATGACATCGAGATGACATCCATCTCCTCCGATGTGCTGACCAATCCGCAGATGGCCAGCAATATATAATGGAATTTGCCATATTCGCACAGCTCGATGGCCCGCTCGAAGTTGGCGACTATGGGACGGGTCGGCGGTGGCAACGGTGTCTTGCTGCGACGACGCTTATGATCGGCGGCCGCATCATCGGAACTATCGCCGCCGCCAGCACCGCCGCCAGCAGCGACACGTTCTACGTCCTGCTTGCCATTTTGGTTGAACTCGGGCTCGTAGCCGCGATTGTCAGCTGCAAATTGATACTCGGGCTGCTTGGCGCTCGGAGTGCCCAATGAGTACGGCTGGATGATCGCCCGGTTATCAATATGCTGCGTTGCCGAATTCGCTGAGTTGCTATTCGAGCCGGTTAGGCTTGCTGAATGGTTGGGGTTGCTTGCTGCGTTGCCAGCGTTGGCAGCGGCTGCGGCTGCGTTGTTCTGATTGTAGTTTGGTTGTAGGCCAGCTTCTACATTATAGGCTACAAGAGATGCCAAACAATCCATAAATATTTGTATTAATAACAATTTATAAAAAAAATATATTTTCAATGCATGAGAGAATTAAAAATAAATTCTACAATTTTGTAATTCATCATTCAAATTTTAATTTTAGTACAACTTGATTATATAAAATTATACCTTCACTGTAAGTGCATAAACATTTGAATAATAATATCTGAGCTTTGACTATTTATCATTTAAACTTTGATTCCAATTAGTAAATTTATGTTATGTACATTTTACTTTTACGTCATTAAACATTCAATGTGAGTGCATTGAGATATAAATAATAATTTCTATTCGTCTCTCTGATTCTTTGATTCCAATTAGTAAACATTGAAGCTGCTATTATAATATTACTAGATATTTATTAATATTAATATTGATACTTACATTCGCTTTTACTTTTTGCAGAATCACCTTCTACCATTCTATAGTTCAAGTTTTGGTTTGGTTTTTGTGCGCGTAGCAAAAAAAAAGATATATGAAAATTCAAGGGGACTTTGGTTCGGGTTTTTGGTCCGGTTCGTTAACTGTTTTTTGACTTTGCCAAGCTCGAGTGCTTAGTAAAGTACAGTTATGCTGTTGGCTTTGCTTTGGCCTTTGAGTGATCTGCAAATAAACCAAGAAAAAATATTGAATTAAAAAAATTGCAAGAAATAATTACAATATAAATATAATATGTTTAAGCTTAGTAAATAGTTTTTAGCCTGATCACTTGGCCGTTAAACTCTTTCGCACATAACGAGATCGATTTTTGGTAAATATATGAGAAGATTCAAGTTCTCTACGATCTTGTGTCCAGTTAGCGACACTGAGGGGGGGATGGTACGAAGCGATGCATCAATAGCGATCGACCCCACGCTCAATCGCCCGATCGTTCAATTGGGCGTCTAAATTAATGGCCCATTAAAGTGTAATTGAAGAAAATGAATAAATGGAATACAAATACAAACGTAGTGTGTGTGTGAGATATATGGACGACAATGATGATCGACGCTTGAGAGAGAGAGAGAGTGGTCTAATTGACGGCACAAACAAGTCTCGAAATTGTTTAATAAAAAATTATGACCAAAAATAGACAAGCAGCAAATTAACCAAATTCCGAAGGCGTGCAAAAAAATAAATAAATACATGAAAATGAAATTGAATAAGATATGTATATTCAACCGGGCATTGCGACAAATTCATTGATGTTCTATTAAATGGGTAATTGTCGACGCATTCATTATATATATACTATACACATTTTAGAAGCACTTTTCGAAATTAAAACCCATAACAAATGTGCCGATAATCGCCAGCTGTTAAATGCCCGCACTTAACAGCAAACTGTTAATGTGCTGTTAAATGATCGACGGGCTGTGCACTCGCGATGCGTTTGTAATTACTAACATTGCTGCTGTTAATTAACAGCGGCAGCCATGTCGAATTCACTGTTCACATACATATGTATGTATGTATGTCCAATGGACATTTCCATTTTCACTTCGTTCGTTCGCTCGATTTCGATTTCCGTTTTATCGTGTGAGAGACAGCAGTGAGCACTGCTGACAGTTGCGTGACTTGTCAGTCGTTTTCGCTGCCTTTTGTCGCCTTTTGTCGCCTTTTGTTGTTGCCGATCGACGCCATTGTTGTTGTTCTAATTTATGATTTATTGCGCGCGTCCACTCACACACACACACGTTAGCAATCTTTCACTTTATTTATATTTATTGAAAGAACAGTACAGAACAGAACACGGCGCAGCGCAGAATAGAACAAGCACAACAACAATAACAGCATTAACAATTATGTACATCAAATCGCTTTACATTGAACCTGCCAAGATAACAAACAGCGCTCGCATGTGAAATGAAGGAGAACAGGAACCGTAACCAAATCCAAAACCGAATTCAAAACGAGCTTTCAAAATCTGCCGCATGTTAAATACAAAGAGAGAGAGAGAGAGAGAGAGAGAGAGCGGGGGAGAGCGGGAGAGAGAGAGCGAGTGGCGCTTGCGTGAGTGAGAATTTATTTCTCTTTTGATGAGTGAATCGAAATTAATTGTGTGTGCGTATTTTATTCATTTATTATTTAATTTCAATTTTATTACTATTACCACTTCGGTTTCAGTTTCCATTTCAATTGCAATCGCAATTGCAATATGAATGCATACGTTCCCTTTCAACTGCATCTACATAATCATTAGCGCTAATTGCTGTGATACAATGCAACAACTTAATAAACCGATTAACATCTGAGTATCTGCTAATGCCCCAAGCTTATCAACAATCTGTTCAAACGGTTTGACCTCCGCCTACGCTTCCGCAAATGTTCACCCTTCACCATTCCATCCGTCCGTCCGTCCGTCCGTCCGTCTAACGGCCTTGGGTGCGCACGTGATATGGGTCAAGTTGGGGCCAGCTAAATGTGAATGTATTTATTGCACACACACACACACACACACACACACACACACACACACACACACACACACACACACGCACGGAGATATATGAGTTCCATCTATATTGCCATCTGATTATCGTACGGATATGAAATGTGCATTCAACAAAGAAAGCATAAATCATCGAGGGAAACCGAGGGAGCGAGAAAATTGCTCGCAATGTGCAAAATATGGAAATGATATGAGATTCCAGTTTCTGTTTATTTATTTATGATCGCGAACGCGAACGCGATCGCCATCGCAATCGCAATCTCGCACATTATAAACTCTGGTTAGTTGGAATAACTCAAATGTCTGGCGGGCTGAGGGGAGGCAATAGAATCAATCTGAAACTCGGATTCGAATTGGCTTCAATGTCAAGCCGAAGCTGAATGGTTCGGGCAGTTTGGAGGGGCAAGAGAGCTTAGATCAAACCTCTTTATATGGCGCAGCATGTTTTTCTTTTTTTTTAATTTTTTTTTGTCTGATTGTTGTTGTTATTGTTTTTGTTTTCGCAATTTGTTTGCATATCTCTAACTAATTAGCACTTGAAAACAGCCGAGCTACAACACTGTTCAGATCTCTTCAATTTCTTGCAAGATAAAAAGAGAGAGGGCGAGGAAATGGCAAAAAATAACGAGGCGAAATTTAAGTATAAAAATAGAGATTACATATTTACTTATGCAATTTGCCGTATAATATTGTCAATCCATGGGAAAGTCTATTACAACTGCTTGGAACGCGATTCGCCATGCAATGCGAATCATTTGACGATAAAAGCGATCAGATTTCGATATTGCTGTCCCAATCACCACAATGTTTATATGTTGGGTACTTTTTGTATCTGTAAACTTGTCCTGCAAATTTCAGAACACTCAAGCTATTCGAGAAGCTGGATCCCAAATACAATAGAATTATGTGTGATAGCTTGTTAACTGAACAACGTTAACTGGCAATTAGATTACGGGGTGTCTCACTTTCGAGCTGCATAAAATGCAGTGTGTTTATTGGGTTTTTGTTAACCCAGCTAAGGTTACATGGCATCATAAGAATTATTTGTTTTTTTGTTTTTTTTTTGTTCGACACTCATTCAAACTTTATTATTCTCGGTTTCTGTTTTGTGGCAATTTTCCTGCTCGCATTATATCTTTAATGATTTTTGTGTTTGTTTACCTGTTGCGACAATTTCACGTTCAACTTGTTCTTGTTGCGTTTTTGCTTTGGTTTTTTTTTTGCTTTCTTTAATAATTTCGCTTGAGAATTAAATGTATTTGTAATTTCTTTTGTTTGTTGCACCTGCTATCACTTGATTTTTGTATAACGTTAAGCTTATTGATTATTTGTGTTGATTATAATTAGAGCACTTTTTGCCAAGTCTCTGTGGAATTGTTGTGTCAGCTGTGCAGAAATTGTTTGTTATTATTATCGAATTTCGGAATTCTTTCAATAGTTCTCGTCGGCGTTGTTGTCGTCGCTGTTCTTGTTGTTGTTGCTGGATTTGTTGTTGTTGTCAGATTGAATTTAACTGGTGACCACATTAATAACTTTCAACTTGCTGCCGTCGGCTCAACAAATCGCATTTGCTAAACTCAAGCTCCAAATCAAAACGAAAACACGTCCAAAAAACAAACTCATAAGCGCGTAAGGAAATTCTTTTCTTTTCGTTACTTTCTTCCTATTGTTATTAGTATTAAATATTTATTTTTTTTTTTTTGCGTATGTTTTGTTTGGTTAACGGGAGCGATCTCGTTAAGCGTTCGAACGCGTCAAACAGTGGAAAGTATCTGAGACGCGCTACGCGCGCGCTTTTAAATACAAGCAGCCATAAAAAAAATCTGAGCCGGGAGCGAGTGCGAAGTAAGCATCAATATCAGCAACAACAACAACAACAGCGACAACAACAACAACACCAATAAACGACGGGCGGCGACAGCGAAACGAAATGGCAATGGAACACAAGCGACGCTTAACTAACTGCTGATAAGCGGCGCTGTTGTTGATCACCGTTGACCGATTGGTCGACTGTCGGTTTAGGCATATCGTTGCCTAGTTATGTGAGGCGCGAAATCGTGATTTTGCTGCTGCAACAATGAAAGCCCTTGCGATGTTGCCAAACTTCGTAAAAGCCCTTGCAATGTTGCCAAACTTCTTCTTGTTTCTGACGTTTTTTAGAGAATAACGATAGGTTCTCTTCGAAATCTATGAAAAATTGAATTTGATGGTGTTATATTCTTGAAATGGTGGCCAAACTTCTGAGCTGTCTAGACAGCTGTATTTGTAGCAATTTCAATCATTATAATAGGCAACGCATAAACGCTGCAAATGGACTGCTGCTTAATTAATATTCGAAATGGGAATAAGATTTGTAATGCAAATGAATTTCATAGATAACAACAATAATACGAAAGTAAATGCTGTTGCAACTGTACCACACATATAGACAGATTTTGCATTCTTTTGTTTATGATATTGTTATTGTCATGTACATCTGTGGGCGCTGGGCTCCGGCTCTGATTCCGACTCTTTCCGGGATACGTAGAGACAACAAACAGCCCGTTGATAAGCATAGTGTCTTCCCCAGTATTGTTATTGAAAATGCAGAGTGAGGAATGTGGTGGAATCGGAAAGGGGAGGTACAATGATCTTGACGCTTGATTTGCTACAAAATGTCACAGAACTCAACTGAAGTACATGTAAAATTCTATTGACAATTGATGACAGATTGCACAACATTAGAATGAGGGAACGAACCGAATCAAACAGAGAAATATATATATATACAAATATAGAGACAGAGAGAGAGAGAGTGAGGTTCAGTGAATCCCGCATTTCGCTGTGACGACTACGAGTCAAGGGAACTCAAACAATTAACGACTTAACTGACCAAAGGAAAAGAGTGTCTAGTATAAATGGCATTATTATTATTATTATTATTATTCGAGTGCTCTCAAAATGTACATATACATGAAGTGATTATTGATACACTTTTAATCGATGCTACATTGAGCTCGTGTGCCCGTACCATGTGACTCAGTGCAGGCCTCTCGGGAGAACTTGGAGCTCTCACAGCTCTGCCAGATGATACTTGGAACTGGGCAGAAGCCGTGCAACAGATTGCGAGCAGCTCCCTCAGGCGGCGACTTAATTATAAGTCCCTCGATTAAATTGTTTCTCTATGTTGTTGTTGGTATTTCCTAATTGTTGCCACTCAATTAAGACTGCTTTTCGAGTTTTTTGAATACCCAGCAAGTGGGTGTTATGGGTCTGGCCTTTAAAGAGTAGTGAATATACATATGTATGCTGCTGATAAGGTTAATGTGCTCAGTCGTCGCTCTGTCTGTTACTATATAACGAAAGAGTAGTAAAATCTAGTTATAGCTGCCTCTTCTTGCTATAATCAGAATTAGATGGATTGAACTGCTAAAACATATAGCTAACTAGCTGGCATTAACAGATATTTAAAGCAAATATTGCAAGATTAGCCAAATGAATCTGATTCTTGCAGTTGAAACAAAAATGTACAGAAGAAAAGTAAAATTTGACTAATTAAAGATCTACCAAAAATACATTATGTTCTATGGCTCAATTTGAAGCGTCTGTTAAGCCTCTAGGGTATTTGGATTTCGGGCTGCATTGGCGATTGGAAGGCAACAAGAATAACAAATTGTTAGTCAACGGACAGCTGTGTGTTTTTGTTTTCATAATTTTTTGCCGTTGTCGAAAATTTGACACATCGAATAACGCTCCATGTGACGTCAATTCGAGAGAAGAAAATGTTCTCCCCAGTAGCATTTAATAGCCACGCGTGTTCTTCATGTGTATTTCTTTTTTCGAGTAGTATATATATTTGTATGCCAAAAAGATTTATGCAGCCCATTGCCAAATATTGAGATTCGAATTGGAAAATGGAAATGAAACTTTGCCGTTGAGAACATTCGATAGATACTATGTTATGTACTCGTATAACACTCGCTTCGCCAATTATATATGTATGTGCATGTCGATATCGCGAGTATTGTGAGCTTTATGCAGAACGTGCTTGGCACTTGCGAAGAACGAGCTTTGTTTATGAAGTGTAGAGAGGCTTTTACATAATGTCAGCCAACAGTCGTAATGATATCGATTCAAAGACGTGTCGTCTCTTTAAATGTGGTCACAATGCGAGCACAACGATTGTTGTGCGGGCATAATTAAATTAATTAAGGTTTCAAATGCTTACAAATGGTAACAAACAAACCAACAAAAACTACAATTGCCTGGCGACTGTCAACGTTGTTCACAAAATTTTAATAATTATTCCAGTTGTCGTTGTGCTGTTGTTTTCTTTTGTTATTTCGCCTGATTGACAACGTAATTATGAAAATGGCATCAAGAACAAAGGAACAACACAAATAAATTGGCAAGAATGTGTAGACGATAATTGACCACACAGATAGATACTCCCCACAGCCAAAAATGATCCAGGTTTTCACAAATGCAGCTCAGCAAAATAGATAAGTCTGTCCGTTTGGATAGCCTGCTTTATTGCCGTTTAATGAGCAGATCTTATTGCCTTAAATTCAGACTGCATAATGAAACGAATTCATGTTGAATATGATCGAGTGAAGATAAACAGAATGCATGCACGATTGGGCGGTTGCCCTCTACGAGAAACCTTGTCTAGAAATTATCAAATACTTCAATACTTATTTAATTACAACTAACTATTGTAAATAAATAAATTCTGCAATAATTTCTACAATTCATTTTTCGACTGCATTTCTTTTGCAATTCTGTCAGCGATAAGCTTTTGGTTGCAGTCCATGCTATGGTTCTTGCACTCGCTAAACGATCGCCTTGCGAACGATGCGATGCGTTTTGATGCGATTCGATTTGATGCCTTTTGTTTGTTGTTGTTGTTGTTGCTGCTGCTGATTGTGGGTTTTTGGGGCGTTTTTTAATGCACATGGAACAAGTTGAAATTCCAATAACAAAATAATCTGTAAACAATAACGGCAACGGTCGAATATATACTCTGCATTTGTATCTGTATCTGCATCTGTATACTTGTTGTATCTTTTGTTGCTGATTAATTCAATTGCGTGCGCATAAACATGTTCAACGCAAACTCGTTCAAATCGGTTTGCGTTAGTTCTCTTTTGCCTAGGCCGACGACTCTCAATTGAGCCACGCCCCTATTTTGTTGCTATTGTTTTTGTATATGTTTTTTTTTTTTGGTTTTTTTTGGGACGCCACCTAAAACGCCCTTTTCTTCTTTTGATGCTCCAAAGTATTTTTCATTCAATTTTGTTTCGTTTTCATTTTCGTTTTCGGTTTCGTTTTCTGCGCAAACATTTCAATTAATTGTTCAATTAATTGAAAACAATGTGCGAAACGAAAACAAAATTCAAGCTAAACGGCCAACAAAATGCTCTCGAAAATTTGTAAACGGAAAACGAAAAACGAATCGAGATCAAAATTGAAATTGAAATTAAAGTGTGGAATGGATGAATTTGAATTGAAATTGCAATTGAAATTGAGTAAACAACAACACAATTTAGTATTGTTCATTGATTGGCCAATAATATTTCTTCTTAGGCTGTCCAAAAGTTCCAAGTAAATAAATGCATGAGTAATGCTCAGCAAATTGTGAAATATTGAGTATTATTCAGATCGAGACTTGCCTCCCCTTCGGACCCTCCTCACCCGCTGCTGACTCAACGCAGCAGCAACAATGTAAGTGGGAGCGAGAGGGAGAGAGAGAGAGCCAGCTATAATCGTATTGATGATTAACTTTACTGATCACTAAACACTGATCGGCGATCACATGATTTGAAACTATAAGCTGCCGGAATACGTGACAACAATGCTGAGTTCCTATTCCAGCTCAATCGTCATTTTGGCTGAGAAGCTAAAAGCTTCCAAAAGTAGAGCAGGAACTTGTTTGATCTCTAACAAAATCACTGATCACTGTTTTTAAACCAGGCAAAATGCAGCCTCAAAGATAGCAAATTGTGATGTTTATAAAAGTTCTATAAAAAACTGTTTTCTACGAAGAAGTGTGTCAGCCTTTTGAATATAATTTTAAAGTCTAACATTTCCAGAAGATCATTTCCAGTACGTTGCGAAATTCTTCAAATAATCACTTGCTATTTGCTGATGATGAACTTGAAGATATTTCTGATTATTTCACAGACTTATTTCGAAAGGATTTAACTTTGCAGATTGGATCTTAGCACTTTCTCAGTTGAGCACTTTTTGGAGATTGCATTGCATTCGAAGATCTTGAAGTTATTTTAAAGGGTTCATTGAAGATTGTGATCAGGATAGAATGAGGCCAGTCGGTTAATCACGTTGTGGCAAAAAAACCTCCTTGATCAGGTAGCTTTGTCACTGATCGATCGAGTCTAGAATACTGTTATCGATCGCCGACAGAGTTCAACATTATGTGTTCTTTTGTTTTTATTTGTTGTCTTCGTCGACATCGTCGTTTTCGTTTTCGTTGTCGCTTTCGTTTTCACTTATGGCGCATAATTTAGCGACAATATATATTTTGTATAATTCATTTGTCATGCATTATGCATTTGTGTTCGAGGGACGTCAACGCGACATAGAAACAAAGAAACGCAACTATAACAAAAAAGAAAACAAAAAAAAACCGAGAAAGTTTTTTTTTTTGCTGTAAAACTTTTCTTATTGAAATTCGTTGCGCCGCATTAACTTCTGAGTGTGTGTATCCTTTATCCTGATGGACTTGGGTGTGTGTGTGTGTGTGTGTGAGTGTGTGTGTGTGTGAGTATGTTGATGAGAAAGGATCTTGAGCGATCCGTGTTGAGTACGCACCTACTGAGGATCGATCTGGTTGTCTGGTCGACTGTTTATCGCAAATTTGCGGCGGTTTCTGCCTTCCGGACCTGGTTGGATGTGTAGCACGTGAACGGTACTCAGCGAGGGTTAACGGTACTTGTTGGGAATCTTGTTGATTTTGGTACAGATCACGGATCACTAGATGGAGAGCTCCACGCAGCTCCAAAAGCGATTGGACAATGCGTTCAGTTTGGCGCCGGGGCAACGTTTTTATATTCGTTTGGCGGCCTCCCTTGACCAATGTCTCTTCTCCTCTCTCTCGCTCACTCGCCCTCTCTCTCTCTCTCTTACTCTCTTACTCTGTCTGTACCTCTGCGTCGTTGGCGTCTTCGTTGCCCGTCTGTCCGAATCTTCTTCGTCGGCGAGTCCATGTTTGCTCACCGACATCGTCTCTTTGTTTTGCTCTGCCACTCTCTGTCTCTCTCTGTCTCTCTCTCTCTCGCTCGCTCTGTCGCCCTCGCTCGCTCCCTCCGTAGTACACACTTACAGCTGTTGCCTTTAGCCTCAGAAACGTTCTATTGACGTTATCTCGGGATCGGGCCGAGCGTCGTTTTCTCGTCTTCGTCTGCTGTCGGAAGCTGCCGACTGATGCTTATCACTGGGAACTGGGGACTGTGGCTTGTGCTTATCTCCTCGGGCCCAGACTCTTGCCCAGCAAATATGTAGCGCAAACGCAACACATACAAAGTGGTAAAAGCGAAAAAGTCAACGGTGTCGTCGCGAGAGGCGAAGGCAAAGGGGCGAAGGCGGCGCATCTCGCGGTTGCGCGTCAACAATATCCAGCCGTAACAGAAATAGCTCTACGTATGTATATGTATGTTTAAAAACATCTATATAATACACATACATCTGTATATGTATCTGTATCTGTGCCTGTCTCGGACGATATTTGCGTGCTGATAGCTGTTCATGACCAACAACACCATGACCAACACCACATGCCGCCCCCTCCACTCCCACACCGCCCCCTGCTGTCTATCCCGCCCTCAGTTCTCAGTCCCCAGTCGTCTGCCTTGAGTCTTGTGTCTTCTGCCCACAGCGATGCGGCGTGCAGCGGCAAAAGATCTGCGTAATTGTCGCTTTGTCGTTTCGTACAATTTCTATTTTTTGTCTTATGTTGCAAACGTTTTTTTCCACAGCGCGACAAGTGAGAAATTCAAACTGAAAATGTTAATGAACATGAAAATGGAATGGGAATTAGGGCTGCGCTAATGGATCGGCGGGGGCGAGATGCGAATTTGAATCGAGCACGCCAAGTTCAATACTGTTCGCCCTCCGATTGCCAAGTTCGCATCGATCATTAATATGCATATGTCTTTGAGTCGCAGTGCATTGCAAGCCCATTCTGCACATCAAGTATACGACTGGGATTACTTGGACTTTGCCACTAATCAATAGTAAATGAACATTATTTATTACCCATCAAATCATATTGGAATTGTTTACATGCTCAAAAGGCGTTTGATTCTTTGTGTTTTGGATATTAAGTATACGACAGGGATTTATTATGGGTTCCAAAAGTACACATAGAATGTTGTAATGTAAAGTAACATTTTGGAATCACACCCAATTTATGCTACGTAATTAATTGTCAGCCTTCGAAAATTATGAATAATCGTTCGCATCACTTTATCAATTTATGACTCATCTTCGACACCGTCTAAATTCAGAGTAATCATTTTAAAAGGCTTGAAAGCTCGTCGTCAACAATTTGACTTTGCCATTTTTTGGAAATAATTTATGATTATAAAATATTTGATATATTTTATTACCATCATATTGGAATTGTTTACATGCTCGATAGGTGCTTGATTCCTATTATTTTGCATATCAAGTATACGACGAAGTCATTATCTGTGTTATAGTAATATGAAGTGTTTGTGAATTAAAGTAAAATTTAGGAGTAGTAAAAACTTAAATCCGAATTAAATATTCGTAGTTGCTGCTATTTATTTACCACATTATATTTATTATTACTAAAGCATATATTTTTGATTTATTATTGATTACTATAATTGTATCCAATTATTCAGCGAACATTAATGCCTACTTAGATAAGTTTCACTATTTACGCAGCTGGCATCTGTATCTATTAATTGTTTAAAATAAGTTCGCAGTAAGTGAGCTTAGCATAATCTCTTATGCTTTATAGCTCGAATAAAGCGTGTTGGGGGGAATTTACAATTTTATAAGCATCATATTCATTTTCACAGCTAATTATCTAAAATATGTTAATGGCATGCAAAATTACTTGTTATTGCGGTCTATTATTCATGGAGTATTTTAAAATCAAGAATTCGTAAACTCCATAATAAATGGGGGAATTTTTGATTGAGTTCTGTCTATAGTCGAAGGGCCATTTTTTTTTGTTTTGAAATCTATATGATTTATCTATATTGCAATAAAGCAAAATATTTCCAAGTTCTGTGAACTGAAAATCCATTTCCATGTTTATACAAAGATTCAAATTAAAGTTTTATCTACGCTGACAAAATCTAGATCAGTTGTTGCATTCATTTCCGTGTCGCATTTACTTTAATTATTTATTTGCAATATTTTTATTTCCTAATCTGAGTTTAAAAATGTTATTTCTTCAAGTAGACTTAAGAATAAATTGCATTGCCAGCAACAATAGCGCATATATTATATTGTATCAGAAATTCGTGAGTCAAGTGAATGTAGAACGAATACTTGTACGAATATTATTCAAGTTCAGAGGCACAGAAAGAAGAAGAATTAACAAGAACAAGGGAATTTGGATAGCAGCGAGCAAAGAGTTGTTTATGTTTATCCACTGTCAGCTGTCAGGCGTCGACGCGGAGGCAAACACAACTGGAGGAGACGACGGGAGTCGCAATTTTCTGGACTGATGACAGTTGCTGTCAACTCTGGACCCCTCGTGACCAGGGCTGCCAGCCACGTTGTCAGCTTTGCTCTATGTCCGAATCCGTGTCCTTTGACTGGCAGTTTGCCCTCATCGCCATCGCCATCGCCATCTCCATCGCCATCTCGTGATGTTGATGTTGATGCTGTTGATGTGGCATTCGAAAGTTTCCGAAATATATCTCGTATCTGTATCTTGTACAAAGTTGTACAATATTTGCATAGCTCAAGATATTGTGTTATTCGCAATGTAGTTGTCTCTCGCCCTCAGCGTGTGTGCTTGTACTTTATATGACTACTTATTTGGCTCCGGGGGCTGACGTCAGTCCAATATACACAATTTTATATATGTTTTATGACGCTGCGGCTTATAATTTTGTTGATGTTGTTTTGTGGCTTGTGCCACTGATGAATTATGGCCCAGCACAGCATTATCCGTATTATATCAGCACAGCACGGGACAACAACCAACCAACCAAAAAAAATACAGTAAAAAAGGCAGAAACACAATCTGTTTGTCTGACAAACGGAAAATCAAATGCGTGTGGGATCAGCAACCACGTGAGGGAGACAAAAAGATGCGAAGCCTTGATCGCAGTCCTGCATAGAATTATCTTGAATCCCGAGACTTCCGCCTCAAACTCAAACTCAATCTCAGTCGGTGTCTTAGCTGACAGACTGGCAGCAAACACCTTGAAACATGACATCGATTAATTGATCGGCTCAGATTTATTGATAACCTTAGCAATTGATCGGCTACTGATCTTGAAGTCGGATTAAGAAGAAAGTACGCTGCGATAAAATTGCATTGATAAATGTAAAGTCTTGTGGAATTGAATACTCAAATAATAGTGATCAATAAATGTGAGTTTCATGATAAGTTTCCTGTGGCTAGACTTTTGATTTAGAGAAGATCAGTTGATCATAAGGTCATAATTAAATTGATTGCTTTAAAAAAAGTTTCTTTTGGTGAAATTGAAGTCGACCAATTGAAATTTTCCAATCTTACGGGGATTTACCCAACCAAACAATAATAAGATTTAACTTTATGAACTGTCATTGTCACAAGATCATAAGAACATCAAATCATAAAGCACTTATTTATATGTACGTATGTTATGTGGATGCTCATTGACGTCACGTGAAGTTGGCAAAATAAACATTTTGTGGGGGAAGTTTAGCAGCTCAGCTATGGTTAAGGATTAGCCGACGATCTTCACAATCGAAAAACAATTCTGAGAAATTGAACTTCAATTGATGATATGAAAGTTGGCTGATTGCTCTTTGGATTGAACTGTGATCTTGAGAATAGCTTGAAAGTTTTACGCAATTCATTGCGGGACAAACAAAGTTACTTTATGAGCTGTCGTTCCGTGATCTTAAGATTGTAAACTTCTTGTTTGGCTGCTCATTGACGTCACGTGAAGCATAATAAACAGTTATTTTTGGATACTGCAGTTGGAACTGGAACGAGAAGCTGAAGCTGCGTAATATGTTTACGAACTGTAGCTCTATTTGTGTAACATTAAAATTGAGGAACTGCAAACTATGGAACTGGAAATCGGGAATTGGGAACTGACAACTGGGAATCGAGAATCGGGCATCGGGCATCGGGAACTAGGAACTGACAATTGAGCGCTGAGTCAATGTGATGTTTGTCTCTTAAATGGACTCAATCAAATTGAGACTGCGTTATTAATCGTGCATGCTCAATATCAATTAAGGCAAGACAGTGAGTGTGAGTGTGAGTGTGAGTGTGAGTGTGAGTGTGAGTGCTGAGCGTGAGCGTATGTGAATATACTCGCAATATTCAACTCTGCAGAAATGTGCTGTATTCGCGCAGTTGCATTGTGAGTGTGTCTGGCAATTTCTGATTCGATTCGATGTTTTCGACCAACGATGACTAATTCACTTGGCGACTTAAGCAGAAATCAATTCCCATAGCAACCCCTCGGCGACCCAAACACTCTTCCCCTCCCCTCCCCTCTCTCTCTCTCTCTCACGCTATCTGTCCGCCCTTAGTGGGAAGGCGGCAGCAACTGGTTCAAACCGATGGCAATCAGTCCATGAACCCTCCGGCAACGTCATCGGCTGGAACGGTAACTGGGCGTTTTTATGCATCAATTGATCACTCAATAGGGTCCATGCCAGATTGACTGACCGACTGACTGAGGACCGAATCACAGCAGCACCAACAGCATCAACCACAGCATCAACATCAGCATCAGCATCAGTAGCAAACCCAACAAATGCTGCTGCGTTGTTTATGAACTACGCTTTTTGTTGCAGACACTCAAATCGGGTGTGTAACAGGTTTCAGGCGTCAAACAGTAGTTGCCAGCTCAAGCACGACTGCCGAATACCCTGCAAGAATTACAATAATTCCTCAAAAGCCAAACAAATTGCCTAAACGAATTTACAGGTAAAAAAAAAAACTCAAAATGATTTAAAAAAATATATATACTACAAGTATAGAAAGTAATTTCTATTTAAAACATACGTTGTTCATACAATTAAATTAAAAATTATAATAAATAATAAATGAATTAATTAATTAAGAAATATAATTATTTACTTAATAATAATAATAAAGAAAGTTCAAAATAAAAAAAAAAAAACTATCTTTAACGAATCAAAATTACTCATTTAAATACTCTTAAAATAATGAAATTTCAAATAGCATTTTTGTCGCTTTCGAATTAATTCCTTAAATATTGGATAAAAATCTGTTTTTAGCATATTGGATGCCAAGCATTTTTCCAATAGGAAAACCAATGAATATTCAGTAGTAATTAAATAAATTGAACGCTTAGATATTTAAGATATCCAGATTTGCAATCATTGTTGTTTTTACATGCATTAACACAAGAGTATTCATCATAAGTAATTGTTATTTTAATGCTGATTAAATTGTGCTGATATTGAATTAACACACCCTTTCGCCCGATGTTTGCGACTCTACTATATATAATCTAATTCCGATCGGCGTTTTGCCATAAATGATCCAGTTATGGGTAATTGAGCAAATGTGTCAGAAATCGCAACGCAACAGCGACTAATGAACAAAAAAGACGTAATCGCAACTGAATAAAACAGAAAGAAAAAAGCTATAATCTAAAGTCGAACAGATAATTGCATGGTAGACATAGGATGATAAAATGTATTGATTTGAATACCAGTTGGCGAAACTATCGCGCAGGGTATTCGAAACTAGATCGCATATCGCGTATACGCAAGTTATAAACAATAACAAGAAAGAAAAACAATAACAATAACAATAGCAATAACAGTATCACAATTGTCACATGTCGCTGTAGCTTGTTTATTATTATCGTTATATTTTTGTTGTTCGCTTTGCTTTGTTTTCGCTTTATGCAAATAGGATTTAGCATTTCGTTGTTGTTGGTTCTGTTTTTTTATTCACTCGCATTCGCATTCGCATTCGCATTTTGCGATTTGATTTAAAATGTTTACAGCGCGTTTTCGTTGTGTTTATCTGCAGGGCGCTACCACTTAATTCCGTTTCTCTATTCTATACCTTCTATCTTCCATCACTCACAGTGCTGTAATAGACGTCAGCTTAGCTGAATCGTTAGCTAACTTTAATTCTTACTGCCTGTCAGGCTACTGGTTAAACAAGCCCAGACATAAATGTCCACGAGTCCCCTATAAACGTCTATTGCGGCATTATAAAATGCAACTGCATTTCAGCGGAATCTGCGCAATATATCTCTATTTACACTCTGTGCCATATCTCTCTAAAATAGCACCACGAGTGTTTGCCTTGCGTTCATTTCCCTAATAACATTTTATACGACATTTGCTCAGCGCTTAAATGCATTCTTAGTTGCTCAGTGGCTGACAACATTGTTCAATACAAGTGTTGAAGAAATCGCAATTAAACGATTCAAAAGGATATCAACTTAATGAAGAACTGTTTTTTTTGTAAATAAAAACGAAACCACTTTCTGCATAGTTTTATTTTGATGTTGAATCGTCTTAAACCGATTCAAGCAAATTGAACTGAAACAAAAATTGGCTATGATATTAGCTTAGTTGAGAACTGCTTTTTGATAAATGAAAACGAAACGAATTTCTGCATTCAAGTTAAAGTATATAGTGCTGAAGTAATCGCGATTTAACAATTCGAGTAAATTTCACAGAAACAAAAATCAACTTAATTGAACTGAATCCAAAATTGGCAGGGATATTAATTTATTTAAGAACTGTTTTTGTAAATAGAAACCAAACGATGCAAAAATTAAAGTCAATGAAATAGTTTTATTTGACTTATAGAAGTGTGAAAGTAATCGCAATTAAGAGATTCTAGTAAATTAAACTAAAACAAAAATTAACTTAATTGAGAATTGTTTTTTTGTAAATAGAAACGAAACGAGTTTCTGAAGTGTTGTCTATAGAAGTGTTGAAGTAATCGTCATTTACCGATTCAAGTAAATTGAACTCAAACAAAAATTGGCTATGATATTAACTTAGTTAAGAACTGTTAAGTAAAAGTAAATAGTTTTATTTGGTTTATAGAAGTGCTGAAGTAGTCGCAATTTAACAATTCAAGTAAATTTACCCGAATCCAAAATTGACAGGGATATTAAATGTTTTTGTAAATAGAAACGAAACGATGCAAAAATTAAAGTCAAGGAAATAGTTTTATTATTATTGCTTATAGAAGTGTAAAAGTAATCGCAATGAAGAGATTCTAGTAAATTAAACTAAAACAAAAATTAACTCAATTAAAAATTGTTTTTGGTAAATTTAAACGAAACGAATTTGTGCATTAAAGGAAAAGGAAATGGTTGTATTTGCTCATATTACGCATACGCCACCGCAACCAGAGTTTTCGTCTCGTTGTTAGTTCATCAATCGCTGGTGGGAAGCTCATCAAGGTGTCAGGCGAGCATCATAAGAATACTCGAATGTGAATGGCATAAACAATTCAATGAATTTACAGTGGGATCAGCTAATTTGGAAAGCGGACTTTCTTTTTATTGTTTCTGTTTTTCTGTTTTTTGTTTTTTAATGATGTGCCAAAAGAAATAATGCGCCTGTGCCGCGCAATGTGGAGGTAATGTAATTATGCAGCTAATTGTACAATTAATGGAGGATGCCGATGCCGACCACACAATGGGGACTGGAAAAGTCGTGTGAGTCTTTACATATTTGTACTATAATACTATATATGCACAGTCATCGCCGAAGGGCATTGCAAGTCTATATAGACAGACGGAGCGAGAGAGCGAAAGTATGAGCGGGAAATATGTCAGAGAGAGAGAGGTAGAGAGAGAGAGAAATGTTTCGTGTTGTGTTCTGATGCGAACCAATTTAAAGCGGTTCGAACTGAACGAAAATAAAATAAGTATGACGACAACGGTGCGTATACGTGTTGCCAATAAACGCAACAGTCTACTCAGCTCGGCTCCCAGGGAGTGGGAGTGGGAGAGGGGAAGGGGTTGGGAGGTGCGTGATGAATCGCCTACGCGGCGAGTATTGAGTAAAAGTTTGGCAGAGCAACAAGAAAAGCCATCATACATATTGTACTGTATTCATAAATAAATGAGCTCGAAGGAAAGTGACAAAGCAGCATTGAACTTGACAGAATTCGAATAACGAATCGCGATTTTCGAAATTCCGAATAGCAACAACAAAGTGTTCCAATGGCAGCAAACGACGAGTATTAAATACCCTGTTTTATTGCAATTAATTGTAAACATAAGTTATATATAGACACTAAATTTATTGTTGAGAATAACTTTAACTGTTGTTGCATATTTTAATTAGCAATTAGAATTTATTACCCAGCTGAATAGATACTCAAAGCAATTGAGCATTTCGATATTATTGCTTTTAAGAAGATCAGTGTTTCAAATACGAATAATGACGGAAAAAACTGTTGTTGCATCTTAAAATGATCAATTAGAATTCATTTCATTAAAAGAATATTGAAGCAGTATATAAATAAATTTCTAAGCTGAATAGATACTCAAAGCAATTAAAGCAATATGAACATAATTATTAAATTCATTTTGATATTATTGTTTTTAAGAATTTGAACTCAAGTCCAAAACGCGGCTCTCAGTTTTTACTTTATTAAATTTATTTATTTTCTTTACTATTGTATATTTGTATTTTATCATTGTATATTTTTATATCTCATCTAACTAAATTTTTTTGTTCTACTTAATTTCAAAATAAGCTTGGGGAGAAGTAAAATAAATTGTAGGTTTTTGGGTATACCCACTCTGTGTACCTCGTCTGAATTACAGGGTATTTTCGATAGCAAAAAGTTAGTTGTTGCCAAGTGAAGGACATTTCAATTGTTTGCTCGTGTTTTTTCTGCCTGTGCCGGCTTCTCATTTTAAGTCACTCACAATGCAACGTCAATGCGCCAATTCTCCCCCCCCCCCCCTCCGCTTTTCCCTTGGTGACACTGTGGCCCCTGTCCCTGCCCCCTCCGCCCCTCTACCCACTGTCCATTTGCCCATTGCATGCCACATTCCACGAACGAATCGACGATACAACTCGTCATATCTGAAGGCAAATATTTTGATTTCATAGCAAAGTGAATTTATGAACAATTAATTTGTCGCTTGCAAATGCGCACTAAAGTGCTTTAATTGCATGTCCCGAGGAGCAAAGGGGGCGCAAAGAGCGACCGAATAGGGGCGTGGCGCATGCCGATATTTTATGCATTTTTATGTAAAGCAACTCACCCGCTATTAGAGCTCGTCGTAATTGCCTGCATATTAAATAAATGCATAATCCCAGCAACTGAAGCATGCTCGACTGGAAGTTACCCAGCAGCAAATTCAAACAAAACTCAACAAAGCAAATTTGTCGACACTTTGGATAATCTATCTTCGAAGAGTTTGCGCATTTATTTATTGACCATGCTACCCATTGCTGCCCCTGCTGGACTACAGGGTATAACAACATTAATTGAGACAGTTAGCGCTGGAGAAAATTGCGCTTATTAATGCTGGCCATTAAAAAGGGTAATTCCCTATGCAACGCACGTGTCGCCGCCGGGATTCCTCGACGCTGGAAACTTGATGCAACAAATTGCGAAATTTCCGAGAATTTTTCACAAATTGAAAACCATTTTTTCATTGATCGCATCCATTAGGCAAACATATTGCCAATCAAACCTCAATGAAGCAGCAGCATGAAGGGCTTTTCCTCAGCTCCGCATACAATTGGAGAAACTGTTTTGTTTTTGTATCGGGGAAGTATCTCGATGTGGGAAACTTGTGTCTGCATAAAATTTTAGAGTTTTGCATTTCATTTGATGTGGAATAAAATTTGGAATGTAAATTGTTATTACAACTTTGGAAATGTATTTTCCCCAAATTTTAATTACGATTTCTGTTTTTTCATTTAATTTAATTCTCATTCGATTAAGCATTTGACTACTAAAATATATGTGTATTATTACAGACAGACAGAGACTTTAAAAAAATCACAGACTTTAAATATGCATAGTAAATATAATTTCAAAATTGTATGAAATTTAAATGCTCATTCGATTAATCATTTGACTAGTAGAATATAAATAAGTATATCTTGCAGATACTTTAAAAATCACAGAATTGAAATATGCAAAATAAACATCATGAAAGAATCTCGATTATCTGAAATTGAAATTTTCTTTTAATTCTCATTGGATTTAGCGTCTGAGCACAAGAATATAAATTAGTTTATCTTGCAGAGACTTTAAAAAATCACCGAATTTCAATATGCATAATAAATATAATTAAAAAATGGCACACTTATGGATCTCGATGCTTAGAAATTTATTCTCATACTCCCAATATGGCTTCCAAAAAATATGAAATAAAATCACTTGAGTGAAAAATGAAAATTTCGCTTTTCCCCCGTCACTTTCACTCTCTTCAAGGCCTTCTGTGGCATTAGCTTTGGGCCCCCGATTTGTCTTACCTGTAATGTTGATGGCGTTGCCAATGTCGCGTTTCTTGTTCAATGTAATTGTGGTTGTTGTTTTTGCTGTGCTTGTTATAATTGCAGCTTGTGGCTTTGTTATTGTAATTGTGCTCCAATGTTACTTCCATTCAAATGTTGTAATTAATTTGCGTTGAAAATATTCGTTCCTTGCTATATAGCGACTTCAACTACCGATGCGCTCTGCTTGTAATCATATTGCATCGTATTATTTTCGACCTCGCTCGAGCAATTTCATGAAGTTAGGGTATTTGGAATGGTATTTGGATTTCAGCTCGTACTTATAGAGAACTACAGACTCATAAATGGCATAATAAACAGTTGTACTTACTTGAGGGCGATCGATGGATCGATAATCTAGTTGATGTTCGATGTGTAAACACAAGAAAAAATACGAAAAAATAAATACGATGATCAACAAAATGAAACACACTTTTTTCACGCACTTTTATGCTCTTGGCTCTCGTGCTCTTTGCTTTGCTTAATGTCTTTCTTTCTATATAGCATATATGTACGTATATATTTATTTTATAGTATTTGTATAGTTTGTGTCTTTGCAGCACGTGAGGATATTTCGTTGTCTGATGATCAGCAATCGTACGAAACTGGGCGCTTTGAGCGATCGCTGGCAAATAAAGCGAACGACAGCTGAACGAAACTTGACGAACTCGAGGCAGGAACGAAACGAACGAAGGAGCAGAAACATAAACTGAACGAACGAACGAACGAACGAACGATCGAGGAGCGATCGGCAAGAATATTTCCTTTGGGCTTCGGGTCCAGAGTGCGTCTGTGCTTGGTATTTTTCCATTGGAAAATCACGCAACAAACAAAAAGAAGACAAAAAACAATGTTGAAAAGTGCCTCGAAAACAAAACACAAAGAGCGTGAGCGAGAGATGCATAGATAAAGCGAGAGAGATAGATAGATAGAGAGAGGCAAATGAGAGGCGAAAATGTTTTCAAATCGAAAAATGAACAAGAATTTCAATTTAATACACATACATACATACATACATGCATATAGAAACTGATTGTATCTCTTTTTTGTTGTATATTTTCTATATTTTGACAGTCTGTTCTTAACTTTGAATTCCTCGTTCGATATACCCTAGATTGTTTTGCCACTGGGGCGTGAAGGTCGCTGCGTCTCTGCACTGATTTATTTCCTTATCCTCGGTGTCCCTAATCAATTATATAAGCGAGAGCATTGCATATGCTGGCAACCTGTTTGATCCGGTTATTGCCAGTTTCCGCGAATGCGGCCCTGTCCGTCCGTCCGTCCGTCCGTCCGTCTGTCTGCCAGTCTCTGTGCCTGCCTAACTGCGTCAGAGAGCAGCAATCGAAGTGTCATCCAAAAATAGATCACATATCGAACCATTAATTCTATTAAAATAAGAGCAACAACAATGATCCCTCACAGTTATAACAACATGTGTAGAAGCATGTCTCCTCATAAATAAATATACTCTATGCTCTATATGCTCGGACATACCACAGACGACAACCGGCAATCGACAATTGGGACAATGGACGACATCGAGTGGCCCAGTCCCAGTCCCAGTCCCAGACCCAGACCCGTTGCCATATGCTTTCGCATACCCTATTTATGGGGTATTTCGATTGCAAGGTAGCCAAGTGGAATGAAATGGTAAGGACTGGAATGAACTTGAATAACTGACTTGATTTGCAAGTGATCAAAATAAATTGCACAGTATTAATTGATTTTTTTTTAAATAGGTAATTATTTACATTTACATTTTGGAACTGACTGGAATTAAAACACCTAAAAAACAAAGGTAATCAAATGATTCAATAGTACTATTCAATATTGCCTTTAAAGAAAAATCGGAATGGAATTGAAAAGAACTTACAACATTTGGTACGAAATGGAATTGAAACATTGTAAAATCCGATCATTGATTAATTTCATACAATTTTGCATAATTTGATTGAAACGATCAGAATTGAAACAGAATCAGTTCGAAATGCTGAGAGTGCATCCAATCGTCGGTTATGTTTGTGCCTGCAGATTGCTTTGCTTATGCGTATGCTCGCAGAAGAGAATAATAATATGCATGTTGAAAAATAAAAAACAAGATAAATAAATAAAAAGTGTTCGCCATTCGCAGACTGGTGGAAATTGTGCGAATGTGACGTGACGCGGCTCTTTTCGGCTTCACGTTTTCACGTTTCGCGGAAATCGACGCCCGATTATCAAGTACTTTCTCTCTCTCTCTCTCTCTCTCTCTCGCGTGCTCTCTCCCTTGCACTCACGGCGCGTACTTGGCTGTTGTTGAAGAGATTTATGCCTCAGGTGGAGGTCAGCCGATGTCTATCGTTGGGGGTCGGCAGAGGCTGTGGCTGTGGCTGTGGCTGTGGCTGTGGCTGTGGCTGCCAGGGCCGATCAAGCACAACGCTAGGGGTGGCAAGAAGGGATGGGTAAGTGGTGTGTGTGTGTGTGTGTGTGTGTGTGTGAGCTGGGGGCAACATGTGGATGCAACAGATGTGGCGCGCTGGTTGTTTCATCTGGAATGAGCCGGAATCAAGCGGAATCGGCGAAAACAACAAGAAGCATCTCTCGGTGGTTCAACGTTGACATTGATGACGCCTTCATCCCAGACAAACAGACAGACAGACAGACAGACGGACGGACGGACGGACGGACAGCTGGACGTAGTCTGTATGACTAAGCGCATGTCGAATCGTTCATGCATAAAGTTATATATGTACATATATTGTGCTGACTGACGGACTGTTGATGATGTCTTTCTTAGCATCCCCCGGTCGGTCTGGCGTTCTAATGCCACAGATCTGACGTCCGATCAACTGCAAACCGGTTCAAAGACTTTAGCCGATATTTGCGTCACTTCTCCCACCACTCGTTACCCGTTACCAGTTACCGGTTACTGGCTACTCGTTACTTGTCACAATGATACGCTCTGCAGCCCTTTGAGTTGCGGATTCCTTCACATTATTCCCATAGCGCACTCAGCCCGTTAGCCATATAAATATTCATACTTAATGTGCTACAATTTAAATGCACAATAACAATAATAACTTTATTAATAACAAGTTCGAGCGTTGAAAATTTTCCCAAGCTTCGTATGCAAATTCGATTTGAAAAGAAATCAATTGCAATTTGAATATTAAACACAACATGACGACATTTTTCTCATTTTTTACCTACACACACACTATATACTCTATATAGTCTCAATATCGTATATTTATCTATTTTCATATTTAAGAGGGAGAGCGAGAAAAATAGAGGCCTTGACTAAAGGCCATGCTTAAATTTGTCGTTAAGGCTGTCGAGGGCCAATGAACCGCGTCATTCAATAAATACGTATCAACCAAAATTACCCTATTGATAATGTCACCTAGCACACCCTGTAATCAACGAACGCAACAAATGGGGCATGACCATCTAAGTACTGCGAATACAAAACTATACAAAATCAGTGCAGCAACGGATAAAAAGATTGATTTGAAAACTGAATCGTAATCCAGAAATATTCTCTTTTGTTTATAGACTTGACGGCAATGAATCACATTAACAAATAGATCACAAAGTTCACAGGTTAACCTGATAATTACTCTAAGCTTCTGGGAATAGGATTCGATTTCTCGCTCAATAGATGGATGACAAATTCAAGAGAACTCAGAATTAACATCTCTATCTATTCAGGTTTTCGGTTTTCGCATGGGCAAATTATTTTCACAATATTCATGTACTTCCTAATAATATCCAGATCAAAATCCCATTTAATTCCGTAAAGCTTACAATCGATCAAATTATTTCGATATGCTACAATTTGCAGGGTATTTTGGTTGGCGTTCAGCAATGGAATTTAATTTGCGTGTGAATTCGATGGGTGTCTCTACAAGTACGAGAACTTTAAGAACGAATATGTAAACAATATATATAGGAAAATTTTGTAAATACCATTCCATAGCCTACTCGATATACTTATAGTTGTCTTGATTGCTGTTGCTGTTGTTGTCGTTGCTGTTGTTGTTGTGGGCGTTGTTGTTGCTGTTGTTTTCCCAGTTGTTTATAATTTTATGCAAATATAAGTTTAATTAAGGCGTTTCAATTGGCTGTCGAATTTTTGCTGCGAATCAAATTAATAAATTTTCTTTACGTATGCTTGGCCTGTTATTGTCGTTGTTGTTGTTATTATTGTTGTTGTTGTTTTGTGCTTCCTTTGTTTTGTTATGGTTTCATAATTCCACATTGGAATTTCGTATAGATTTGTGGTTGTATTTTCTTTTGTTGTTTTTATTGTTATCTTTTAATATTTATTGTTCTCTCTTGATTTACAACAAATGCTCGACAGAAAATTTCCTTTTCGCAACTTTTTGGGGGAAAATTTTATATGTTTATAATATCGATTAAATTGTTGGTGTTTTATTTTATTGGCGTATTTTTTGTTAAGCAATATTAAAATTTTCCGTGTGTTTATTTTCGGCTTATTTATTTATGTTATTCTCTCGTGTTCATTTTATTTATATTTTTGCGGTTTAATTTTTGTTGTGCTTGTTTTCCGTAGTGCTATTTAACAATTTAAATTGTTGTTGTGTTCTTGTGGCTTGGTTGTTGTTGTTGTTGTTGTTGTCGATTTTCAAAATAGATCAATTGACTTTTATACGAAATTTTTTGGTTTTTGTATCTCGCTTCACGCTCCAAAAAACGTTAAACAAAAAAAGCATTCGAAGAACCCGAAATTCAAATTCAAATTCAAATTACGCGCGAATGAGATGGCGATACGATTGCATGTGTATTGGTATACGTATAGGTGTATTTGTATATGCAAGCGTCGGTGTACGTGTGTGAATGCATATATGGGGTTATTTGCTTCGATCTGGGCACGGATAATCGCAGATTTCGTGTGTTAATGTCGCGGCTTGAACTTTAAAACTGGCCACAGAAATTGAAAACGAAAAAAAATTCAGATATATTTTTCGCATTGTTTAGTGCGCTGTGCGAGAGCTCTCCAAATGCTTTGCTTTGCTTTTTTTTTTTTTTTGTTATTGTTATTGTTGTTCTCGTTGCTATTGTTGTTGTTGTTGTATTATGTTTACTCGTATTATAATTTGTAGCCTAGGTGCAGCAGCGCTGCCTGCCTGTGCCTCAGCCTCAGCCTCAGCTTCGGCTTCAGCCTGCCTCGCGTTCCATCACATTGGAGCGCTCAATGAGCTTGAGTGTCATCCACTTAGGAAGCGCCAACCACTGAACTCGCCACAGCACCAGCAACAACAACAACCACAACAATAACAATGGACTGAGGGCGGGGTTGGCTGCGCAGGCGCAGGTGCAAGCGGAGGTCGATGTCGACGTCGCTGTCTCGGTCGCTGTTGCTGCTGCTGTCGCTCGTCGCTCGTCGCTGATGATTATAATACAATGGACGATAATGCGAGCGATCATGTAAATTAGATTTGTCTCAGTTGTTGTCTGCTGTTGGTGACGGCGACTGATGACGACGTGAGCGTTGCCAGCAGCCCGCCAGCCAAAGTCAGCGTCGAGCTCCAAGATCCAGAGCCTTTCCCAGCGGCAAGCAGAGAATCAAAACAGAGAACAACACACAAATTTATATGCTACAACATTTATTGCATTATTTTGTTCAAGTGCTCAACGTGGTCGCTGTTGCCGATTTTCTTTTTTTTTTTTTTTGTGAATTTCATGAAGCAGCAACATCGACAGCAGCATCAGCAGCAGCAGCAACAGCAGCAGCGACTGCGACTGCGACAGCGACAGCAATAGAAATTATATCAAGTATGCTTGCTCATTGACTAACTAAGTACAAGTACTAAGAATATACATACGACAGACAGGCAGACAGACGAACAGACAAAAATTGAGATATGTATATGGGCAGCAATACTAGCTAGCTGGTAGTAGTAACATTACTTAGTAGTAGCCACCACAGTAGTACTATGTAGTAGGCATCAATAAAAAAACGAATAAAATACACGAGAGAGATGCGAAGAAAAATCAACGGAACGTTGAGCAGCAAATTGAATTAATTCAATTAATTTGCATTGTAAGTACATATCAAAATGGCAGAATTGTAATAAAGAAATTGTGGGGAAGCAACTAACTAAACGACGAGTGAGTGGAGCTTAAATGAATAACGTTTTATCGTTGTGCCAAGTACCACTCATAAGCAATTTGTACAAGTGAATGCGCGCATACAATGCGCGTATTACTAAGCATATGCCTGCCTGCCTGGCCGCATGCATGGCTAATAGCCAACCGTCGTCGTTCTTTTTCTCGAAACGCTGCGGAAGGAAATACCAGCAACATTTCACAATAGATTTGAATTTCAATTCAATTTTGAAATTGCGCGCGCTTGTTTACGGGAACTCAATGAAAAGCTGACTGCTACGTGAGCGTGATATGCAACACTGGGTGCGATAACATTGCGCTGTGCATCACTGTGTTGTGATTATCGATAACGATGAGCGGCGATATCGAGCATGGCTGCCAACTCTCTGTCAAAGGTTCTTTTCCGGTTTCGTACACGACGAAGGAGGTACGCTCAGTGGGCAAAGCCGCAAATAAATTTTAATACATCGCAATATTATACAAAGTATATGAAACCAAACGCGTAAAATATGAAAGAACACAAAGTGCTGCATTCGGTGTGCATGAAATTGCAAAACGAATTGCGAATTGAAACTGTCTGGAACTGTTGTGTTGTATTTTTTTTTTTTTGCTGTGTTACAATACAAACATCTATTTTTTTTGCAAGTGACTAAAAGTTCTTTGGTATTTACTATATTTGTAGATATTAAACAATGGGCCGTTACTCACGTGAGCCAGATAACGCCACCAAGTCGTGCAAGGCGCGCGGACCCAATCTACGTGTGCATTTCAAGGTAAGTTTTGTAAATTCGAGACGGACGCCAAAAACTTTTGTTGTTGTTGTTGACATACGACCGACAACAGTTAGGTTATGTTATGTTGTGTGTTTTGCAACTTAAATCAGTGGATCGCCTGCCAAATTAAGTGCAGTATTTCACTTTTGCATTGTTGCTAGATGAACATTCTAAAATGGGACAAGTTCATCAGCTGAGAGCAATCGAAATCAAACATTGCGCTCTTCTAAAACCGAGTCCACACCGATAACTGTAAATTGGGGCATGCTTTGAAATGCTTGATACGCCTTTGACGGAAGCGAGCGCTGAACGCGTGCCCCAAAAGCAAACTTTAGACGGGTTAAAACAGCGGCGAGCGGCGCTTAATGCCATCGTCTCTACCTGAAGCTCGTCACACGAATTCAACTGATACAAAGATTCACTGCAGGGCGCAGTCTTTAAACCTGATGAGCATTTGTATGTTTATTAAGCTGGCTGCGCCCTAAAGCAACTCC
Organism: Drosophila formosana; assembly: GCA_035045625.1. Classification (NCBI taxonomy): domain Eukaryota; kingdom Metazoa; phylum Arthropoda; class Insecta; order Diptera; family Drosophilidae; genus Drosophila; species Drosophila formosana. Next base: position 201,315 of record JAWNOW010000844.1, on the reverse strand, counting down.
CAGTCATGTTAAAACAGCGGCGAAACTGCGCTCAATGCAGTCGTCTCTACCTGTAGCGTGGCACAACCGCAACAGACATTAATACTATTAATAATTACCAATTGCAATGCAAAATTAACAATATTTCTTTTGCTCTACAGAACACCCATGAGACCGCTCAGGCCATCAAGCGCATGCCTCTGCGCCGTGCCCAGCGTTTCTTGAAGGCCGTCGTCGACCAGAAGGAGTGCGTGCCCTTCCGCCGCTTCAACGGTGGCGTTGGACGCTGCGCCCAGGCCAAGCAGTGGAAGACCACACAGGGACGCTGGCCCAAGAAGTCGGCCGAGTTCCTGCTGCAGCTTCTGCGCAACGCTGAGGCCAACGCCGACTACAGAGGACTCGATGTCGATCGTCTGGTCGTCGATCACATTCAGGTGAACCGCGCCCAGTGCCTGCGTCGCCGCACGTATCGTGCCCATGGTCGTATCAACCCCTACATGTCATCGCCGTGCCACGTCGAGGTCATCCTCACCGAGAAGGAAGAGGTTGTGGCCAAGGCTACCGACGATGAGCCCACAAAGAAGAAGCTCTCCAAGAAGAAGCTGCAGCGTCAGAAGGAGAAGATGTTGCGTTCTGAATAAAAATGTGTGTCTGGAACGGGGCGGTGGTGATGCACGTCGCCATCCAGCCGCCCATTGCCGGTGTTAAACAAAACTGAAAAACACGTAATTTTTTTTTTTAAACAATACGAACATTAAGTTATAGTTCCATTGTGTATATTTAAATGAACGAAAAACCCTTCCGAGGCTGTTGAATAGCAGAGAATATATAGAACGGTGACAACTGCTTGAAATCCACAAAGTAGAAGCTTTTTTTGTTAGGCTAGACTAGCGTAACCGCTGGGTAACGCAATAAAGAAAGATGTATTATTTGTAATTAATGGCTGACTTGAATGGATTCAACAACGTTACCGATATCAACAAAGTAGGGTCATTGGATTGCAATTTGAAAAGCGTGCTTGGGTCTGGCAAAGTGACCGTACAATATGCGATATCGAACATACCGCTAATATACTTAAAATACCAACTTCATAGTCTGGTTACTTTGCAAAGTCGGTTGAAGAATACGGAATATAGCGTTTTATGTGATGTCTCGTCAGCAGACAACAAAAATAAGCATTCAAACTAGAAAAGGATAAAAGAAATAAAAATTCATCATCTGAGCAGTGTGAAGAGTGGCCGGTACCTCAGAGAACTATACCAGCAAATGCAAATAGGAGTGTAGGTAAGTGGCAGCGTTGTTGTTTTTTAACATCGTCAACACAGCTGTGCTTCGAGAGGCAATCAGCTGTTGAAGGGTTGTCTAACGCGCATTGCTATCTCACTCGCACGTTATCTTCAGTTTGCAAACAACATTTGCAAATCTAATTAATTATGGTCATCGAAGTATTGTCGGAGATTAAATATAGTAACACCTATTACTGAGTACACATTTTGAATTAATTTTTTTCTACCTTTTATGGTCATTAAAATGTTTTTTTTTTTATAATAATTCCATCCAATAGTAAAAATCATGATTTGATTGTATTTGAAAAAAATAATTATTTTATTTACAATTAATTTTCATAATAATCAGATAAAGTTGAGCGCAGTACAAAGCACACGTGTAAATTTAAAAAATAAATACATTTGAAGAGAGAGATAGCAATAGCTAACACAAGTTAGAATGAGAGAGCAGTTACTGAAGACTAGATAAAACTGGGATTAATGGAGGTACTGGGATTACCTGTAGCAATTTAATAATGACAATTAAAATGTTATTTAAAAAATGAAGATAATATTAATAATTATGAATTCATTTAATTTTAAATAACATTTTATTTACTTAGAACTATCTGAGCTATCAAAAAACTGATGACTATGTAAAAAAAATATTTGAATATAGCAATAGCTAACACAAGGTAGAAACAGAGAGAACATACTCGAGACTAGATAAAACTGCAATTCCCTATAAAAATTATGGATACCAAAACGATTGGGTCAGTCATCAAAATCATACTGTGGAATGATTAGTTATAGAATGATTTTTGGGCTGCAGGCAACTGTTTCTGTTGCAGCAGCTTATCACTGTTCGCCGCACTAAACTGCGGCTGAAGGCGCACAATCTTCGGGTTGGCATGATTGCTCATCCTGCTGTGCTTCACCAGCTGCTGCTTGCGTATGAAGCCTTCGCCACACACACTACAGGCGTAAGGCTTTCGTATGCTGTGCACAAAGTGATGGACATTGCGATTCTCGGCACGACTGAACTGCTTGCCACAGATCTGGCAGCTAAAGTTTTTCTCGCCCGTGTGGCACAACAGATGCTTCTTCAGATTGACGGGATTGGTGAAGGTGGCATCGCAGTATTCACAGCTCAGATCGCGCACTCCGCTGTGCACGGACTTGATATGATTGTCGAGCAGCCGTTTGCGCTTAAAAGTGCGTCCACACTCGGTGCAATTGTAATTGGCCTCCTTGCGGTGCAGGCAATTCATGTGGACACGCCAATTGGAGCGCTGGGCAAAGCTGGCGCCGCACTCCTCGCACTTGAATGGACGCTCTCCGGTGTGGATGCGTTCGTGCTCCAGCAGATGCTCTCGACGTTCACAGATCTTGCCGCAATACGAGCAATTGAACTCGGGCGGCGGTTTGCGATGCTTATGTGTCTTTTTTGCCGGCTGCTTAGCTACAATAGAGAGTTGTAAGCGTAGAGTAAGTCTTGGCGGTAATCAGGTTCTGTGTTGTCACCTGAACTCAATTTTAATTCCTGTTTCACGATATTCTCTTCCAGGGAATCAAAGCATTCCTCGATGTAGGCTGACTCCTCGAAGTCCTCTTGTGTCATCGAGTCAGCTGCACAATCGTCGAGCAGCTCTTCGACTTCCTGCAGACGTTGCTCAATCGCATCCAAGTCCAAACTTTCGTCCGAGGATTCCTCTTTGAGTTCTTCTTCTTCCACAATTTGGGTATTCTCTTGGTGTTGTAGTGCGTACAATTGACTAGTTTGTTGGTGCGTTTCAATTATTTCGTAACGTAACTGAAACAATTGCCTCGATATTGCCTCAAAATTAAGCAGACTTACCTTGCAGGTGCTGCAAATAAACTGCAATGCATCTCATAATACATATTAAAACAATAAACTATTATTAACTAAGTTCCCAGCGAAACATTTCTACATTTGTAAGTGCTTAAAACAGCGTATTTTTTAAAAAATCCAGCACGCCCAACTAAAGCGTTCTTGCATGTTTTTATAAGGCAATAAAATTAAATGCAAGCATTACACACAAGATATACAATGGATGTTTGAATAGCGCGCCAAAGCGGACATGAAAGATTTGATTTATGTTAATTAACATTGTTCAATATATCGATTGGAATCGTATGCAACTATAATCGAATTGTATCTTCACTAATAGCTCTTTCAAAGCATTTGAACAGAGTTTAATTGAAAGAAGCAAATTATTTTAGTTTACGTTGTTCTTTTGATATTCTACTGTAGAGTATTTACCACAGAGTGCACTTCCTCAGCCTGCAACTTGATCCCCAGAGCCATGGCCAATATGCTAGCCAGCGTCGACTGCTCCTGCCCTCTGTCATTGAAGCGCTTTTCAAACATATGCTCGTAAACTTTGTTGTCTACAAAGGCACAGTTGCACAGGTAGCAGCACTCCATGTTTCGTGTATTTAGCTCTTATTGTGTGTAGGCGTATGCATCGGTAATTGTTAATTATATTCTTCGAACTTTGTCTAAAAACATTCTTGTTTATTTGCTTTTCTATAAATGCGGCTGTTGTTGCTGCCCTGTAGGGCTACAAAAATATCGAAGATACTATCGAAATTATCGATGATTTGGCTCGATACATCGATGTTTCACTGCATACTGCACTGAAGCTAAAATGACTGAACTTTTATGCTTATTTAGATTTTATAACTTCTGAGCAAAAATGAAAATACAATATTTGTGTTGATTTACCTTCTAACAATTTATTTAATCAACTGAAATGAATACTTTATTGACTACATTTTAATTTAATAAATTAATGAAACATAATAATTTAAAATTTTTGTAAAATACCATAAAATATTTTAACTATGTTCTTTTTAATTAATTGTCAAATTACAAAACAAAATGTTGCCATTCGCAGCACTTATCGATTAATTTCAGTGCTAGCCTGACGCATCAAAATTCTTTGGTATTTTTAGCTTTTGCTCCAACTGCTAAAAATGGATAGCGGTATATTTTGAAATTTAACTTGCGGCCACACTGAATACCAATTCGATTACGGAGTTCTGCGGTAAAGTGCCGGAATAACTGTTCTTTATTGATGAATTTCAATTAATTTCGGAATAAAAGCAATTTAAAGCTGGCTGTGTGTGTGTGTGCGTAACCACTGATCGGGCTGCCTTTTTTTCAAGAATATTTTTTGCTGTTGGTTTACTTATTGTGTGTGTGGGTGCAAATTGAAACTGAATCTCGGAAACGCCGCAAGTGTTTCTCGCGCTCGTCTCGTTGCGCGCTTCTTCTGCTTCTTACCACATTCCTTGCCGCCGGTCGAATTAAAATCAAGTGTTATTGATATTGAAACGTACTAATAATTTGATCATTAACTAAACGAAAGGATTCAAAAGTAATTGGAGCAGTGTTTACTTCCAATAAGAAATCCCGATGACCAACCAGCCAACCAACCAACAACCCCATTCAGATTCAACAGCAGCAACTAGGGGTTCTTTTTTTTCGTGTATTTGTGCGTGTGAATGTGCGTGTGTATGTATGTGTGTGCTACTAAGTTTCTATTGTTGTTGCATTCGCTGTGATGCCTTTTGTGCGAAGTAGTAATAGAAGAGTACATATCAAAAGCTGCACGCCGATGATGATGAGCTCATGATAAGAGAGGCGCTGTTGTTGTTGCTGTTTCTGCTTTTTTTTTTTTAGTGTTCACACGCACAAGCGTGTACACACACACGCGCAAACGAACAGACACAAGCACACACACAGATAGGCGAACCCAAGCACAAGCACATGCCGCCCATCCTCCCAAATACAAACGACGTTGCGTCGCAGTCGCGTCGCCGCTTCGATGTTTGCGTCATGCTGCCGCCACCCGATTCCCCATTCTTGGGACGCCATTAAGCGATATTCATGTTGTTGTTGCTGTTCTAATTTTATTTAGTTTTGCGCTTTTCACTTTGCATGTGTGCTGTCGAAATATAAAATAATTGGAATTATCATGGGACTATTTTTGAGCTTTTTCTATACCATGCAAAAATAATCTGGTTTTTTGCGCACACATACATACATACACATATAGTAATCCACATATTTACATATGTATATCCAAGTTCTTTTTGAGCGAATGCGGGTAATTAGAATCTCGATAAACTCAAGTGCTTTTTCTATGTAGATTATTTGTATTGAAAACAAGTTGCTGTAGTTAATACTATTGTTGTTGCTGTTGTTGCTGTTGTTTCTGACGCCGCCCAAACGCAAAAGCAAAACGCAAAACGCAAAACGTAAAGACGCCAAAACAAAACAACAAAAAAAAAAAAACACAATCGTGCTTGTGAGCAATAAAATGTGTAGCATACTTTCCGGCAGCCAACTGAAGGCTTGAAGCATAATAAAGTGTTGCATACTTTCGAGCGGCGACAGGAATTGAGGGCAGAGCTCTCGTGTTGTGGTTGAAGTGCACTTTATTTGTTTTGTTTACTTACCTGCTTCTTCATTGTTGCATTGTATTTTTTTTCTTGTGCTACAGCATTAGTGTGAACAGTTTGATCTGTATACGTCGTGGTAAACGTATATTATATTCAAGTAATTACAAGGAGAACATCCACCACACCCCCATCCACCCCAAGAGAATCGTCTTCCAGCATGGGCAACATACACACAACGGGCCCCAATGAGGCGTTAATTGTTTCAGGTGAGTTGCGAATATGGCGTTAACCCTTTGGGGCCTCTGTACTCCAGCAAATACAGAATAATGGTCTTATTTATTTATTTATTACTTTTATAATTCAAGTATAATATATTGTAGTTCTTGCGATAGTCATTCATAGTATTTAAATGGTCGTAACTATAAACGGAAAACCATATTTGAGCAATTCTTTTATAGTATATGTCCTTTTTACTGTATTTTGAATAGAAAAATAGAAAGTTACTATATTTTACTAGAACATGCTGTTCTTACATATATTGGAACTTCTGATTTTGTTTTGTTTTCTAAAGTCTTACAAAAATTTTGCGCACTTTGAGCAACAAAGCGATTTTTAGAAATATACTTTTAATACAATTTGGTAGTAATATTCATTATTCCTGCTTGGGTTATGGCTTAAAAACCCATTGATTCCTTTTGTTATTTTTATTGGTTCTCAATGGGTTAAGTTGTCACAATAAAACACACACAAACACATCCATATGCATCCTTTTAACCGCATTGTAGTGCAAGCAACCCGTTGACTAATTTCAAATGCTGCAATTAAGTAAAAACCAACCGCGTTGTTGGCACTCAGCTCACAGTGGCTCGTTTTCTCAAAACACCTTGCTAAAATTAAAACTTTTGAATTATTTATGATAATTTTCTAGTTTTTGTAATGAATGACATACAGGATTATTTTCTTAACATAATTTTATCAATAAACTTAAAAAACTTAAGTTAGAAAAATATTTGTTTGAAATCACAAGTTAACATGCTTTGGACATAGTCAGAATGAATCATTTTAAAAATAATAAAATCTTTTACACAGAACATTTCCATTTTTCCAAATTAAGGAAAGTTACAAAAAATATTACACTCGTGAAATACTATGTGAAATAATTGAACATTTTCCCAAGTTTTGATATACAAAATGACAAATAAATCCAATAATTCACGATTGAGGCATTATCTGTGTTTACATTCAATTAAAAAATCCATTCGTTTTACTGCCATTCTTGGCCATATATTTTTGAACAGTTATATGATTTTTTAAATTTGATTTTCGCAACAAGGACCCGACAAACTATCCACTGTGAAACCGCAGTTGTCGCATTTTCTGTTGCATACTTTGCGGCGCCCATCCAGAATCCCTCTGTGGTTCGCTCGTTATAGCGCACTCTGCCGCAGAAGGGTTACATCAGCTAGCATGCGAATGTCAAGGCGTCTTTGACTTTGACCCATCTATGTACGTGCACCTTTGCGATGCGTCACCAATTGTCGTGATAAGCGCGGTGCTAAGTGCCGGCGAAGTCATGAGGTTGTGAAGTCATTGAACCATTAAGCTTTAATGTTCAACTTATTAGGCACTTAATGAACAAAATTATGGCTGTTCCCCTACGCAAAGACCGGTTTACCATTTTTAGCAAACGTACATTTGCCTGCTAATGCACTTGTCTTTTTAAAGTCTGTTATTTTGGATTATAATTCAGACTTCCAGGTACGAAAATTGTGTATTATTTCAGTTGATGATGCTGGTGAAACCAGCGTGGTTTAGCATCATAGCACGCGCCGCATTTAAAATGGCTAAAAGTATCATTATGTGCACAGCCAGATCGAACATGTTTAAGTTTTACCGTTCCCCAATTAAAAAACATTAATTTTGACTGCAATTAAGCTTTCGACAGCTTATGCTAAACTCCTTCGTTCAAAAATAATCATTTTAGTGTAATTTATTTCGTTCCAAGTATTTTTCATGTGTCCAAAATAATCAATATTTTCGTAGTTTGAATTATTTTGTTCGTTTGTTACTTAAGAGTAAAAAAGCATCTGTGCAGTAGATACAAAACTAAAACGATAATGATATACTTAATAGTGGTTGTTTTTTTTTACTGTTATCATTACTGTGCAGGAGACCCACGCAAATATGCATATGGATTATACATATGCATGCAGTCCCTGCTGATGCATATTGAATTTGTCAACAACAACGACAACGACAACGACAACGACGAGAACAACAACAAAGCAGCCGCAGCTTTTGCACACTGATAACCACTTGTATGCGCACCCCCAAGTTGATATGCCCTCTCTCTCTCCCCCCTCACACTCTCTCTCTCTCTCTCGCACCCTGTGTGTTTTTCTCTGTAATTCTCATTCTATCTGGCAGGCCTCCTGCCTTGCTTTGGGGTACAGCCAACAGCATCGCAGTCAAGTTGCCAGTTTCATGTTTTGACTATTTTATGACTGCCGCCGTCAAACCAACCCCGTTAGATGTTCTGCTTCTTATTGTTGTTGTCGTTGTTGTCGCTGTTGTTGTTGTTGTTGTTGTTGCTGCTGTTTTTGTGCCTAGTCAAAGTTTTTCAACCCTTGTGCTTGGGACTGGGTGAATGCACTCTGTGGCGGCTGAGGCTTAGGTTCAGACTCAGACTCAGACTCAGCCACAAAGCTGGCCAACCCCCAACTTGGCTCCCAGGCTCGTCATTCGCCACTCGCCCCTCATCCTCTGTCGCCCGTTAGGCGATTTCATTTAATTAACTTGCCCAAGCAAATAACAAGCTTGGCGCACGCTGCCCTCCAATTTTCAAAACCACTCGCCTCTTATGAGGTCAGCTGCCTTCTCGCCGATCATGAAGGCTGCCGCATTAGTGTGGGCGGTGGGAGGCAGTGGGATGACACTGGTGTCAACCACACGAAGTCGTCGCACGCCATGCACCTTCAGCTGGGGACTGACCACAGCTGTGGGATCGCTATCGGGTCCCATGCGGCAGGTGGCCACCTGATGATGCAGCGTGTAGGACAACGTTCTGATCGAGCAGCGCCAATAGTCGTCGGATCCGAAGATGAAACTTTCACACCCGGGCACAGGACGATCGAGAAGACGCGCCCCGATCGCTTGCAGTGCTGGCATCTGGGAGATGCGGATCGACTCCTTGATGCCGTCGAGCAGATACTCGACATCTTCGGGGTCCAGAAAGTACTTGGGATCGATGATGGGCCAGCTGTCGGGATTGGCGTCGCGCAGCCACAGACGACCCACAGACTTGGGATGAAACTGCATGACGAGCAGCGTGAAGTGATCCTGCTGGGTGCGTTCGAGTTCCCTGTAGAGTGTCTGGTAGATCTCGTCCTTGAAGTTGGCGCCTTCTTTGAGGCCCGAACCATTGTCGCTGGCCAGACTGCCGGCCACCAGAATGAGTTCAAGATCTGGCCAATCCTTGGGTAGCTGTGATCGTGGTGACTTCAAGAAGGCCAACGCCTCCACTCCGCCTATCGAGCTGAGACGTGTGTTGGGATTGCGGGCCAGCAAGAAGGACAAAGTGTCTGCAACGCTCACGCGCGTCGGATACAGAGTCTGGCCCGTGGTGTTGGTCACAAACGTGGGTCCAAAGTGGCACATGTGATCGTAGAGCAGACGCCCCACGGGCAACGCCTGCACCAAAGGCACCCCGATGGCCCTGAGGTTGTCCGCTGGCCCGATGCCCGACAGCATCAGCAGCTGGGGCGAGTTGAAGGCTCCGGCCGAGAGAATGACCTCTCTGCGTGTCTTGAAGCTGTACAACTTATGTTTGTAGACGAACTCGACGCCATACGCGGATTTGGTGGCGCTCTCGATGAGCACACGGTTGACGCGGCTGAAGGGGAAGATGTGCAGATTGGGACGCTGGTTGCGCACCGGGCGAATGTAGGCGGAGAAGGCGCTGTGCCGCCGTCCATTGATCGTATTGGCCTGCACGTACGAGACGCCCAGCTGCGATTGCCCGTTGTAGTCGGTGCGCGGATGTCCAGCCTGCTCGGAGGCAGCCACGAAGGCGTGCACCATCTGCGTGCGGAACTTGACGTCCTCCACGCTCAGCGGTCCGCTGCGGTTGTGGTACGACGACTGCTCCAAGCCCTGCAGTTGGGCGGATTCGCTGCGCAGGAAATAGGGCAGGACATCGGCATAGCTCCAGCCATGGTTGCCACGCTGCGCCCAGGCATCGAAATCGCGTCGATTGCCGCGATTGTAGATCATGTAGTTGATGGCGCTGGTGCCGCCCAAGATTTTGCCACGGGGCAGCGCGCACTCGTTGTTGCGCATGCCACGGCAGGAACGTTTCTGCGGCACGGACTTGTAGTTCCAGTTGGAGGCGGTCAGCTGCAGATAGCCGGCCATGACGGGGGTGAGGTGAATGAAATTCTCGACGCCGCCCGCCTCGAGGAGCGCAACGCGCCAGCTCGGGTTCTCGGAGAGACGTGCGGCAAGGGCGCAACCTGCGGCGCCTGCGCCGACTATGATGAAATCATACTTGGCCTGATTTACAGGCACTGCAAACAGAATTTGTTGAACTCGGCAGAATAGTGTGGAACGTTAGAGCACTAACCATTAGGATGCAGGGCCAGGTTGAGGATGTTGGCGGCGCCCAGCTGATGCAGCTGATCGATGAGTCGAGAAGGACTCGCCGCCCAGCAGCTGTCGACGGCCAAGAACGTTGTTAGCAGGGCCACGAAATACATTTCAATGAAACGCAGCGGAACGCGATCGACGCTTTATAAGTATGTCTCACAATTAGAACTCCATGTGGCTAAAAGAATAATAAAAATGTCAATTACGAATCGGGTTTTGAGCAGCAGCTCGGGCTCTGCAGCAGCTTAAGCGTTGGCGCTGCTTCTGCTCGGTCTGGGACTCGGATTTGATGTCGTCGGGCTTCAATCATTCTCACGTGTGACTAAAAAGCTAATCGTATTGCGCACTTTATTTTTGTATACTTAAATACTCTTCTCATTTGACAAATATGACGACATAAAAATTCTCGGATTATTAAATATGTTTTTATTATTTGAATTTGGAGTAATTTTCAAAGTACTCGCTTTATACTCTTGCTAAAAAATGAAACTAATTATTATTGATTGGTTTCATGGTTAAATATCGAGAATTCCCGTCAGGTCATTTAATATTAAAAAAGCGCAAAAATGCGGGTTTATTGCGAAGTTTAAATTTATGTAATGGGTTTATGGAGTTATCTCCAATCCTATAAAATATACACATTCTTGATCAGCATAATTACAAAACTACAAGAGCTTAACTCCAAATTTGATACAAAAGGTTCCCATGACAACAGCAAGTTCAAGTTTATTTTCTATTTTGGACATCTTGCCTCGTGCGATCACAAATTAGGAAAATTGACCCTTAGTGACATTTGTATTCAATTGTGCCAATTGAATACTACAAAATAATGGTTTTATAGCTTATTTTTAAAAGAGCTCGACCTCAAGTAACCCTGGCCTATGATAGGTAATTTTGTTTTCTGTTTTCTGTTTTTTGTTATTTTTTTATTGAAACTATAGTTAAGTTACTAGAAGTTTTCAGTTAAATCAAAAATATTTTACACTTTTAAAAAATATTAAAAGTGTTTTAAATTAAGCAACAATTTTGGTACGAGTTAATGCGATTATTATAAGTAGAAATCTTATTGTTATGTAGACTCTAACAAGGCCGAGGAAACAGGGTATTTTTAAGTCAAGCCTTCTCGACTAAAGCGTTCATACTTGTTTTGTCTTGAATTATTACTTTTCAAATATTTAACAAATAAAGTTGAAATAATATATTCAAGTCAGGTACTTTCATTTTTTTGGGTGTTTGATTAGTTCCTTGCCTTACAATTTTATAATTCTAATATGCATTCAATTTATAAATTAGTTCGAATAATAATCATGAACAAAAGAAGAAATTTGTATACAAAAATAATTCACAAGAAAATTAAATGAAATCTTCTTGGTAAAAAAGTATTAAATTTGAAAAAGAAAGAATAAGTATGAGACAGCATAAATACATATCTTAAATGCATAGGAAACAAAAGCAAATATAGAAATTATATATAATTTTGCTAACGACTATGATTAGTCAATATAAAAACTAAAATAAAATTGAAAAGAACATAGAGAGAAAGAAATGTCATTGAAAAACATAGCCTAGAGACTTTTGTTTACTTAAAAATCGAAATGGCATATGTCTGTACTTAAATGAAATTGGAATAAAAAGTGAATGTGCTGAAAGGAAATCAATGAATAAATGCATGAGCTTTGCATGGCGAGAGTATTACGTGTGCAGACTTAATCGTAATTCGACAAAATTCACACTTTTAATTTTTGCGGGCTAATTAAAATTGTTTCCCCCTCAAAGCATTTCGCCCGGATCCAAGAAATACAACTCAAGTCATCGCCGTTTATCGATTTGATTTCGTTGAAAACCCGTTTGACTCGTTCCCATTCTTTGAGCTTTCGACTCGCATTTTATTGACCCATTTTATTAATATTGTATGTCTCGTCGACAAATGTGTATTTTGTTTATATATTTATGCATAATAACTATATATAGTATATCAATCAGTGGCATAGATCCCATGGCTGCAGGTCATTGCGAGCTCAGCTCCACTCGCCTCTTATGAGGTCAGCTGCCTTCTCGCCGATCATGAAGGCTGCCGCATTAGTGTGGGCGGTGGGAGGCAGTGGGATGACACTGGTGTCCACCACACGAAGTCGTCGCACGCCATGCACCTTCAGCTGGGGACTGACCACAGCTGTGGGATCGCTGGCGGGTCCCATGCGGCAGGTGGCCACCTGATGGTGCAGAGTGTAGGACAACGTTCTGATCGAGCAGCGCCAATAGTCGTCGGATCCGAAGATGAAACTTTCACACCCGGGCACAGGACGATCGAGAAGACGCGCCCCGATCGCTTGCAGTGCTGGCATCTGGGAGATGCGGATCGACTCCTTGATGCCGTCGAGCAACTGCTCCACATCCTGTTCGTGCTTGAAGTACTTGGGATCGATGCGCGGCCACTCGAGGGGATTGCGAGTGTGCAGCCAGAGGCGACCGACGGATTGGGGCTTAAACTGCATGATCAGAAACGAGAAGTGATCCTGCTGACGTCGCGTCAGATCCTGATACATTTTGGTGTAGATCTCTGGCCTAAAGTTGGCGCCACGCGCCAACGCGGTGCCCTCATCGCTGGCCAGGCTGCCGGCCACTTGGATGAGCTCAATGTCCGGTTGTGTGGCGCCCGTTTGAGCGGATGGCACCTTGATGAATGTCAGCGTCTCCACACCGCCGATGCTCGAGATCATTGTGTCCGGCCGACCCAGCAAATAGTCCTTGATCACCGGCGGGGTCAAGCGAGAAGTGAACAGCGTTTGCCCCGTGGTATTGGTCACAAACGTGGGTCCAAAGTGGCACATGTGATCGTAGAGCAGACGCCCCACGGGCAACGCCTGCACCAGAGGCACCCCGATGGCCCTGAGGTTGTCCGCTGGCCCGATGCCCGACAGCATCAGCAGCTGGGGCGAGTTGAAGGCTCCGGCCGAGAGAATGACCTCCTTGCGCGCTCGTATCTGGTATGAGATGCCAGCGTGACGCAGCTCCACGCCATAGGCGCTCTTGGTTGCCTCGTCGATGAGGATGCGCGTGACCCGCGCCATCGTCAGAATATGCAGATTCTTGCGATGCGCCCGCACCGGCTCAATGTAGGCGCGGAAGGCGCTGTGGCGTCGTCCCTTGAGCGTGGTGGCCTGCACATAGGACACGCCCAGCTGCGACTCGCCGTTGTAGTCGGTGCGTCGGTGGCCCGCCTGCTGGGCGGCACGCAAATAGGCGTGCGCCATTGTGGTGCGGAACTTGACGTCCTCCACGCTCAGCGGTCCGCTGCGGTTGTGGTACGACGACTGCTCCAAGCCGTGCAGCTGGGCGGATTCGCTGCGCAGGAAGTAGGGCAGGACATCGGCATAGCTCCAGCCATGGTTGCCACGCTGCGCCCAGGCATCGAAGTCATTGCGATTGCCGCGATTGTAGATCATGTAGTTGATGGAACTGGTGCCGCCCAAGACCTTGCCGCGGGGCAGCGCGCACTCGTTGTTGTGCATGCCGCGACAGGCGCGTTGCTGGGGCACGGACTTGTAGTTCCAGTTGGAGGCGGTCAGCTGCAGGGAGGCGGCCATTAGCGGCGCCAGATGCGACAGGTTCTCCACGCCGCCCGCCTCAATCAGATACACCGAATGCTGGGGATTCTCGGAGAGGCGGGCGGCCAAAGTGCAGCCAGCTGCTCCGGCGCCCACCACAATGAAGTCATACTTGGACAGTGGCACTATCGAGGGGTTCAATTTGGGATTGAGTTTGGAGGGGACTCAATGATGATCGGGATGGTACTTACAGTCTGTGTAGAGCGGCAGATTGACCACATTTCCGACGCCCAGTTGCCGCAACTGTTCGGTTGTGAACTGTGTTGTGCCTGGAGAGGCATTTGTTCTGGCTGCCGTTGCAACACTCGATGTTGCCACTGCCAGCGTTAAGGCCAGGAGAAGTGGCAAGCTGCTAAGCTGCTGTCTTCTGCACATCTTTTTGTGTGATCTGTTCGTTAAGCTTTATGTCTGGTGACTGTGTCGCTTACATTGGGCTTCTGGACCATTTTAGTGTGAATGCAAACTGCGCACAGTGGTACAGAGTCTATTGAATCCATTTATTTGTAATCAATCAACTTATATTTGCACTATTTTTTACCTTTCTGGATAGCCACAGACCTTTATAAATGTGCTTAGTTATACATTTATTTGTAACTTGAACTCAAATACGTATAAAATATATGTTGCTTCAATTTTAAAGATGTCTCTTCGCCAAAACATCTTTGATTTTTTTTTATTAATTTAACTAGCATTGAGTTGTCTTAATGTAAATGTGATTAAAACAGAATTGTTTAAAAACTATATTATTTTAGAAACTATTATTTATTAGAAAAAATATGAAAATGTCCCAAAAAACGATATTTTCACAAAAACTTAATTAACACACACACACTAAATGAATCTATTTCAAATTATTCAAAAAATGCATTTCAAATTAATTATTTATTTTAAATTAACTTAATCTTGAAACTGGCTTAATTTTTGGTTTTTGGTACCACCATGAAGCAAATTAATTCATGTTTGCTCATAGGTATATTTCTACACCTCGTTTGTTGATGCAACTTCAACTGGTCTATTTCATATTTATATAAAGATGTCTGGCAATGTCAGCTTAGGCCTAATTAACTTATCAAGCGATGCATCCGTTGTAACGGCATTTTATGTTCAATTCCAATAGCATTTGCTTCACTGTTCAGCGAGATACGGCTTCTGGTGCCAAGCTCTCATCTTTATTTTATTTTGGGTTCAACTCATTTTATTACCAGCGCTGCCTATTAGCGCTTTCTATCTGGCTTTGACTTTGGCCTTAACTTTGGCTCTGGCTTTGGTTTATCTCTGCTGGCTTTCGTCTTTTTCCCCTCTGGCTTGGCTTGATTTAGCACTTGCCATCACACGATTGGCATTTTGATGGCTTCACTTGAGGTTTTTGCCCAGATTTTCATTCAGTTCGAGCGGCTGCTGACGACGATCTGACGATCTTGTTCTGTTCGGTTTACGATGTGGCCTCTTCGGCGGAAACTATAAACACTTGTAGGCAATTGCTAAAAAACTAGCAAACTTCTTCATTGACTTTGACTCCAGCTTCAACTCTGACTGTCAGCTTGTCGCTGGTCAAAGGGGTTCGTCAGCTGACAACCCTCGGAGCCACCCCATAAAGCAGCCGCATTTTTTGTATTATTATTATTTTTGCTTTTTTGTTTTTTTTTTGTTGTTTGTTGCGTTGTGTTTCCCATGACGGAGTTGAAAGAAAACATAATTACGAGCAGAGTCACAAAACGAAAACGAAACAAAGCAAAGTCTGTTGGGGGAGTGCCGACGTTTTAATACCCTCATTTATGCCAGGCTAATAATCCCATTCACCACTCTAAAATATGTATTTATACTCACACTGTTAATTAGTTGTAAACAGTCAAATTGCACGCTGTGTCCGGACACAAATAAACTCTTTAATATTGGCAAGTAAAAGCGTAAATGCAAATAAAAATTACCTTAATATAAGCTATGATATTTATTTTTAACACAATGATTAATTTAAAGCAGGAACTGAAAATAACGATTATTTTTGTTTTTGATATACAAAAATCATACACTGGGATTTTTATTCAAATGAATTCTTTTTCTACAAATAATCCATATTATCTCTGCTCTCAAAATTAGTGATTTTTAATGTTCTTCTTGAAGTTGAATTGTTTCGCAAACCTTTTACGAAGATGTAAAAGAATAGCCCAATTCTAAGATACGGATTTTTTGATTCCAAAAAAAGTAAAACTAATTATTATTTACGGTTATTAATTAGTTGAGTAGTCAAACTGTTCGACTCTCTGATACTGACAACTCAAATTTGCTCACAGACAGCAAATAAGTCTTCATAGCCACAGCGAGTGTATACAAAATAAAACTGGAACGCATCGTGCGCAATCAGTGGAGATTAAACGGCTTTAGACTGGCAACCACCCTCATCCTCATCCTCATCTTCATCTTTATGCTCAGCCTGTGCATCCCCTCTCCCAGTGTGTGGTTCCCACAGGGTTGACGCGTTGCTAACGCAACAGTCGCTGGTAGATTTGGTTAGCTGCACTGCAGCGGACACAAACAACCACCACATCTCAGTCCACAGACCTCCAGAGGCAACACCCCCAGTGTGGCATATTGAAAATAAGTATGCAATTGCATCCCATGCCATGTCCTGGACATGCCACTTGCAAATCCGGCAACTGACAATTGGGGGTTCCCCCATCCTTGGCTGTCCAGCCACCTGACCGATCCGCCTCTAAAGGCCTCATGAATATTTGATGGTTTTGTAATGAAAATGCATAAAGGGGGAACAACAAAGTAACCACTGATGAAATTCATCGTCCAACTTTTCCACTGCCTCGTTGAAGTAGAGAAGTCTGCTCAGCGTGCAGCAAGTTGCTGAAGTGCCGATGGTGCCGATGGGGTAACGTTCAATCCAATCACGTTCAGCTTTAATCAAATTATGATAGAATTCAATCAAATGTGATGGCATTGACGCCGAAGGGAAATTGAGCAAAACAAGCCGATAAGCAATGCATTAAAGCTGGTACTGAATTGAAATACATATTTCATCCAATTATGTTTAAAAATATTCCAAGCTGGGAAAAAAGGTTGCAGACTGTACAAAACGCCATCAATTGTACATTGTACATTGAGAGAAAAAACGTTTTAAAATCAAGAAAAAATCTTTTCACGTAAAAGATAAATTCTCAGATTAATACGAAAAATCTATAATTATTTTAGATTGTTTTGCTTCATATGGGGATAGCAATAAATTTGAACTTTCCTGGCTTAAGAATTGTTTGTTCTACTAATAATTCTTCAAACAGAACTTTAAGCTTAAAAGTTCATTAAAAAAATTAAGATTGCTTTTAGAATTTTATCTCTATGTCCAAAAAAACACTTTCGTACGTCCTTTTTTATATAGTGTGAATTTCAATGATTATAAGTGGAAGGAGTTTCACATCTGATTAGTTGAATGTTTACTAATAATGTTTCTACCAATAATTCTTCAAACAGAATTTTAAGCTGAAAATTTCATTAACAAAATTAAGATTGCTTTTAGAATTTTATCTCTATGTCCAAAAAAAACACTTTCGTACGTCCTTTTTTATATAGTGTGAATTTCAATGATTATAACAGGAAGCAGTTTCACATCTGATTAGTTGAATGTTTAGCATTGAACACATCTCAGATTCATAGTTTGAGGCATATTGCAGTCGAGCACTCTCGACTAGTCTCACTCTAAATTGAGAACATGCTGTTAGCTAGAAAACCAGCCACTTGCTCAGTTTGCTCCAAGCATATTTGAAAGACAAGCAAAAGCTTAACTTGAAGCAGAGCTTTAAATTAATTAGCTTAGCTCTGCCAAAAGTATGCAATGCACCTGCTGCTAAAATCTCTTTGAAAATGGAGAGAGTTCCGACTGACTTATGTGTGTATAATACAGACAGAATAGAAAGTGTTACGAATGTGGCAAGTTGACCTTAAGCATTAATTAGATAACCCTGCCAAGACGAGTAAAATCCGAGCTTTAAGCTCGATTAAGGCAACAAAGTGGAATTAATGCTAATGCATAATTTTGAGCGCTGCGTAGCAAATGATTCGAGTGGATGAATGATTGGGCAATTTAATAGATTAACTAACACACACATTCTAAGTTGTGTATATAGTTGGGTACTTCAGTTGATTGGCCAAATCAAGGCGAAGTCAGATGTAGAATCTACGACCGCTTCTACGGCATTAAAGTGTTTGAGAAGAAAAAGAGTCGAAAACATTAAACACGAATGTGCAACAATTACGTGTGTGCGCATTGCCAGAATCTCAGCAATCAAATTGAATGAGAACAATGAGCGACTGCTGATCGACTAGCAGATACCCCTGAAGTTCTGTGATCTGGCAGAAGTTTATGAGGCACGAAATGTGAAGCCAACGCATTTTCAAAATCATTTCCGCAACAATAAAAGTCAAGAAATACCATTTTATAAATCAAAATAGTTGCCGTTGGGCCGTTGGAATTGGGCGAAATCTCAGACTTCATGGCTTTCAATTTGATGATGATGTTGTGAACATTTTGTTATTGCCAGTTGCCAAGTTGATTAGCATGAAAATTGGCAACAATAAAAAGGCAGAAACAAAACTGAAATAAAACTAGGCGAGATGAGACGTAAGGCAAAAACAATGAGAACAAATGACAATAGCTTAAGCTGCAGATACAAGTACAGCCGCAAAGATACAGATACACAGAAACCGCTTCACAAAAACGAAACAGATACGAAAATAAAGTAACTGAAAAAGACGGGGCGAAATCAAATCACTTGAAATGGAATTCAATGTCAATGTCAAAGCCGGTTGCTTGTTGAGGGGCTCAACTGCATTCCGGATTGTGACCAAACAGAAGTATTATATACGATTTGGGGTCATATAATGATCAATGTTTGTTGTAACATCTTATTCGTTTATTAACAACAAATTGCGCTCAGTTCAGTGCAGATTGATTGCCAATGAGTCCCAGAAGATCGTAGTTAAGTACTTACGGCTATCGTTAATTTCTATGTGAAAATATAAATGTTAGAAACCTTGAAGTATTTTTATTAAAAATAATACGTTATTGCGGTTGCAGCGAGAACAAAGTTAAACTGTGAACTCGTAAATCTAAAGTGATATTTTAGATCATAGATCAAGCGTTGAGCGTCAGCATTGAGATTAAGGTCCGGTTTATTGTCTACCAAATTAAAGGTCTTTCTCCTTATAAACTCTCGCCGACATTAACTTGGACTGTAATTGATGTGTTTCTGATGTCGACACGTGTGTGAGTTTCGACTAGCTCAAATAGCTGGATTGTTGTCTGTAATGGAACCACAAAATCTGAACCTGTTATTTGGGTTTTTGCACACACGATCACAAAAAACAAATGAGGTTCTTTGTTAACTAAATATTATATATTTTATTTTATTCTTAAGAGTTATGCTTAAATTAAAATCAGTTCATTATTATTATACAAAAGCGTGCAAAGTTTTAAACACCGGCAAGAGAACTAACACAGCCCCGTTCGCTCAGTTTGAAGATGTGGTGAGGTGGGGGGATAGGAAAAGAATAGAACGATTGAACGGACTTAAAACCTGATGCGATACCTAACCCTAATGGATTCTGTGATGTGCTCAGTTGATATAGCCATAATCCTGCTTGATTATATCGGCCGCCTTCTCGGCAATCATGAAGACGGGTCCGTTGGGGTGACCCGAAATGATCTCCGGCATAATGCTGGCATCGGCCACGCGCAGATTCCGGATGCCGTGGACACGCAGACGAGCGTCGACGACGGCGGCACGATCAGATTTGGGTCCCATTTTGGCAGTGCCCGAATAGTGGTAGATGGTGAAGGTGAAGTGCCGGACATAGCAGGCCCAGTAGTCCCAGCTCTGGAAGACATACTGCTTGCAGGTGGGAATCTTGCGATCCCACATCTTGGCATCGATGGCCTTCATGCCGCGCTGCTCCATCAGGCTGATGGCCTTGAGGAGGCCGCGCACCGAAATGTCCACATCGTAGGGATGCGAAAAGTAGTTGGCGTGTATCAGGGGATATTTGAAGGGGTCCGTGCTCTTGAGCATGATGCGACCACGGCTCTTGGGACGCAGGATCATGGGGAAGATCATGAAGGCGTTCAGCGACTTGTCTTCGATCTCGGCGAACACCGACTCGTAGATGGACTTCTTGAGGCCAAAGGCACGCGATATTGCCGGGTTCGAGGACATAGAACCGCCAACCAGAAACAGCTCAATATCCGGCCAGCCATCCGTATCCCTCTCATGATCCAGATCCCAAAATGCGATCGCCTCACAGCCGCCAGGCGAACCATAAGGTCCCTCTCGCCGATTGAAGCGCGTCAGCCACGAGGGGTCGGCAAAGTCCTCGAATTTCAGCGATGTCACATTCGTGGTGAACGTCACAGCGGGCGCCGTGTGATCCTGCAGATTGTAGCCCACCGCCAGATCCGCAATTGGCTTGATGCCCACCTCTCGCAGATGCTTGGCCGGACCCACGCCCGACAACATCAGCAATTGCGGTGTGTTGATGGCGCCCGCCGAGACGATGACCTCCTTGCGGGCCAGCACCTTGTGCAAGCGTCCGTCGGCCTGCACCATGACGCCGTAGGCGGTCTTGGTCTGCGGATCGATGAGCACCCGGGTGACCAGAGCATTCTTCTTCACGTGCAGATTGGTGCGCTTGCCCTTGATGGGATAGAGATAGGCGCGATTGGAGCTCCAGCGTGTCGAGTTGTGGGTGGTGGTCTGCAGATAGGCGACGCCGTTCTGGATGCGTCCGTTGTAGTCACGATACTTGAGGCCATCCTGCTGGGCGGCGCTGACGAAGGCGTCCGCGATCTTGGAGCGCCAGTTGATGTAGCCGATCTTGACCGGCCCGTTGCGTCCCACCATATCCTCCTCGGCATCGGGCACGGTGCTGCCCTCGTATTTCTTGAAGTACGGCAGCACCTCCTTCCAGCTCCAGCCGGGATTGCCCAGCTCGGCCCAGCGATCGTAGTCTCGGCGATTGGCGCGCGTGTACATCATGTAGTTGAGCACCGAGCTGCCGCCCATCACCTTGCCACGCGGCCAGTTGCAGCGGTTGTTGTTCATCGCGAGGCAGGCGTGATCCGAGGGCTGCGTGCGGTACTTCCAGTTCATCTCGCCCAGCTGCAGAAAGTGGGCCACAATCGGCACGTCCATAATGAGACGCTCGGGTCCGCCGGCCTCGATCAGCAGCACCTTCCACTTGGGGTTCTCGGAGAGGCGGGCGGCGAGGGCGCAGCCAGCGGTGCCGGCGCCAACGACAATGAAATCGTATTCACCCTCCATTTGCCTGGTGTTGTCATAGTTCTCCAGGTTGACTTCCGTTTGGCCGCGTCGCAGAAAATTGAGTGTCTCGAGCAGAACGTTGCTGTCCTGGGCGGCGACCAGAGCCAGGCAGCCGGCAATCAACGACAGCAACAGACACAGATTCCATTTGCTAGTCATGCTAGTCTGGCACTTTTTCACACTTTACGCAACAGAAAAAAAAAAGAACAGCCGACAAAAAAAAAACACAGAAACTCGCGATAGAAAAAATATCGATTTGGGGATCGCGCATGCGTGGCCCGTGCCGTTTGAATTGTTGCTGCTGCTGCTGCTGTTGACGTTGCTGTCTTGCTGTCTTGTTGTCTTGTTGTTCTCGTGGTGTTGCCCAATCGGACTCGTAACTAGTAATGCTGACAATCGCTCTAGCCAAGTTCAATTTAATATTAAATATACGCTGCGATCCGCCGCCGCCGCCGTACGGTAAGTCGCGTTTTGCCGAATCGTTTTGCGAATCTTTGTCGTACGCTGTTCGTATAACGATCGACCACGATCGTCGCTTAATGTGGCTGTTGTGTTAACGATTTAGCTGGCAAGAATCTTCAGCTTCAGCTTCAGCTTGAGCCACAGCAAAACAACTTCAGCCATTGCTGGGCCTGACTATGGACACGTTCACATAAAATTGAAAGCCCGCCAAGTTGGTTCGTTCGTCTCTGACATTGACTTCAGCTCTCTGATCGTTCACACGATCGCAACTCGAGCATTGACCAAATTGCGGAAGCCATGCAGCTTGCAGGCCTCCCTTTTAGTTTTGGCAATACACTCGAAAGGGATCGATCCACTTAACGATCACTCGATCGGTCGATCAGTCGATCAGTCGATCAGATGCGGAACACGCGTGCAATTCATTTTTATTAGCAACAATATGTCAACACAATAAAGCGAAAGGGGGGAACAAAATGATCGAATCAAAGTCAAGACAAGATGCCGCGTCAAGATCACCTGAAATCAATCTGCCTGAAAGTTGAGGTTACTTTATTTATAGCCTATCGCTATCGCTATCGCTGCTGCACATAGTTGTGATCTTGCTTAATCATATCGGCCGCCTTCTCGGCTATCAAATAGACCGGCCCATTGGGATGCCCAGAGATCAGGTGCGGGATAATGCTGGCATCCGCCACCCGCAACCGCCCAATGCCATGGACACGCAACCGGGCATCCACCACGGCACTGGGATCGCTGCGTGGCCCCATCTTCGCAGTGCCCGCATAGTGATAGATGGTCAGAGTGAAATGTCGGGCATAACACGCCCAATACTCCTCACTCAGCCACTTGTGCTGGCCACAAGCTGGCGGCTGTTTGTCCAACACCCGAGCATTGATCGCCCGGAACGCGGGCATCTCGCTGAGACGCATGCATTGCTGCAGGCCACGCACTGTGATGTTGAGATCGTAGGGATGGTGAAAGTAGTTGGGGTAGATGAGCGGATGCTGCTGGGGATTGCGGCTCTGTAGCTTGATGCGACCGCGACTCTGGGCGCGCAGTATCATGGGAAACAACAAGAACGCGTTCGCATTGCTCCGCTCCAGCTGGCCGAACATGGTCTCATAGATGTTCGCCTTGATGCCGAAGGACCGACGCAGTGCCGGATTGAAATGCAGGCTCGTTCCCGCGAGGAATATCTCCAGATCAGGCCAGCCCCGGACACGCTCTGCCTCGTCCATGCCATAGAAGGAGATGGCCTCCACGCCGCCGGGTATCAACAGTGGACCGCGTCCCCGAAACGAATTGCCCAGCGCATCGCTGTTGATCATCTTGTTGAGTTGCAGCGTCGTTGCGTTCGTGGTGAACGTCACAGCCGGCGCCGTGTGATCCTGCAGATTGTAGCCCACCGCCAGATCCGCAACTGGCTTGATGCCCACCTCTCGCAGATGCTTGGCCGGACCCAGGCCGGAGAGCATCAGCAATTGCGGTGTGTTGATGGCGCCCGCCGAGACGACGACCTCCTTGCGGGCCAGCACCTTGTGCAAGCGTCCGTCGGCCAGCAGCGTGATGCCGAGGGCGGTCTTGGTCTGCGGATCGATGAGCACGCGGGTGACCAGCGATTTCTTTTTGATGTGCAGATTGCGACGCTTGCCCTTGATGGGGTACAGATAGGCACGGTTGGAGCTCCAGCGCGTGTCGTTCGCCACGTTCGCCTGCAGATACGAGACGCTCACCTGCACCTCGCCGTTGTAGTCGCCCCGGGGGAGACCCGCCTGCTGCGATGCCTGCACAAATGCATCGGCCACGCGTGTCTTCTCATCCGCGTAGCCGATCTTCACCGGTCCACGCACACCGGGACGGGCGGGGCCAGAGTCGGCGTCGTGGATGCGGGAGCCCTCGTATTTGCGGAAGTACGGCAGCAGCTCGTCGTAGCTCCAGCCGGGATTGCCCAGCTGGGCCCAGCGATCGTAGTCGCGACGATTGCCGCGCGTGTACATCATGTAGTTGAGCACCGAGCTGCCGCCCATCACCTTGCCGCGCGGCCAGTTGCAGCGATTGTCCCTCATGGCCAGGCAGTAGCTGGACGAGGGCTGCGTGCGATACTTCCAGTTCATCTCGCCCAGCTGCAGGTAGTGCGCCGCTATGGGCATGTCCATGGCGTAGTTCTCGCCAGCGCCCGCCTCCACCAGCAGCACCTTCCACTTGGGGTTCTCGGAGAGGCGGGCGGCGAGGGCGCAGCCCGCGGTGCCGGCACCGACGACAATGAAATCGTATTCAGGCAGCAGCGGGTCGCGATCGTCGAGCGCCTCGAGATCCATTTGGTATTGGCCGCGTCGCAGGTATTCGAGTATGTCGCCCAAGGCATTCTCGTGGAAACTCTGGGCGAAGCAGCATTGAGTCAGTGCGTTGAGGAATACAAATCGGGCAATTTGCGTTTGCATTCCCATCGTCGTCGTCCAGTCAGGTCTGGCAACGGCGATCGACTGAAACAGCTAACTAGCCGACTTGAGATCTTTATTGCCAGCATGTGGGGAATCACAATGCTCGATGTAATGTGCTTAGCTGTGAGATTCCAGATATCAAATGCAACAGGACCATTAGCAATATGTAGGGAAATGAAAGCTGTTCGACTATTAGACGCTGTACAACAAATGCAGTTGCAATTTATCTCTCAAATAGCATTGATCAAGTATATAGAATATACTTCTCGATACTTTACTTCCGGGTACGCAAATATAAAAATACCGCAGAACAGCCATTACTAGAGGGTAACTATAATTATTGTTTGCAATAACTACTCGTTAAATCGACACTTATTATAACCAATTGATCTTGTAAGTGTTCCGAAAAAAACAAACAGCTTACCAGACATCCCATAAAATACATTTCCATATTTTTTTCGTTTCTATTGTCATTTGTTTCCCATTATAATTTAAATTGAACGTTTGACAGCTCAATAGAAGGTAGTTGAATCTATTTATTTTTTTTAGGGAATCGTTTTTAAAAGCAAAACTGATAAACTTGTAAAAAACACTATAATCTACAAATGTATTTGTCTATGTATTATCAAGTTAAATGCAATGTACTTACAAAGAACATCAACTATTTATAGATATTCGTAATGTGGAATCGCTAACTGAAATTAAGTATGATCTGCGTAGTGAAACATTTAGTGGAAACTTCGATGGTTTGATGTCTTGAAAGCTTTCCATTTTTTTTAAACAGAATTTACCAAGTTTAAAAAAGTTACTATTCTTGTAACCTAGCTGTTGTGTGAACGGGAATGCTTCGTTTTGCCGACAGGGTGTAAAAAACAAATGCTATATCGAGTTCTTAGTATAATATGCATCGTATAATAGATTTAATTGATCACACACCTGAGCCTTAGTTAGTTTGTGTTACAAAGTCTTTACATTTTATATTAATTTCCGTTCGCATGGTACAAAAGCCAGTTACCAACCGTTGTCGTCTCATCGTCATCGTGCCGAGAACTCGTTGGGCGGCAACTCAACTCGCGTCTCTCAAGCGCAGCGACCTGACATTAAAACACCCACCTGAGGTTCTTCAACCTGCCTTTGGATCTTATTGGTTACACTGAGATAGTTCAAGTCCGTGTGGGTTTTTGAGAGCTCAAAAGGTTTGCCACTTTGGACAGCTGGTAACTTTCCAAAAAAACATTCGGGATTACAAACCCAATTTAACTAGTTGAAGATTTATGCATTCGCTTTGTAAAAATGTGAATATTTTAGTCGCTGTTCTATGGCATAAATTAAAGTTAATGCTACCATTGATTGTTATGAAATAATCTGAAAATAAGCATGACTTGCCAAAGATAAAACCACAGTTTCGACTGTGAATCAGTTGTATTCATTTCATTTGACGGCGGGCAAAGTGCAAACGTTTTCCAGAATTCAAAGACACCAACTGCAAATTATAATTATCTGAAATCAGCAGAAAATGCAAACTTTTTTTAATTAAGAAGGTCTTCAAGTATAAATTAAGGGATTGCCCAGATGAATTCTTTGGAAACCGTTCTTGAGCAGCCGCCGCATTGTGGTTAAGCTGACGGTTCTTGTTTGGCTGGAGAACCTTGTTAAGCTCTTGACAGAGCCACTTAATAGATGACCAAGTCTTGGCCAGAACCGATGACATTCAAGCGAAGCCATTCGAGTCAAGGCAGCGCCGTCAACTGTTGCGATTCGCGATTGCGCAACAACTTGCAACGTGTGGCGCGCCGCAAGCTCTAAGCCAAGCTGCGCGTCGTCTAACGGCAATTAAAGTCTTTTCGATCGTTTTTTTTTTATTCGTATTTTTCTCGTTTTTTTTTATTTTTGACTAGTTGCTGGTTGTTGAGAATTCTTGAAGAATTTAGCCAGCTCGTTGTCTTTGACCGAGTTTTCTACAGCGCACAACTGGCAACTCGCACTTGGCTCTCAGTTTTCGAGCCTTTTTCGGGGCTATTCTCGAGGCCTTCTTGCGGGGTGCTGTGCTGGCCAAAGGAAACGTCTTGTATCAAGTTGGTTCTTAGCCTAGATGGACTCTTGTTATTGCAGCTGACAACGATGACTAACCGATATTTTACTCTTGGCAACAACGCCCAATCCTCTTTACGACCTGGCGAATGTAAATTGATGTTTTTCTTCTTTTTGTTTTTTTTTAGCGGCAGAGAACAGAATTCTTGATTGGTCAGTTTTTGACTCGACCCGTTTATTGTGAACTTTGATTTGAATACCACGCACTTCGCTGCTGAACGGATTTGATGGGTTGGATTAATGTGCAAATCTTGTTGTCGAAAGCGACTTCAGGGTATGCGATAGTCGTTCTTGTATGCTTTGTATTGTTTTTCATCCACTCAAGTTGACACACCGCTGATTGTACTTATGAAGACAATTTGCTGCTCTTAACCTGCTTTGTCCTCATGCAGGGTATTAAAGACAGCTCGAGAATGCCATGCATTAAAGAGGCTCGGCAAAACCCCGATAATCCGTATAAAATGTAGATAATAACGAGTCCTGCTGCTGGTGACAAAGTTGCTCACATATATATACTATAAATATTAATCAGTTTTGTTATGGATTGGAAGTGTATCCAGACTTTGCTTTTGATGTTCGTATTGTTGAGGTATTGTGGAGCCCATTCAATAGTGGATTAATGCAGTCTAATGAAATGTGTTTATCATATAAACTACAGTCAATTAGACGCAAATTGGTCGCATTGAATCACAGCTAATGGCTTTGCGATCTTGAGAGTATTTACAATTCGAGTTGCTTCTGCTACAATTCAGCCATCGGATCACATCACGTTGAATCGATATTGTGGCTGGTCGTAAATATCCATATTAATTTTGCAAATACGCTGGTGTTGGTGTTGGTGTTGTTGTCGTCGACAAGAATAAGCAGAATACGTTGATTTAGGAGAATGACTAAACAACAAAATCCATACAATAATAAAAGCCAAAACAAAAGCCAAAAAGCAAAAGCTAACATCCAAACAAGAAAATTTGCTTCTTTTTTTTTTTTTTTTTTGTTTTTTTGCCGCAGTAACGAGCCAAAGCAAATCTCCTATAAAAAAGAGCCCGCAAGGTCGACAGACACAACTCAAATACACACACGAATAAACCAATATGGAAATAAAAGAAACCCAAATTACAATAAAGCCAAAAATGTAGACTAAGTTGCCGCGAGAGAATGTTTGAGGTTCTTAGCAAAGACTAGCTCTAGAATAACGCAAAGTTGCGCAGCTCAGATAAATGTATTCCAAGTTATATATACATAAATATTTGTGTAATGGCATATCAAGGTTTTCGCTCGGCTCGTTTCCGATTTCCGAGTTGAGTATTTGTAATCAAAATGATTGCGAATGATTCGGTTACCGAATTGCATTCTCTCACTTGTGGTCCAGGGTATTCAATCTTTGTTACATAAAGTGCATCAATTGAATGTAGTAATTCTATTTGAATAGTTGCTTTTACTTAGAATTTGTTAGCAATGCCACAATATTGCGGTACAATGTATAAATGTCAGATTGTTATGGAGATACTTAAAATTTATATGACGTGGTTTTGACGGCATTCAAATTTTTGAAATCAATTCTAAAACAAGTAATAAAATTGTTTCCTAGAATGTTGACAAAGACTTGAATTGAAAATCATTTTAAAACATATTTGCTGCCAATAGAAAAATTAACAAGTAAGAAAGCTACAGTCGAGAGTGCTTGACCGTATGATACCCGCAACCCATTTCGAGAGAAAACAGAAAACTTAATTGAAATTTTAACAAAAAATATACCAAATATACTAAAACTTGTTTTTTGTATATATTTGAAAATAGCGAATAAAAATCCACAACACCGTTATGGTCACACTGTCAACTAAACAAACAAAGCGCGGGCAGCTGCAAGTGAATTTTGCATATAAAATTGATTCTTTAATAACTTCCTTGTTTTTCATTCGATCTCAACCAAATTCACAGCAATCATTGAGAATATAATTATTATTATGCATACCAAAATGCTCTAGGTCTATTATTACGGCTTTTACAGACTTTTAGGGGCGGAAAGAGGCTTGGCATCCAACCTTTGAAATAAACTTGATCTGCGTAGGACCTATAGGAGTACTGTCTCCAAATTTGGTAGCTCTAACTCTTATAGTCTCTGAGATCTAGGTGTTCATACAGACGGACAGACGGACAGACAGACAGACGGTCATGGCTATATCGTCTCGGCTGTTGACACTGATCAAGAATATATCTACTTTATGGGGTCGGAGATGCCTCCTTCTGCCTGTTACATACATTTTCTGTTGGCACTAAGTCATAATACCCTTCTACCCTATGGTTAGCGGGTATAAAAATTTACAATGACTAATGACGGCTTCTCGCCACAGGAGCAACATTCTGTCTTAGGGTCATTGCCATTGCCTACTTTGGTTATTTTACGCTTGAGTATTAAAATTAATACACAAAAAAAAACCAAGTTTAAAATTATGTGCTTCTTTTTGGTGTGCTATCTACTAGATGGGCTGAAAAGTAAGCTCCTTGGAAATGAAAAAAATTGTTTTTTTTTTTTTTTCTTCTTTTATATTCAATGTAGTTTCCTTTTAGGTCGATACACTTATTCCAGCGATTTTCTGACTTTTTTATCCCATCTGAAAAGTAATTCTCCGGAAGGTCTAAAATACTCCTAAACAGCATAGATAATTTCCTCTCGCGAGCTTAATTTTTTATTGATGAGCCATCTTTTGAGGTTTGGGAAGTGGTAATAGTCCGTGGGAGCCAAATCGTGTGAATAAGGTGCATGGGGAGACACTTGGAGTCCTAAATCGTTGATTTTAGCCATTTTTGTGAAACCATGGTTTTGGTCTGGAGTCAGCATACGCGGCAGCCAACGGCAGGATCAATTTTTCATGTGCAAAATCTCGCCCAAAATATGTCCTGTACGCTCAGTACTAATCCTTGCGGCCTCTGCTAGCTTGCGGACTTTCAATTTCCGATCAGCCAACACCATTTCATATATTTTTTGGACAATTTCCTGTGTAACTGCATTGGAGGTCCTGCCACTAAGGACTTCATCGGTAATGGAGTTTCGGCCACCACGAAACTCTCGATACTAATATTTCACGGTGTAATCTGAAGGAGCATGAGCCGCATAATATTTATCCAACTTTTGTTTAGTTTCCGTCGCTGTTTTGCCACTCAAAAAATAATATTTTATGAGGGAACGAAAATCGTTTTTTTCCATGGTCAAAATTATGTCAAACACGTCAACAAATATCACCTGTCAAAACAAAACTAAGGCCTGTATCGCGCTGAATTTTAACATGGATACCTAAATATGAATGGACTATAAGAATCGACAATCATTTTTGCGATAGCAGCGCATTTTGGTGGTCAAGGAGGTTACTTTTCAGCCCACCTAGTATGAGCCTACTTAATCATACTTATTTTAATAGGTTAGTCAAGTGAGTTAGAGTGGGAATTTTGCCTTACTGCGAGTTGAAATGTGATAAACTATGTTAAGTTGCCACTCAGTCAATCAGTTTGCCCGTCAGCTTTTGAATGAATTGTTTCTAACTCAAAACAATATTCCTACCTTCTGATTTGTAAAATATTTAAAATGGAAGTGAACTTGAAGTAAATTTTGAAATGGCAGCAGGCCGCTGACAACACAGATTGAGAAAATCATAGAGACAGCCGTCTCATTCAGTTTGTCGTTCCCAAAATCTCAAATCAGACATTCAATTGTGAGTGTTACACGTCCGTCTCTCTCTCGTCGTCATCTGAACATAACAACATGTCCGGCACCAGCAGTCCCCAGACTCTGCAGGAGTGCAGCAGTGAGGATAAGGATGCGTCCGCAACAAGTTCTGCCAGCCAGCACGTGGAGTTCGCAATGCATACCAATCAGTCGGAGTCGGCATCGGCATCGGCATCTGAGGCAATCGACGCACTGCCGGCAACCGAGCCAACGTTGGAGCTGCAGTCAGGCTCCTCCACAGCTGATGGCGTCTCGGAGCAGCTGGCCGAGGAGTTCGACGACAATCGCTGGGCTCGAGTGCTGCGCGTCCTTACCCGCTGCCTGATGTACTGCAGTGCTCGGGTTGCCGCCGGCTTTGGCCTGAGTCGTCAGCAGACGGCGTGGTACAAGCATTGCTGGGACAATCCTGGCCAGCGTCCGCGGGGCATGTACTTTTTGGAGGCACGCCAGGAGTTTGACGCATGCTCTGACGACGATGCCACCATGTGATTGGGTTGCTTTGCCTAGTTTGTTGGCATTTCCGTGCACAGCACACAGCGACGGTTGTTCAAACACAGTGTATAAACCAAACCCATCTAGCAATAACAATATCTCATTTACTCCCGCTCCCCACCTAAATCGTTTCCATTTCAATTTCAATTTCAATTTGATTTCCTCTCCGCCACACCCCAAAGACAAAAACATGTTTGGCATTCCAGTTTCAGGTTCAGTTTCAATTTGAGTGCGATATGAAGACTCCTCTTTCGTTTCAATGCCGTCGCCTTTAGATTTATTCTCTGTCAATAAACGAGACACATTAAGATTAACCGCTATGAATGGACTGTGACCACCCAAGAGAGAATATAAATTATGCATTTCAGATCGTTTTCTAATAACCTATGGCGATAGTTGCAACTGCATTTAATTGCATATAATTCCATCGTTTTTTCAATAATAATAAATGCATGTTTAGCCGGCTACACAAATATTCTACGCTTGATTCTACGAATTTCAATTAAAGCAAAGAGTATTTTTAGTTTAATTACACATTGCAGATAATTGCAGCATTGTTTACGTTAAAGTTGGATGAACAATTATTCGCATAATGCCCACAAATTATTATTGGCTTTATTTTGCAACTATTTCCTGCCTCTGTTTGGAGTTGATTGAGTGATTGATCGATTAACAAGCGTTAACAACTGAACTCAAAGTTCTTTCAACTCCAAGCTGTACAGATCTTCGATACATTCATGTTGATCTGGCAATTATTTTGATTTATTTTTTTGCTGATGGACTGATTGACGCACCATCACGTAATCTTATTCAAAACATGTCTCTCAACGGTGCTGGCAATCAATGAACTCGCTTCCTGAATTCTAACATTGTCCAACTACTTGAACTCCACAGTCATAATTATATTTGTTGACATCACTTCCAGTTTCGCTACGATTCGGTGCAGTTGCGAACAGCAAAGTCTTGGATCAAAGACATCAAATAATTGCACACTTTAAAGTGCTTTAGAGCTGAGCAAACAAATATAATTGTGTTGTGCCGCAGTCAATTGAATGGCAATTGTCAGACAATTGACAATGTTGAGTGCTGAATGCTAAGAGATGCGATCTTAACATTGCTCGCATAGCAATTATGCGTATTATAGGCGTATCGAAATAGAAATCGTAATCGCAATCGAAATGTTATTCAACCTGTGCGTTGAACCGAAACAGCTGTGTCATCGTTGGACAATCGATGAGTCGAAGCTTAGCAAATGCTTAAATATGTAAAAAAAACAATTGAATTGTCAAGTGCTGTAACTATTATATATATCTAGACGCTAATGCCTATGTAAGTCAAGGTCGCAACACATATTCAGAATTCTATGTGGCGATTAATGACGATTATGATAATACCCGTAGGCATGAGAACCGTTTGTAAATGCGAGAGGCTATAAGACCAGTTACAAGGTCACAAGTAGCTGGGGCTCTATGGGGAGAACCGGTCACTCAAAGTTCTGTAAAAGTCACGAAAAAATGAATATAAAAATGTGAAAAAAAAAAAAACGTGGAAACATTTCCGCTTGTTGGCAGTCAGACAATCATTAATTTTAATTTGAATGTGATGTTGTAATTTTCAAAGAGCCGTGCTTGATTATTATTAATCTTCCTCTTTTCTTCTCACTATTTTACAGGTGAGCAATCGAGGCGATCAAGCCTCAATTTAAACTTCTTAGCCATGAAATTCTTGAGAGTTGAAGCTGGTTTCTTGCTGGTAAGCCAAAGATCAAGTTCACTAGGTCTGGGTCAACTGGGTGGACTGTTGTGTGCGTTGTGCGAGTCTCTAACGGATTCGCATGCAAATGATAATTGAACACTATTATATATTGGATTATAACAAGTTTATTAACCTCTAAGTGGAACATAACGACCGAAAGGAAGTCCATGCAAACACTAACAAAGAATAACAAACTATAGTCATAATAATAGAGAGACAGAGAGACAGAGTCAGAGAGAGAGAGAGAGAGATAAGAGTTGAAGACGTCGCTGCAGACTTTGATACCGAGCATCACTTCCGTCAGCCATTGACCCAGTTGATCTTGGTTTTTGGTTCGTTTTCGCATTGCCAAATTTTGTTGGCTTTTGTTTCGAGTAGCGAAGGGCAATCGTTGGTGACATGTGGAATCAGCAGCAGTCGACATTTGTCTCTAGGGGCGTATACTTGATGTCTAGCATATGCTCTGTAAAAGTCAGCGAATGTTCAACAAGTGATAGTATTATTATAAATATTCATAAATCACTTTTCGCAGCATAAATCGTCTATGGGTCAATATATAGTCAATAGTCTAACTATTGCTAAGTGCTCTGCTGTTTGCTCAGGGCACAACAAATCACACTGCATATCAAAACAGGTAAATCACTTCAGCACCCGATCCGATACGATGCGACCTTCAACCGGTTGGTTCAATGGCCAACGATCCGTTACGCGTTTGTAAGAAAAAAGTTGTGCGTTAGCTGTAAAATCGTTAAGTTGGTCAGCGTCTGGCAATTAGCTAATCATCGAATTAACATATTTTCTTTCCTAGCTTGAGTTGATAATTAGAATTGGCTTTGGTTTTATTACTATTAGTCGCATTTTTTTTTGGTTTTGTTTT
The DNA here is from genome assembly GCA_035045625.1 of Drosophila formosana. Lineage (NCBI taxonomy): Eukaryota > Metazoa > Arthropoda > Insecta > Diptera > Drosophilidae > Drosophila > Drosophila formosana. The sequence goes on along the minus strand of JAWNOW010000844.1, from coordinate 168,233 downwards.
TTCTTGGGTTCTATTCGAGAATTATGGGGCAGGGTCTTATCGTTTAACACATTGTGTGTGGCTTTTGGGGGCTGTTTTGAAATTCGGAAACGTTTCCGGTCTTTGCTCGGAAAAGTACTCAATGCAATTTGCATAGATTAGTCAGATCTGTTCGATCGGTTAGTCACTGGCATCACTGTGTCAATTAAAATCAAAAATTTCCGGCTTCCGATCGAATTGGACGTGAAAATTGTCTGCGAAGGCCATTAAGCAGCTCTTAAGATGATTTATGACCAAATTGCTGGGCGTTGTTCGGTTCGACGATGTCTTCTAGTCAAGTTCAAAGTTGAATTTATCGTCTCTGCGCCCTTCGTCAATGCTTTTTGAACTGTCCATTCGACTCGATACCAACGAACGTTTGTTGGTCTCTGTGTCAGTCCAGTTGTTAGGCTATTCATCCATTGGCCTGCCTGTCAGCTATCATAAATTTTATGAAATTTAATCTAATTTGCATTTGCGTGTTTCGTTTGTAGCTGGCAAGGCATTTAATAGCTGCGCCTAGCCATTAGGCAATATGTTTGACTCCATCCACTAGAGATGGGCGTATGCTTCGTATACTTGACATTTCTATTACACTTGTACATGCAAAGTCTGCATAAATGCAAATTACTGCACTACATTATTGATAAACATGTTAATAGTAGTTTTTTGTTGTCTGAAATTGTGCTGAGCAATTAATAAATATTTTCAGCTTGACATCAGTTGAAATATATATTAAATATGTATGTATTTCTTCGTTATCTAAAGTTTAGTAAACAAATTATTACACATTTTTCAGAACTATTATAATAGATAATAATATTTTAAATTGCGCTGAGCAATTAATAAACATTTTCAGCTTGCCACAATTGAATTCAATTCGAATGTGTATGAAAACTGTTAAATATTTTATAATTGATATTTTATTTTCTTTTATAATTACTATAATATATGATAATCATTTAAATTTTTATCGAATATATTCAACCATCAATTGCAGAATCCTGAACAACACAACTATGTTGCCAAACTATAAATAAAACATGTAAATGTTTTTTTTAAGGTGGCTTAGAATCAATATTCATAGTTTAGCTCAATATAATTTACTTGCGTGGAATAGATTTAGCTAACTAACGTTAGTTATATCACATAATAGTTGCAATCAATTCGCGTTCGCTCACGTTCGTTAAGCTGCTATTCATTCTGGCCGAGCTGAATTCAAATAGGGACAGCTCTCAAAGTCCCTTGCCTTCCGCCCAATTAGGTCATGACGCACATTAAGCATATATCCAACCAACCTCTCCCCAAGCCCCTGTTTATTTGCCCCAATTCATCGTTTGCACTCCAATCAACATACTCAAGTTTCGGTCGGCTGATGTCATCTCTAAGACAACGCCCAACGTTGATGTGTGTGTTTTGTGTTTTGTGTTGCCTGCTTTTAGGCCGTTGACATAAAATGTCGCCTTAGTTGCTGGAAACAATTTTAGCGGCAAATTAATTCAATTTATTAAATAGATTTTCTGTGTGAATATGCTTTGTATAAATAATATGTGCGAATGCTGCTTACGAAATAGTCAAAGATTACGTTTAAACAATTTGCAACTAGATTATAAATTAAATCTACGCGTAGACGCAAACAAAAAAAAACACGTATTCGATTAAAATTAGAATAAAATACATTAAAACTAGCATTAAATGTAATAGTTGTGATTGTGGGAGGGGCGGTGGAGGGGCAACAAAAACAACAATAATAACTACGATTAGTTAACTAAGAGTATAGAAGATATACATACATAACTATGACTCGATTTTCATGCTGTTGCCATTTTACATAACTTGAGATTTCTTGCAAGTCTGGGAAAGTGATTGTTTGTTGTTGTTGTTGTTGTGTTGTTGTCTTGTCTGGTGTGTAACGAAGCAAACAGTACAAACTGTTGTGTTGTGGCTTTTTGCTTATCTCGAAAAAGTAAGCTTTAAACAATGGCAAACACTGTCTATACGTCCGTCTGTCTGTCTGTCGGTCTTTCTCTTGGCTTGTTTCATGGTCTGTGTCCGATTGGAGTTTATGTTAAAGCTAGTTGACCCCTGAGCACCCCTGGCCAATGTCATCGGACTTTAGCTAACTCTTTGTGACTGTTTCTGTTTCTGCTGCTGCTGCTGCTGCTGTCAGCGTTATGTTGCTGCTGCTGCTGCCAGCAATATCTCGACTGCTGCTGCTGTTCGTTATGCTTATGCTGTGGCTGCTGCTCGAGGCAGCTGCCTCGACGTCGACGTCGTGGTGAACGTCGCGCCGCTTCACCTTGTACTCGGGATTCTTGAGCCAATCCTCCTTGATCAGATCGGCGCCCTTCTCGGCAATCATGATGACGGGCGCATTGGTGTTGCCGCTGCTGATCGTCGGCATAATGCTGGCGTCAATCACGCGCAGCCCCCGCACTCCGTAGACGCGCAAGCGGGGATCGACGACCGCCTCGGGATCCCAGGAGGGTCCCATCTTGGCCGTGCCGCACGGATGGTATATGGTCATCGAGATGGTGCGCACCTGGCACTCCAGATACGCGTCGGACAGAAACTTGTGCTGCTTGCAGTTGGGCAACGGTTTGCGCCACAGTCGCGACCCAAACTGCTTGAAGACTTCCGCCTCGGCGACGCGCAGCGCGATCTTGGCGCCCTCCACCAGCGTCTTGGCGTCGAGCGGATCGTCAAAGTAGTTGGCATTGATGAGCGGGTAGTGAAAGGGATTTGCGGAACGCAGACGCACGCTGCCCCGGGAACGGGGACGCAGCAGCAGCGGCATGATCGTCCAGCTGTCCTTGTTGGCAATGGGATGATAGACCTCCTGGTAGACGGACTCCTTCAGGCCCATCACCTTCTTGACGCGCGCCCCGTTGTCCGAATTAATCGAAGCGGGCGCCATGTGGAACTGGATGTCCGGCCAGTCGATGCTGCGATTCGAGTACGGCGTGTGCACAAAGGCCAGACCCTCCACGCCGCCCAGCGTCGTCATCGGGCCGCGTTCGCGCAGCACATACTGGAAGGTGACGGCCGTGGGGTTGAAGCGATCCTGCACAATGGCCACGGGCTTGTCCACGAGGAACGTGAGGCCGCCCATGCCCACGTGATCCTGCATGTTCTCGCCGACGGGCAGATCCTGCATCACCTTGATGCCGTGCTTCTCGAGCTGCTTGCGCGGCCCCAGGCCCGACAGCATCATCAGCTGCGGCGTGTTGATGGCGCCCGCCGACAGGATGACCTCACGGCGTGCTTGGATCCGATAGACCTTGCCGTGCTTCACAAACTCGACGGCCTGGGCGCGCATCGTGCCCGGCTCGATGATGACGCGCGTCACATGCGAGTTCATCGACAGATGGAAGTTGGCGCGCTGCCGGATGGGACGCAGAAAGGCCTTGGCCGTGGAGCAGCGCGAGCCCCGTCGGATGGTGCCCTGGGCGATCATGAAGCCCGCCTGCTGGGCGCCATTGATGTCCCGATTGTCGTAGCCCAGCTGCGTGCCCGCCTCCACAAAGGCGGCGACGAGGGGCGTGTGCCAGGGCGACTCCTGGACGGTCAGCAGTCCGCCGCGGCCATGGTAGGCGGTCTTGGCGAGGTAGGGATTGCGATTGTCCTCGGACTTCTTGAAGTAGTGCAGCACCTGGTCGTAGTCCCAGCCGGTGTTGCCGAGCGCCGCCCAGTGGTCGTAGTCGTGGCGATTGCCGCGCACATACAGCATGTAGTTGAGCACCGAGGAGCCGCCAAGGACGCGACCTCGCGGCCAATTGCAGCGATTGTTCTGCATGCCCAGGCACGCCTTGGTCGATGGCTCCGTCTTGTAGGCCCAGTCCAGTTTGCTCAGCTGCAGATACGCGGCCAGCGACGGCACATCCGAGATCTCGTTCTCATCTGGCCCCGCCTCGATCAGCAGCACCTTCCACTTGCGCACCTCGCTCAGCCGATTCGCCACCACCGCCCCCGCCGATCCGCTGCCCACCACAATGAAATCGTACTCGGGATAGAGGTTCAGCTGGTCCAGGGGTCGCGACTCCGGATCGACGGCGTCGTAGCGATAGTACGTGATGGCGGCCAGCATCAGCGGGATCAGCCACAGACCGGTGGTGACCACGCCGAACGTCGACTTGATCACCGTCGTTATGAACAGCAAGTTGAGCACCATCTTCAATGGACTCCACTTGATTACACTCAGTTGATGAATCGAACGTGCTCTGGGCTCTTCTTATTAATCTTTATCTTTATTTTATTTTTTTTATTGGTTTTTTCTGTCTTCCACTCGCTGGCTGTCTGTCTAGCGTTTCTTTCTCTTGTGCATGGCGTGGCCACTTGTTTCCTGGTTTTTGTTCTTGCTCCTCTCCAACACGTGCCCAGCTGCAAAGAATAAAACTTATTAGTTCACAATACTCAGAAGGACAGCAAATAATTGAACTTTAATTATCTAAAAGCATTCTTCCATTCGACGATTTAGATTGTTATCGCAAGTATATTACTTTCGTGTTGTGTGTGGAAAGTATCTTCAGTCAGCCGCATTATAGTTTATAGTCTGTCATAATAATAAAAACCTTAATGGCAACATTATTTGTAATCTGCCACCAGGAAGAAGTTCACTAAGACGACAATTCGCTACTTAAATAACTTATTTGCACAATTGCAATATAAAGTCCTAAAATTAGGTTTTATATTCCAAGTAAATGCGTTACTTAATTGCCACTCGTATTGTTAATCTTCTTTCTTTGTCTTTGATACAATCGCTTTATTTAGAATGAATTGATGAATTGAACCGATTGCACAGTAGTATTGTCGAGACAAGCTTTAATTTTAATGCAATTGTTTATATTAGCATGATTAGTTTAGCAATGATAGTCAGATACGCATGCGATATAGATAACTATCAGATGCGCGACACGACATATCGAATGTTGCCAAAGTAAATAGATTAAATATTCCATTTTGACTTTCATTGAATTATAACTATTAGGAAAACACAATTATTAACGAAACAATGATTAAATGCATTTCAACAGTAAATGCTCTTTTTCTACCCTCTTCGAGGGGTAATATGGTTTGGTACAAATATATGTAACAAGTAAAATGAGGCATATATTATATATATGTATATTCTTGGTCTGTCTGTCTGTCTTTCTCAGAGACTAGAAGAAATACTAGGATCACCAAATTTGGTATTTAGTTTCCTGTATTCATTACGCAGATGAAGTTTATTGTACAACTGTTATGCGTGATGGGCACAGGGTATCGCGTAGTCGAGTACACTTGACTAGAGCGTTTCCACTGTTTGTACTATGAGCTTAAAAAATGTTGAGCGAAACTTATTTGATGCCTGTCGTGACAACAGCTGAAGTACTCTCTGCTCAATGAGCCACTGTCTGCAGTATCGATTGTATGTCCATCTATCTGTCTGTCCATCTGTCTGTCTGTCTGTCTGCGTGGTGCTATTGAAGCGATTGCTGTTGTGTTTACCGTTGCACTGGCGACCTCAATAAGCACTCGGCATTATTGTGATATTCAGTTCAATTCCATTATACGATTGCATTTTGAAAACTCTGCAGCAACAACAAATGGTTGCATCAGAGTGAAACCCCCTGACGACGAACTAAGCTCAACTCTCCCCCCCCCAATCCAACATCCCCGCATCCCCCTCATTTAGCCACAGTGGGCTAAAGGGCCATTGGCGCTTGGCGGCGACCTTGACGCGATTGCGGCCAATATCGTTAAGTGTTGAAAAGCCAGCGATGACGCGATGGCTTATAATGAATGTGAGGCACGCAAAATGCCGTTCAGCTGCATTACAACAACAATAACAATAGAAAGAGATGGCAGAGCGTCGTCTTTGGCTGTTATTGTTGCTTGTCTTTCGAATCGTCGTCGTCGGCCCATTCGTTTTGTTTTTTTTTATTACAATATCTACAAGCTCTCTCTGATGTAATAGCTGCCAAATTGTTTATTATTGTTACCGATGTTGTTGCTGGCTTATAATTGGCGCGCTCGATTGGTAAATCGACAAATCTACATACGAAATGTTTTGTCTATTTGTTTATCGAGCGAGCATAATTCATTTGCCTTGTCACTCGATCAGCCGTTAAACTCCCGGACCAAAAAGCCGCTGTTGTCACCGTCTTGTTGCTGCTGTTGTTGTTGTTAACGTCGTTGCCGGTTGTTGTTGCTGGTGGCTTGTTATCGTGCGGGTGTTGAAACGTGTCGCTTGCCTGTCTGTCCAGTTTACCGCTAAGCTCAGCTCTGGTTTGGCCAGCATTACGGCACAGTGGGTGAGAAAAGTCGACTGCCGAGTGCCGAGTGCCGAGTGGCAAATTTATGCAGCACGTGCGTGAATCATGCACCACCTGAGAAACTACCTGCCCATTGTATAGATAAATCCCTCGAAATGCCTTTTGATGATCACGCCAGGAAGTGCGATCGAGTTATCTTATCCGATCTTCATGAATTTATTAGTTATCATACGGTGCGCAGCTTTTGACTTAATTTGGCAATCTGGTGAAATTACAAGCTGCTTTTTACCGCTTGACGAGGTGTTGCAAAGCCTACGACAACAATGCGAACATAACAACATAAAGCAACCGAAAGACAAAGCAAATGAAGTCTTGATCGAACCCATATCGAAAGCCATTGAAACACACTTGTCGTCGAGGAGGCGCGATTTTGATCGTGATAGGCTCTACAGAAAGGGTATCGCTTACGAAACGTACGTAATACTGACAACACTTGGCGAAAGATCTTGAAACTGATATTGATATGACAATTAATTGGGGAGTGAGCTCAAAACTTAAGTATTTATTAATTATTTATTATATTTTGCATATTCAGGAATTTGAATTCGAAATGAATTTCAATTTATGGATTAAATAACACGGAAGAAATTTCAAATGAATTTGTTTCTAACGAATTTAGAATTCATTTTCAATTGAAATATTCAACTTTTTTTCGGAATTGAAACTTGGGATTTTTCTTGAATTGCAGTTAAATCGAAAGATCGATAAACTCAAGCTATTCACAGGGTATTGCATAGTCGACCAATTGATGCGTTGATCGTGCGAATTGCGGCTGGATTTTTGGTATTTTTGTTTTGCCGCTCGACTGGGCGCAAGTGAAAGGCCAAAGGCTGCCAGAAAGGCTCAAACGGTTGCCACACAGCTCAGCAGTGTGCCACAGTCGGTGGCATGCAACCGAAACTAAAGCTGAAACTGGGAGCAAAATGCGCACGCATTTCTCAAACGGATTCAGTTGCTGTTGTTGCTGTTGTGCCAAAAATAAAAGGCAGCAACAACGAAAATATATATGAGTACAAAATGTCGAAAAATAACGCAGAAAAAGCAACAAAAAACAAACAGCAGCAATGACAGCAACAACAACGAAAAAGTTGCTTGAAATTGGGTCAGCGGCAAACGAGTTTAGTGAGGCGGCTAAAGACGGCGACTGGATATTGGGGCATGGTCGTGGCAGCGACAGCGAGAGGGGGGCGGAGGGCAGGGGTTGGGGCATGACTGTGGCCTGGCCTGGCTGTTGGAGGTGCTGTGTTGTTGCTGCGACAGGCAAACCAGTTGCCTCGACCATTGTTGCCTGCTTTCCCAACCAACTGACAGAGTGTGCGAGTGTGTGTGTGTGTTTGTGTATAAATGTGTGTGTGTGTGTGTGTGTGTGTGGCCAAGTCAATTAGCAATTGACTTCCTGGGCTTCCCTGGCTGTTGAAGGCCAGGCGGCCAAAAGCGTTGCTGGCGTCACAGCAAATGTCAAGTTTAAATGTCGCACACACACACAGACACAGACACAGCACACCCACACACACACACACACACACACACTGGCACACACAGTCAACTACTTGACAATGGCAACAAAAGTGTTGTGCGCAATTAAAGTGATTTTGTGCGTTAATTTGGTGTAAACAAACTGAGCTCTCTCAGCTTGTTGGCCATAAGGCCAAAGTCAATGGCCAGCACAGCGAACATAATGATGACCATGCTGACAATGATGATGATGTTGGTTGTTGGTGCTGGGTTGTAGGTTGAGGGTTCGTCGTGTGTGTTGCCTGCCTAGTGTCAGTCACCTTGGCAGGCGTCAAGCGGCAATTGAAACAGCAATCAGTTCAGCCTGCCAGCAACTTGGCACTTGGCGTGTCACGCGGGTTCAATGTGCCAATGCGACAACAGCAACAGCAACAGCAACAGCCACAAATCAACAATAATTATGCAGTTGATTAAATCAACGGCTGAATGCGTAGCGGCAAATCGATAGTGTTGCTGTTGTTTACCTGCAACAACACCCCATTTAATTGCAACTGCAAATGCAATATGTGCGCAATGGTTGCCGTTGTGCCTGCTGTTGCAAGTATGTGTCCTAAGTCTTTGGCGTTCGCGGCGCGTGAAGTTCAGCAACACACAAAACACAGAATGCACAACAGCAACCGCAATGAGCAATGAGCAATGAGCAACAGCTTGCCACAAATTTGATTTGTTTGTTTTGTGTTTACGCCGCTCTGACAATGCTTTTGATGAGTTTGTTGCACGCTGCAGAACTGTTGTTAATCCAAGCATGCGCAATCAGAGCTGCAGTTGTTGCTTCGCTAGCCATTGCTGTTGTCTGTAGCCTAGTTATCCAAAGCTAATGTTTTTGCTTTTCCTTTTTGCCACTTGTCTGCGTTGCAGCTTTGTTGTGGGCGATTGCGAAATGTTGCCGCTGGCAATGTTTCTGTTGTTGCACTTGAGTGCCTTTTCATTTGGCAAGCGTTAAGCACATGGGCTCGTGAAGGGTGCTCCTAACTGTGGTGCCTGCAATGTCAACAAGTCCAGTCGCTGCAACTGTTGTTGCAACTGTTGCTGTTGCTGTTGCAGCTGTCCCTCCGTGTGCAGCGGAAGTAATCAGGCTTTTTGTTGGTCAGGGTTTTCACTTTGATTTCATTTGCTTTCACATGCATGCACAGACACAGACACAGACACACATTAACAACATTAAATTCGATCACAGAGACTATTTACTTATCGATTAATCGCTGGCTTACTTGCAATTCTAACGCGCACACAATTCGGATGAAGGGCAAAGCGTCGCTCTCTCTCTCTCTCTTTTGGAAGTGTCCTGCACGCACCAGCACACACACAATAAAAAAAAAAGAAGATGCTTAGAAGCTTATCGCTTATCGATAATCGCAATCGCTAATCGCTGTGGGAAGCGCTGCGTCCGTGCGGCTGCGTTGCACGTTTTCAACTGAACTCAAAGCTGAACGCGAAATCCATGCAAACGGGCAAACCGCGACGAGCGCCAGCATCGCCGACTCTTTGGCAACAACAGCCGCAGCAGCAGCGGCGCCAGCAGCAACAATTGCTACGAAAACGACAACAACAGCAACACGGCAAACAAACAACAACAGCAACTAGCATGGCAAATGGTTGGGGAGCGAGCAGCTGTTGCATATTATTGGCACATCGGCATCGAACCTGTTTGCACACACCGCAACGGACGCAACATGTTCGATGCGCTGATAACACACACAAGGCGAGCACGCGGTCATACAAAGCTAGCCTCGAACGCATCGGCAAGGATGGCAAAAGGGGGAGCGAGCGAGCGAGACAGAACGATAGTTGCTGCCAAGAATGTCAGTTGGAGGTTAAGGTGCAGTCGATGAAGTAGTGAAAGACAAAGAGAGAGAGAGAGAGAGAGAGAGAGAGAGAGACAGAGACAGAGATTGAGAGCAGCTTCGACTGAAAATATATTTACAATAATTTGCTGAACAAATTACTTGATCACTTGATCATTTTGTTAAATGCATTATGTTCAATAAAATATAGGAAAAGTGTAAGATAAAGATACATGATAAGCACCTGTGAAGTAGAGAGCAAGAAAAGAAAAAAAGAAACTTGTTTTAATCTCTAGAATTTAGTAAAGATCTGAAGATTATGTTGAGAAGATGCTGATGAACGAGCGAAAAATTGGGAACAACAAAGAAGCGAGTTGAACTGCTAAGCAACTTGATGGGGAAGAAAATTTAGCAGCAAGGTCAAGCAGAAAAGTGTGCAAAAGAAAAAATGTGATCATGCTGAAATATAAATTTAGTTAACAACAAAATATATGTATGTATAAACATGTTTCTCCCTGTATTTCTTCATTTCTTCCTTTCGCTCTGTATCACAATATATTTAAAAAAGAATGCCTAGAAATATAACGTATACGCAGCATCTGAAATGCCGAGTAACTTGGCGTTAGAAGAAACATTACGGACTAAGTACAACGTGTTAATTAGTTAATGTTGCCCCAAAATAGCGGTAGCACAGTTGATGCTGCCGCTGATTGTTGTCGTTGTCGTAGTTACTGTTCGTGTTGTTGCATGACCGCATTCCGCGAATTACACACGCATTCCCATTTCAGCTCTCCCAGCTGAAATGTGTGTGAATTAAAGCTCGATTGTTGAATACCCTGTAACAATTCAGCAATTGAAACTTGTTCCAATTAAATGAAGATCAACGATTGCCATAAAGCAACGTTTAACAATGTAAATCAACAATCAGGCAGTTCGCTATATCCCTTATGAGACGTGTTTGCTTATTGCAGAGTATAATGAGAAATAAAGTTATTAAATGACTAACATTTGCCAGAACTAAAATTTGAATAATTTGCGCATTTATTTTGTGCATGCAACTGCAACTGGACGAGCTGCCAAACAACAACAACAACAACAACCGGCGACAAACTAGCAACATGGTGGCAAGTTGCTGGCAGGCAATCGCAGAAATGTTTTAGTGTTGCTGTTTTGTCAACGTGTTGCTATCATTTATGTAATCATGAGCAAAATACGAAAAACGCAACAGCTGAAGATTTAGTTGTGCTGTTGAAATATTTGGCTGTTTCTTGTTGTTGCTGCTCTCGTTGGGTGTTAATGTGCAATTAGCGCAGACTGGGGAAAGGAAGAAAGAGAGAGAGAGGGAGAGGGCTGGCAAGTGGGAGTCGGTTCCAAGCACCGACAAAATGGCAAAATCCATTTTCGTTGATGGAGCAAAAATGAAATGCGACCGTCCTCAACGCCAAAACAAAACAACAAACGAGGGAAATATAAAAACAAGAAGGAATCGCAGCAAAAGCAACATGACGACAACGTGATGCTCTAACGCAGCAGTTGTAAAGCTGAAATCTTGGAAATGAAATCTCAGATATTTATCTCAATTAGCAACAAATCAAAATAAACAAAGAGCTGTGAAGACTGTTGTTACCAAATTTAATAGTTCTAGATGTCGACAGTCTTTCAGATCAGACAGATATCATATAATTCACATCCACATGGAATGTGTCGCCTCTGTATTCCTTCAGACTTTCCTAATGTAGCACATTTCATGTAGAACTTAAAGTACTCGCTGCAGCCAAGCGAAGGGTATTGGCCAAACTGAAACTTTCGCTTTCTGAGCGGCGACAGGAAGCGAACTTCGAAGCTGGTTGCAGTTTTTGGCTCCGCTTGCAACCGCTTCCAATTAATGACCAGTTAAACAGTTAGCTGCGACTAAGGGCAGGTACCCAGAGCCGACAAACTGACATGGCGACAGACTGCGCCGGCCTACGTGAGTCCAATCAAGTGGCCCACAGACAGGCCGACACCTTACCCTTTCCGGCTCCGCCTCCGCCTCCTTCGCCCTCACCTCCTCGAGCATGACATAAGCATTTCCATCGAACTGCTCAAATATGTACGTATGTATTTTTTTTTTTTTTTGTTTTTTTGACAATAGCGCGCAACTGCTTCCCAGATTCCTCAGCCAAATCAGCAGCCAAGCTCCCCCTCTAAAAATTACATGTCTTATGCCTTTCCCTCTCTCGCCTCTGGCCACGCCTTTGCCTCGCTTCGGTTCGGTTTGGTTTGGTTCGGTTCGGTACGGCTTGATTCGGGCGGCATAATTGACCGAAATTAAGCAGACATTATTCAATTTCGTGCTCAGCTTTTGCCGGCATCGTTTTGGCTTTGGATTTGGCTTTAGTTTCGGCTTCAGCTTCAGCTTTTGCTTTTGGTTTTTACCCGCTGGCCTGGCTGCAGCAATGCCGAATGCCGAGCGCCGTTTGGATCGTCAAATGTGTTCGACATCACGTCGACACATGTAGCTTCGACTGTTGCGGCATTTATGGGATAGTCATGGACAGGAATTGTATATAGATTTGTTTTTTGAATTTGCTCCAACCGCAAAGACGCAAACACAGCACTTGGCTGAGGGCTTTGCTTATGAAAGTCAGGGATACATTTTTGAGACCTGTTCACCATCTGTCTGTCCTTTTCATTTATGCAAAGTAGCTGTATACGTTTATTTTGATATTTCTACTACCGTATCTGATGCATTGTTTTAGGGATTTAGTTAGCGGACTCCATAAGTGTATCTATCTTTACATTTTCTCAGCAAGTGCTGCAATATCTTCTGCTATTGTATTTATTTCGGCATTGTTTTAGGGATTTAGCTAGCGAGCTCGATAGGTTTATTTTTCTGCAAGTTCTGCATGATTTTCTGTTAACTGATAAGTCCTTTGTCATTTGTAGCATTTATTTTACTATAAATTCCAATACATTAATTTTTGGAGATTTAGCTACCAAATCAATAAGTTTCTCTTTCATAGTTTATTTACAGTATAATCTGTAGTATTTATTTCTGTTTTAACTCCAATTTCTGATGCATTGTTTGCAAAAGCTTAAACTATCATATTCAAATTGTTATTGGGTAATATTTATTAGGAAAATGGTAATGTCGAAACTGATTGTAAATTTGCTTCTTCGCTTCGCACTCGTTAAACAGAATTTTAGCACCAACTTGGCCAAATGAGTCCCTGTTTTGTGGCAGTTTTGATTTGTTTGCGTCGCTTGTTATGCGCTGTGCTCTGCTGAGGGTTGGCTTTGTGAAGCATTTTATGGACTTGCAACACACTCACTGGCTTACCACATCGTGTGCTGTAACATTTCGCTCACTGTTGATCCTCACAGCCGAGCGCGAAAGAAGACGGTTAAAACGATGAAAGAAAAAAGAGAAAAAAACCCACGCCCAACTCAACTTGCAACACACGTACATATTTATGTGTGGTAGACATAAACCGCCAGTCAAACGGGCCATCTTCAAGCGAAAACAAACCAAACAACGTGTAACCAACATCAAAATGTGTCAATTGCTGTCTTTCGTTCCCAGCTCAGTCTCTCAGTCTCTCAGTCTGTCTGTTGTGTTGCATTGTTTTCATCTCTCTCGTGGTCAGCCTCTCAGTCGATTAATGACCCAAATTCGTGGCCGCACTGACCACAGACACTTTGCGCACACAATTTGCCGTCTATGTCATCATCATTGCCATCCCCATGACAATGATGATCATCATCATTATCGTTGTTATCGTCAGCTTCATCGGTCTCATCTTCATCGGTTAGTTTGTTATGTTTACTCTTTGGCTATTTGATATTTGCAGCAACTGCTGCTGCTGTTGTTGCTTCTTTCGCATAACACTTTCCATTTCATTGGACTCACGTACGCCGTCGCCCTCGCCGTCGTCGTCATCGTCGTCGTTTCGCTTAGCGAAGCTAAGCTAAGAGTCTGCCCTGCGTATTGGCTATGACTTGGCATTTCGTTTAAATCAAATCAAATATTTACTTAAGGTTTTTTCTTCACTCTACTCTACCTTTACCTTTTTTCGGGTGTCTGGCTAAAGGGTCTTATATAAGACACGCCTTGGGTGGTTTATGACCAACGACCAACCAGCTCAACAGTTTGTTTTATGGGTGCACGCAACGCAAAGCCGCAAGTGCGCGCGAATTGCAGATTGTGAATTTGCTGTTCGAATTGGGAAATGAGTCGATGCGACCTGCAACTGAAATTGGTCAACCAGTCAATTGGGCCAATCGCTCCATCATATTGATCGATGCCATTAGCTGTCGCCCGCTAACCATGCGTCTAACTAACGGTCGCGACACCTACGAAATAAAACGTGCGCCCTGCCAAAAATGTCGCTCGCGAATGCGCAACTAACTTTAACCTTGGCACAGTTGGAGAGCGACAACATCAAGAGAGCAGCAACTGTTTTCGTTTTCGTTTAGCGTTTAGCGTTTTGCGTTTGTGGCCTAATCAGGAAATGATCGGCTTGCCACGCCCACACGCCCATTACGATAAATTGCACGATGATTTCGTTTGATTGCTCGTCAAATTTGATTGTTTGACATTTGGCCAGGCTTTCAATTTCGTCGAACAGCGGAAGCGATCGCCGCACAATTGGTCACGTATACGTAACGTCGGGTTCGTGTATTCGCTGAGCTGTGCGAATTCAAAAAAAAAACGTTGCATACCCTCAGGCTGCAGGGGAAAATGGAAAAACGTGCAGCGAGTTTGTTGGTTGTGATCTAGGCTACAGTTAACGTATGTTTTTATTTCATTAGCAACTACAATCGAGTAAAATACATAGGTTATTTAGCAATAATATCAATAAATAGCAGTAGTTGTATAAATATTTAACAGAACAATATAAAATCATATACCCTAACAAATCTGTCTCTGCTGCGGCCACAATAACATCATGCACACACAAAAAAAAAAAAACAAAACGCACAAAAAAAAGCCAGTAATAATAATTGAATACACACACATGTTGACTAGTTGATGATGATAATGTGCGGGCAGACAGACAGAACAAAGTTGCGTTAACGTTAACCAGCTGCAGCTGCAGCGGGAACTGGAACTGGGGCACGACGCATGCCCCAATCCTCCTTGATCAGATCGGAGGCCTTCTCGCCAATGGCAATGACGCCCGCATTCGGATTGCCATTGACTATGGTGGGCATAATGCTGGCATCGGCCACTCGCAGCCCCGTCACGCCGTAAACGCGCAGCCGGGGATCGACCACGGCCATGGGATCGGAGGCGGGTCCCATGCGGCAGGTGCCCGACGGATGGTAGATGGTGAACGTGAACTGCTTGATGCAGCAGGCCCAGTACTCGTCCGACTCGAACTGATGCTGCCGACAGCCCGGCAACGGGATGTTGTGCAGCCGCGACCCGAAGCGCTGAAAGGCCTGCGAATTGGACACATTAATGGCCAGCTTGATGCCCTCGACAAGCACATCGACATCGATCTGGTGGGCGAAGTAGTTGGGTATTATTTTGGGCGGTTGCGTCGGATTGCGCGAATTGAGACGCACAAAGCCGGTGCTCTTGGGCCGCAACAGCAGCGGCAGTATCGACCACGTTTCGCTCTGCTGCAGCGGCTTGTAGACCGTGTTGTAGAAACCGTCGCGCAGATTGAGAATTTTGCGAATCTGCTCGCCAGCGTCCGAGGCAATGGAGCTGGGCAGGAAGTGGAACTGAATGTCGGGCCAATCCTCGGCGGGATCCTGGTACTTGGTGTTGAGGAAGGCGACGCCCTCAACGCCCGAGAACGACATGGGACCGCGTTCCCGCAGTATGTACTCCATGGCCACGGGTATCGTTTGGAAGCGCGAGCGGGTCACGGTGAGCGGGGCATCGATGACAAACGTGAGGCCGCCGAGGCCCACATGATCCTGCATATTGTTGCCCACGGGCAGATCCGAGATGACGGGTATGTTGTGCTCGCCCAGATGATCGGCCAGTCCGATGCCGCTCAGCATCAGCAGCTTGGGCGTGTTGAGCGCTCCGGCACTGAGCACCACCTCGTTGCGAGCATGCACCACCTGCGGCCGGCCGTTCTTGATGAACTCCACGCCCATGGCCCGCTTCGTCTTGGGATCGATGAGCACTCGCGTGGCCTCCGCGTGCAGCAGGACGTCGAGATTCTTGCGCAGCCGCACGGGCCGAATGAAGGCCTTGCCGGTGCTGCAGCGCGAGCCTCGTCGGATGGTGCTCTGGGTGAGCATAAAGCCCGTCTGCTTGGCCCCATTGATGTCGCGGTTCTCGTAGCCCATCTCCATGCCCGCCTGCAGGAAGGCGATCGAGAGCGGCGTGCGCCACGGCGACTCCTGCACGGTCAGGTAGCCGCCCGTCTCGTGGTAGTTGGTCGAGGCCAAGTAGGGATTGCGCACATCCTCCGACTTGAGAAAGTACTTCAGCATGTTCGCGTAGTCCCAGCCGGGGTTGCCCAGTGCCGCCCAGTGGTTGAAGTCGTTCTTGGAGCCGCGCACATAGACCATGGCATTCAGCACCGAGCTGCCGCCGAGCACCTTGCCGCGCGGCCAGTTGCAGCGATCGCCCTTCATCGCCTGGCAGTATTTGCCTGGCGCCGGTATCGTCTGGTATTTCCAGTCCAAGTCCGTCAGCTGGATGTAGCCAGCGAGCGCCGGCACATCCGAGATCTCGGTCTCGTCGCCGCCCGCCTCCAGCAGCAGCACCGACCAGTTGCGCACCTCGCTCAAGCGGTTCGCGATCACGGCGCCCGCCGACCCGCCTCCAACCACAATGAAGTCATATTGGCGCTTCACCTGCAAGCGACAGAAAATACATCAATTATTGCAGGTTCATTATTCAATTTGGAGATAATACCCCAGACTGCCTTCAGGCACTCATAACATATAATTCACATTATATTATATTTTCATTTGAGTATTTTCTCGTCTGCCATTTACAAATCCTTCACTCTACTTATTATATTATTTTCTCGTCTGTCAATAACAAATACTTCACTTCGTTTTTGTACACCTAACGGTTATATAATGCAGTTTAGCATTATATATTGAAATAGGCTTAAAACATCTGCAACCTCTCTCTCTCTGAGCACATATTGGAACTCAAATTACTTTCATTATTTTAAAAAGTCGTCTCAGAGGCATTTAATATACAAAAATTGGTAACTACTTAGTTTAGGAAAGATGGTTTGAGCTGCCTCTTCAAGAGCAGAAGCTAAGCTACAAAGATGTTAGAAAACCTTAGAAAGAGTCGAGTATCTATTTGACGGATAACTTGTCTTGATATAAATGAACTGATAAATCACTTCATATATCAAATATCACAAAGCATTTTAAGTTTTATATATGTTGACCGTTCAGCTCAAGCTCAATTTTAGTCGCTCTCCATATGCCTACGAGTTGCATTGGAATCGGTTTCTTGGTCACACTTACGTATTGTGGTTCGAGCACCTTGTTCTCGGGATCGGCGTACTGATAGCGATAGTAGTTCATGCCGATCGCTAGCAGTGGTATCATACCAAGCAAAGACGTCATTGATGCAAACACCATGTTTCAGTAATTGTCAAATCCAAGGATCGTCCTTAGAACTTCTGCCCTTGACGGCAGCAACGGTCGCCGATGCTGAGCTGCTTGAGTTGACGCTCGATCGCTGCGCCTTGGCCTGATTTGCCTGATTCGGATAGCCGAAGCTGGAGGCTGGTGCGCTGGCCGATAGCGTGGAACTGGACGAATCTCCGCCTAGAATTTTTGGTGTGTAGTTGCGAATGCCGCCCGGACGCGCCGACTTGAAATGTGCGCGCGCCCGCTCGTCCTCCTCCAAGATATCCAGATAGGACTTGATGTACAGATGATGGCTCAGATAGTGCTTCTGCTTGTCCAAGGAGCGACTCGACTTGCTCGACACCAGAGAGCTGGGACAACCGCTGCTGGAGCTGGCCGAGCTGCTGCTGACCGCCGACAGCGACGACAACGAGGAGCAATGACACGACGAATTGTAGATGCCGCTGTCCGAACTCTGCGAACTGCTGCGCTGCAAATACTTGCTGTTGTTGTTGCTGTTGTTGCTCTTGCTGTTGTTGTTGTTGTTGTTGTTGTTTAGCTTGGCGTAGTGCGAATCGCTGTCCGACTGAGTGCTGCCGATGCCGAGCACCTTGGTCCTCTCGTAGGTCTGCTTGGTCAGGTTGTATTTGTGGCGCAGTCGATAGTTGGCGTCGTAGTCGTCGGTGCTGTTCGAGCTGGAGCTGCTCGAGAGATTGCTGGCTGGCGTGTAGATGGGATCCTTGTAGCTCTTGCGATGCGCCTGTGCTCGCTTCAGGTTCTGGTTGAGGTTCAGGTTGTGATTGTGGTTTTGGTTGTGACTGTGGTTGTGGTTGTGGCTGTGGCTGTGGCTGTGGTTGTGGTTGTGGTTCTGGTTGTGGTGTTGCTGCTGCTGTTGGGATATCTCTTGGCCCATATTTTAATGGCAATATGGTCAGAACTGCAAGGAGCAAAAAAGAAATTATTAGATTTCTTTAGGAGCATAAATTAACGTATTGCTGATATATTTTTGTATATAGATATTCATCTTACACCCAAAAGTGCCTATGAATAGTTTATGCTTATTAATATCAAATTTACACAAGATTTCCAAGCTTTAAAATGCAGTTTTTAATTACTTAAAAACTATTAAAGTGCGCGTGAAATTTGACCTGTTATATTTAGTGTTTTGTTTAAAACCAATGCAGCTAATATAAAAGGAAATAAACTTTAACTTTTGTACTTAACACGCAGAGAGAAAAATTGCGTTGTAAAAACACAAATTAAGTTAATCGATTTGAGAATATTTCGATCGTAAAAGCAAGGACTTGAATAAAGATTTCATTCTTGAAAACATTGCTGAAACAAGGTTTCATTCTTAACTTTCTTTTAAGATTCTTGTTTCAACATTAAACATCAACATCGAAAAACTCTCAGCATTCAATCAACATGCAATATTTGTTGATCACATATTCGATTTCAGGGGCTTATTTTCACTTTATATAAAAATATCACAAATTAATCTCATCCGTTATTTGTTAAATAATGCATTAATATCGTTTGTCCTCTTTATGTTTTCTATTAATGTAGAATGTACATTACATGTACATCTATCCCATCTTTCTGTACATATTTGTTTAGAGTTGTCAATTAATATTGATCTAATTTGGTTTTCTTGAAGATGCGTTTTACAATTAGTTTCACATTATGCCCGCATATTCGCCGCACAACAAAATGTTATTAATTAAAGTACTTTTATTGTGGATTAAGCTAAGCAACTGTGTTGCTCGGTCTGCGTTTGTATCGCCTTTGGAGCGTTGCGCATTTTGCCAACGGCCATAACCATGTTGGCTGCGATGTGTGGCAAGCTCTCGTTCATCACATTTCCATTTCCATTTCAATTTCCATTTGCATTTGCATTTGCATTTGCATTGCCAAGAAACTCAATTTCGAACTAGTTTTGCGTACTTAAGTAACGGACGCGGCCCTAAAGCGCGGAAGCGCTGACGTTGGCCAATATCGTTGGTCAATTGATGGCGCACAAACACACCGATACACGCACACACACACAAAACGTAAAATACGCGTTCGCTTCTCAACGGCAAACAAAAGACTTAGGCAACGAACTTGTTTACATTTTTCGCAAGCGAAGAAGAAGACGATGGACGCAGCAAATGTTATCAAATCGATGATTGAAAATGAAATAAAAATCAAAATAATCATTTAAACGATGTCAAAACAGCATCTCATTATAGACACGCGTTTCTCTCTCTCTCTCTCTCGCTCACACTCTCCCCTCTGACTGGCTGTCTTCCTCCCACTCTTTCTTTCTCGCTGTTTCTGTTTGCAAGCGGTTCAAGTTTTTCAAGTTCAATGCCGTCTGAGGCGGAAAAGCAGCCTCGTCAATTTCTGTTTCAGTTTTGTACATTTGATTGTAAAATGCAATTTCGTTGTTTCGTTTGCCCCTCGTCCCTGCCTCGCAACAGCATAACAGCATCCACAGGCTGCTCCTCCCTGCCTCTCTCGCTCCTTCTATCTGGTGTGGCTGTGGCAGCTTTAATTGCTTGCCGTCCGGTAGACAGTTTCTGTGGTTTTTCCACTCCGCCATCAACGTGTTGTCGTGGTCGATTTAAACGATAGCAGTGAAAGCAATCCCCCCAACGAGCCACCGACGACGACGACGACGATGATGTTTGGAAGCAGGAGCGGGTTTTTCGTTCATGAAGCTTCCTACTCTCCTTTGGCCAACGAAAGTTGTGGCAGTTTTATGTTTTGCTTTTTTACTATGTCACATGAAATGTTCCGAGTTCATTTCGCATTGAGCGTCGCTTACATGTGCAAAAAGTAACGGTACGATTGCCGACTTGTTTATATCTATTTGCCACTTTATATCTGTAGTATTTTTGGCAGCGGCGCGTTGCAACGTCTTCGCGGTTGGCTTGTAACTGAGCCAAATGCGAAACAAACAAAAAACTCAAATCCCTCAAAAAAAAAAAAAAAATAATAAAACCGTTAATAAAAAGCAAACGAAACATTTGTCGATCGCTGATCGTGGATCGTGGTGGCTTGTGGCTTGTGGATCGTCGCACTGCAATACGCGCTAATTTATGCAACGCCCTTGGGACAGACTCCGTTCGTTAAGATTTGGGGCAACACCGGCCCTCAACACACACACACACAAACACACAGAAACACACACTCTCACAGTTTTGGCCTGACGCAATCGCTTTGGCTTTTCTCATTCATTGAATTATTGTTCGCTTTACATCATCCGCTCGTAAGGCAGCTAACCCTACCAACAACGCAGCTCCAGTTCCCTGATGAGCTGCCGTCGTTGTTGCTGTTGTTGTTGTTGTTGTTGTTGTTAGTGCTGTCGATTGTTCGTGCGTTATTATGCAATTGACACATTGTTAGAAACTCAGCTCAGCCTCCTCTCAGTCACACAATTTGATGGTACAGTTGTTCCGTCTGTCTGCTTGCCTTGTCTGTCAATTATGATTTGACAGCTTTTAATTATGACTGGGCTTACTTTACGGCTTATAATTGATGACATTTGCCTGGGCTCTTTTTATTGACCGCACGTTTTTTCTTCGCTGGTTTGTTTGTTTGTTTGCTGACTCTCGTTGTGGGTCATTCAGCGTTGCCATAAAACCTCAAGCCCAGGCCCAGACCCAGACCCAAGCCAACTAACTGCAGGTCTTGACACTTTCTCGCCTTAGTCACGCTCACATGGCGCTGACTGAATCAAAACGCGCGGCTAATTAGTCAGCCAGCTAAGCAAATAGTTGGCTAAGTTGCCAGTGCCATGTTTCATTCACATTTCCGGGCCCAAAAAAAAAACACTAATAAAATAAAACCCTCTGCTGCATTCGCTAGTTGAATAAGATATGATTTTCCCCCATGATAAATGGCTAACAAATGATTTTCCCTCATGAGCTCCGATTTCCCCCAGATCTTCACAACTTGTAACTTGTCAGGGACACTTTTCTCTCGCTGTTTGTTATGTTAGCTTTAGTGTTTGGTGTTTTTGAATATTTGCAAAATATCTGGAAGGCACCATTGCTCAGTCTAATGGCGATCGCATGTCTAAAATCTATTGCAAAACATTGCTTTTCCTTTTCCTATTGTGTGCGCAGCTTACCGCATTGGCAATGCCATCGAGAAACTGGTGCACGACGGCCAGGGATGCATATGGCGAAGTTGCCTCCAGACAATACTATAGTAAATGGTTTTGAATTTATTGTTGATTTGCATCAGCAATTAATTGACTTGAGTCTATGATTTGTAAAACGGATCATAAATCGCTTGCGGCAAATACAAATTCCAATTACCAGAATATACTATTTGTCGCATGCGATATTTGATCGTGCAAATAATCGTAGTATATTTTTTAGTATTTTAATATATTGCAATGGAAATACTGACACTGAACTAATTTGTACAAGAATCAAGAATTATTACTACTATTATTTGTACTGTGGAAAATTCGTGAAATATGTTGTTGATTCAAACTATATTCATACTCATTATTATATTAGTATTATTTATACTGTGGACAATTCGTGTATTCAGCTTGAGGTGGTTTAACCACCTCTTAGGGTATTCCTTATTCGCTTGTTGCAGACACACGCTCGATAATAGTCAAGTTTTTCAGCGACATCTCCAATTGCATTTTTCCGCTTTTTGCTGCGATTTTCCGCCTTGACTGTGGTCTATATATGCATACCTGGGAGTTGATCTTGGCTTGAACTTGATTTTGAGTTTGCTGTGCGACAAAAAGTGGCGCTTGAGCCGAGCAGGGACATCGATTTGGCAATAATGTGTTTGGTTTTTGCTGCTGGCGCCTGCTTTCCATTTAGCTTGCTGGCTACTTGGCCGTCTCTGTGACTCTAATCGTTTTACAATATGTGTTGTGGCCAAGCGGCCAAGAGCGGCGTCATGATTGGCTATTTATAGCATCGGACGTGCACAAATTGATAATAATTTGCTTGGAAGGTGCGAGGCGGCCGCCGCTGCCGCTGCCGCTGCCGCTGCCGAAAGCTAGAAAGTGTGAACGTGTGCAGCAGGAATGGCCCGGGGGAGGCAAAGGGAGGCACAAGGCAGAGAAGTTATACGAATCGCACTTACATAAGAACTCAGGCAGAGCATTTGTAATGGGCCAGCGAACTCGGTCAGCTGCTGGTCGGTTATCGATTGTCGATTTTTGATTGGCGGCTGTTATCGCTAATCGAAAGCCAAAGCGATCGTCGCCGTGTTTGCCTGTTGCATAACACGACGAGCCGAGCCGAGACGAGACGAGAGCGCGCGCTTTCCAAAAAGTGAAAATTAGGACAAGTAAAGCAAGTGCGTGGATGATGTCGATGTCTGTGGCTGTGGCTGTGTCTGTGTCTGTGTATTTGTTGCTTACAAGTACTGGTGTCTTTTGTCAACTTGCCTCCGCTGGTTGCCGCTGTCGCGTGGTTGGCTGCCGCAGTTGCAGTTGCAGTTGCACTTGCCGCACTCGTCGTCGTTGCTTGTTGCCCGTCTGCAGTTACCACAAACGCAACCGCCTGCCGCTTTCCTTTGTTTCACACATTATGGCTGGCTGTTCACTTTTTACTTTGCTCTCTCGCTCACAACAAAAAACCAACAAAAAATCAACAAACAAAAAAAAAAAAAGATTTACAAGCAATTTGTTGTTTGCGGCGGGACAAAGTTCGTTTTGCTTTTGCTTTGGAATTGCACGCGTCTTGTTTTCTTTGATGTGGATCGCGTTTTGATACAATTTTAATATCTTTTTCGCTGTTGCTGTTGCTGTTGTTGCTTTAATTTGATTTGTTTTTTATATAATTAACGCTCTCGGCACTTTCGACGACGTTGACTGCTGCACGATACGCACGCCACGGGCTCGTCTTGTTCAATGAACAAATCGGTTTAACACCGACGCCACTCAACCCCAAAAAGCTTCGCTTTTGGTTTCGTCTGCAACTTCGCCATCGCCGTCGCCTTCGTCTTCGGCTTGAAGCTTTCCCAACTATCCAAACCCAAGTCCAAGCAGAAGACAACTTTCAATACCGGCTCTGCTATGGGAAAGCAGGGTATAATGAGGCCGAGAAAACATACTCTCAGTCTCCATAATGTAAAACAATATCAAATCATTCCCAAAGTTACTTTATTTTAAATTATTAAAATTGCAAGCACAGTTTATAAATATTCTAGGCGTCATACAAATTTAAATGATAAACACAATTATTTGGTTCAAATTCGACATTCATTGGCGTATAGCGTAAATAAATATATTAAATCATTGGCAAAATTGCATTCACAGTTTTATATATTCAATTGTTTCATAGGTTTTGACATCACATTCGACTCTTTTTACATAACTATTTCAAATCAGTCAATAACAATATCAAGAATTCATTAAAATTGCAATCACAGTTTATATATATATTCTAAATGATTTATAGAATTTCAAATGACAAGATGAAACGATTGTTTATGGAGCTAATTCGACTTCCATTGCCATAAAGCGTATATAAATATTTCAAATCATTGACAAAAACTTGCTGTAATCGATATCAAATCATTGAAGTTGAATCGATCTGGTCACACTCAATGCGTAGCGGGTATCTCACGGTCAAGCATACTCGACTGTAGCTCTCACACTTTTTTCTTTCCTTTCTTCTTTTGCTATTTTACCATGACCATTGCGGTTGCACTTTCGTTTTCATTCGCTGCTCGGCTTGGTCTTCCACTTCCACCCTTCCGCTCTCTTCGTCGGCGCTTTGCTTTGTCTACGTGACTGGTTTGTTGTTTTTGGCGTTGGATAAAAGCTTTCGGTGGAAGCTTTTAGCTGCGCCTGCTTGACACTGATCATGAATGTTTTACAAGATTGTTTATCCGCTTATTATTGATTTTTATGCTCGCCATTGACTCTAGGCAAGCTCTCGACTTTATTGCTCAAACATCGCGCAAATTGCACTGCATTAAGATATGTCCACGGACGGCATCGGGGTATCGAGTATGTTTACACTATTCACCCACCACTTTAATTGGTCATCATTGCGACAGCTTAGACACAAACATCTCATCTGCTACTGCTTTTTAAGGCGATGTTAAATCGATAGTTAGTTCAACCTTGAAGTGCGATTGGCTTTTCTCCTTAGTTTTTAATGCTTATTTGGCATTTTTAGGTCTGTAGTCATGTTTGGTAATAACTATTTATAGTACTTTTCATCTAAACTCATTAACCTAGATGCGAATATCTTTCTGCTTTAATGGCACTGCTTTGAAACCACCTTTGTACACCGGGTGCTATGAACTCAGTACTAGTTGAAACTAGCTCCATTCCAGATCAAATGTGCAATTAGTAATTAGTTAAAGCTAGTAAAGTGACTTGCTTTCGTTCTACTTGGGTTTGGTGGATACTAAAATTTTGTTGTGAACTAAACTAAGTTCAACACATAGCGGTTTAAAGAAAAGTTAATCCACAAATTTATTAAAAAAAGAATAAATACATTGGTAATAATTATGTGAGTTAAGTCTTTTATTGATGGACAAAATACATAAAAAAGAAAGAAAAATATATTTTTATTACCTGCAGTTATTATAAAATATTTATATTAGGCATTGCTAGTTACAAGATACATCTCATACAAATTTAAGCAACTATCAATTTCTATAATTTCTATTTTAACTGTAAGAGATATGGTCTTACTTTTATATACAACATGAAATTTAATTAATATTTAACAATCTTTTAGTATAATCAAAAAACTCTTTCTTATTTTAAAATTCAAAAAGAACATCGTTACAGTGCCTTCTTTATGTTGAAATGCGAAAAGACAAATAACATTTTTCTGATTATTTATTTTTTTATCAAAACAAAATGAATAAATGTAGATTGTTTTGTTATTCAGTAGAAATATGTTTATCGTTGAATTAGGGCTAGTTGCAATGATTTGCATATGAAATGAAGATAAATACAATAATTGTAAATATAGCATCGTCTAGGCATCGTTAGAGAACCTTATAGAATCCCGCCTCCCATTACTTTTGATTACTTCCTATGCATCAGCAGTGCTACATTTTGAGCTGTAACCTTCGGCGCTGAGGTGCTTCGATTCACTTGAGAGTGCAACGTCTTCGTCTGAAACGTTGAACGACCCCAAGAAAACCCCACACACATCACACGCATCGCTGTACATCGGAAGCCCACAGTGCGGAGGCTCTTGGCTCTGTGGACTACCCACATTTGCAGCAATTTGTGACTATTTGCGTCTGCGTCCGTCTCCTTATCCGTTCATTCATTCATTCATATGTCATTTGGCGTGTTGATTCATTAACTCATTCAAGTGGCTTGAACCCAGCGTCCACATTAACGGGAGCACTCACCGGAGGGCCTCTTGAAACAGCGCCACAGCTGCAAATGCGAACTCTATGCAAAGCAACAAGTAAAATGTACAACCACAATGAAATTGAGTCAAATAAATTGTATTCACTTGGTTCCGCACAAGACAAGATCGCATATTTCTTGGCCGGCTTCCGACAAGCGCCAGCTACACACAGCTCAAGGTTTCGGCATCGCGTTGCAGTTGCACTTGGAAATTGAAATCGAAATCGAAATCAAAACAGACAGAGAGAGATAGAGAGGGGAGACAGACGAGGAGTAGGAGCAGGAGGATGGAATGATATCAAAATGGATTTGCCACTGGTTGACACTGCTGAAACTTTCCTTTTGCTTTTTGGGCGGTCATTGGCGTTGGCTAAAATCAGCCAGCCACCTAACTAGCTAGCCAGTCAACTAGCAACCAAAAGGTGCATAAATATTTATGCGTTGCACTTGAGAGCGTTCCTTGGAGCCATAAGCCAAGTCCAGCCAGATGCTTCCAGTGGATTTATGACCAGTTTCCGCGACCCGCGCCCCATGCAGGAATCGGAGTCGGTTGGTTGGCCAAAAATAGTTTTGGCAATCAGCAAAAGCTGCGGCTTAGATTGCAATGCGTTTTGTTAACAAATCATTGGCCAGCATTATGCGAGTCTTTAGCTCTACCCTCAACGCACACTGAACCACGGGGTAGTTTGACTTTGTTGGAGGGTATACATACTATACAATATATTTAATTTGTATGCAAGTTGTTATAGACATATTGATGCGTGGTCTTAAATGTTTGCTAGTCTGAAAACAACAGTTACAGGGTATCTATTCGCCACACATTATGCTGTCAGTCGCTTTATTTGTTGATGCTTTTGATTTCTTTTATGTTTGTCTTAGTCTTCAATGCATTATTCAATATATCATTGTCTATGGCCTCTGCTGTATGCACCGTTAGTTTTTATTACCAGTATTTGCAGTATATAGTATGTATTATCGTATGTTTGTAACATATGTAGCATCCGATAGGCCCCGTCTTCAACCCTAAGAAATGCGCTAATTGCAATAATCATCGAATAAAAAGTTTGTAATTACAATTGTAATTGGAAATGCTTTGGAATTCCATTTACTGTACAATTTACTCAGCGCATCTAATTGCAATTGCTTCTGGATCTGGCTATACTCTGAACAATGAGGAACTTTACATATTTGCCATTTTTTTTTCGATATTTGATTGCTGCTTGCGAATTTTGGTCCACATATTGACCATTGCAATTTCCGCTGTTAAATAGGAAAACTCCAATTTACCTTACAAATAATCATATAATTTTAGAATCAATTTTCACTATTTCAACCATTTTGCGAAAAGTTCTTTAAATATTATATTATTAGAAATATTATAACATTGAAAATAATTCAGATTAATAGATGAAGAAAGTAAAGTAGTAGAAATGATTAAAATTATTATTAAATAAATTAGAGATATCTTTATAATTTCTTGCCTCTTCTCCTTCATGTCAGACATAAATAAAATATAATGGGCTATTTGTAAATAAATCTAATTTAAAAAAAAATAAATATTTGGCAAGCTGCGAATAATACTATAATAAGCATAAAATTAACTATACAAAGTCTTGAGAAACCAAAGAAAGCAATCGGATCGTCATGTTTTGTACCATAGACATCAACCCGACAAATAAAATCAAGCTTTTATAAATTGAATAATGATATGCAAAAGCTTAATAAGTATAATTTTTTCTATTTGCAGGTAAGCTTTGAACTGAAGCTCAGCTTTAAAGTCCACGAACGACACAACAAAAGCTGAAATTATTTGAGCTAAGCGCGCGGTTGAAATACTCGCTAAATGCGCAGACGTTTTTAATATGGTTTGCGCCTTCGCTAAAATACAAAGGTTTGACATGCACTGAACACAACTATGTGCAGAAATGCATTGAACTAAATTTTCAACGCTAATTTGAAATTAATTATCTATACATTATTAATATGGTAAACATTTGACAGGCGACTCAACTGCCACTCATCTCTGAGTATGTGAAATAGACGTTCATGTTATAAACAAATTTGGGAAATGCGGGTCTCTAAAAATATTCAGTTTAGTTGTGATTGGAAAACAATTTAAATGCCTTCCCGGAAAGTTATGTAAATCAAATGCTGATTCTTCTGATCAATTGTCCCAATTTGTATGTTGTTTTTTAAACTATATATGGAGTAAAGATCAGGTACAAAATTACACATCAGTACATCTCTAGTTATAAACAATTATCAACCAAACATTTCTAGATTTTCAGGAAGTGTGTAGTTAAAATGCACATTGAATTTGGTGTTTCTATATTTGGTGTATATATAGTTTATAGGGTGTGCAGGAGACCTTACTGCAATATAAATGTTTACCTATTTTCTGTGGCCATTTTCATAAGACGAAGAACTTTGACAACAGTTGATTGGTTCATTTGTGTTTGTATTCGTTTATTCGTTAAACATTATTCACTATTCAAACATTGATTGCTTCGAATCCGGCTTACAGTCTAATTGAGGTACTTCAAGTGTACGCGGCTTAAGCATATACAAAAGTTGCACATTTATAGCAATGCATATCAAACACTCGCACAACAAAAATACAGTAAAAAAAAAGTATATATTTATATATGTATATATAGTAAAGGTAAAACAATCAGATGTATTAGCATAAATGACTCGATATTTACAAAAAGCGCTTAATTGACTAAGGAAAATAGGAGCAGCAAGCGAACTGGAACTGTGGCTTAATAAATTAACAATTAACTAATTAATGATAATGAATGAACACTACCCGACGAAGGCGTTGTTGTGAGCACTTGGGGAGGAGAGCTTGCCCCCTGCTGCGCTGACTGATTACAGCAGGAGCACGCCACGGAGCAGCTACGACTGCGGGGGCAGTGGCCATTGATGCACTCCCTCCGGCAGCGACTGCGTCTCGTTGCCCGCCTGCTGCGTCAGCTGCTGCCTCATGGAGCGTTTGCTGCGCCATGCGCCATGCTGCTGCTGCTGCGGACGTGGCGCCGTGCTGGGCGTCAGCCAGAGCTGCTTGATGAGATCGGCCCCCTTCTCGGCGATCATGACGACGGGCGCATGGATGTTGCCATTGGTGATCGCCGGCATGATGCTGGCATCGATCACGCGCAGCCCGGGCACGCCATAGGTGCGCAGCTGGGGATCGACCACGGCCCAGGGATCGGTGGGCGGCCCCATCTTCGCGGTGCCGCTCATGTGGTAGATGGTCATCGTGTACTGCCGGATGAAGCAGTTCCAATAGTCGTCCGTGAACAGCGTCAGGTGCTTGCAGTTGGGCAGCGGCTTGCTCCAGAAGCGCGCCCCAAAGCGCTTCATGGCCTGCGTCTCGCCCAGCGCGACCGCCGCCTTGACGCCCTCGCGCAGCACGTTGACGTCGTCGGGATGCGTCAGATAGTTGTGGTAGAGGAGCGGGTAGCGCAGCGGGTTCTTGGAGGCCAGCTTGATGTAGCCGCGACTCTTGGGCCGCAGCATCATGGGGAAGACGCCGAAGACGTCGCGGTTGGTCACCTCGCCGAACACCTCCTGGTAGAACTCGTCGGTGAGGCCGTGGGCGGTCTTCACCTGCGTGCCGCCGTCGGACATCACCGAGGCGGAGGTCATCATGAAGTTCATGTCCGGCCAGTCGTCGCTGGCGTTCGCGTATTTGGTATTGATGAAGGCCACCGCCTCCAGGCCCACGCTGGAGGTGAGTGGCCCGTCCTCGGTGATGGCGTAGCGCAGCGCCGTGTTCACGTTCACCATGCGCTTCATCACTATCGAGATGGGGAAGTCGATGAGGAACGCAATGCCGCCGACGGCAATGTGATCCTGCAGGTTCTGGCCGACGCCCGGCAGATGCTGCACCAGCGGTATGCCCAGCCTGCCCAGCTCCTCGCCATGCCCGATGCCCGACAGCATCATCAGATGCGGACTCCCAATGGCCCCCGCCGCCATCACCACCTCCCGCGTCGCATACACGTTCTGCAGGCGGCCGTCGCGGATGAACTGCACCCCGGTGGCCCGCTTCGTTACCGGATCCGTCAGCACCTTGGTCACGTGCGAGAAGAGCGCGATGTGCAGATTGGGACGCAGTCGGGCGGGCCGCAGGAACGACTTCGATGTGGAGCTGCGGGAGCCGCGTCGCATGTTGAACTGGTAGAAGCCGAAGCCCGTCTGCTGCTCCCCGTTCACGTCCACGATGTCGTAGCCCATCTCCTCGCCCGCCTGCAGGAAGGCCGGTCCGATGGGCGTGTTGTAGGGCGCGTCCTGCACCGTCCAGAGGCCACCTGCGAACAGAGCGTGAATTAGCGACAGTTTGAAGACAGAGCAAGGACAATGAGCGGGGAATAGTAAAAGTTGAGGTTCGTTAAAGTGAACGAACGTTGGGAAGGCATATTGAAGATATAGAGGCAAAACTTATTTATTTTTGGGAAGGCATATTGAAGATATAGAGACAAAACATATTTATTTATTAATTTCTGCTATTACGAATTAAATTCGGGGATGACGAATATGATTTATAGAGCACATCAAAATTATTTGACACCTTGAATTTATGGTTCAATTCTTTCGGTTCACAACAATAACACATGTCAGTTGATGTGACTGAATAATTCAACACTAATTTATTTATCACTTCAACTGTGGTTATATTGGTATGTTGTTTTGTTTAATGAGCTTTTTAAAGTGTTATAAAATTTGTATGATACCTTTTAAAAATAAGCTTAAGTCACAAGGAAGTATTAGAAGACAAAATGAAATATACCTCAAGATAAGTTATGCATTTATAGGGCATACTATAAAAATAATTTATAAATGAACTAAAGCATGTACAAAATATAGTTATAGTTTAACTCTAGCAACAAATAATTGAGTATAAAGCTAACATTTCTAGCAAATTTACAAATCACATTAAATAGCTTGAAGCTGTTGCGAAATTGAAGTTCAAATGCCACGAAGTGCATTGTAGCCAAGTTCAAAGCTCATCTATATTAAAATTGTGCTAGCGAAAGGCAAATATAGTATTATTCACATTTTAATTTCACCTGACATTGAGATATGATCTCTGCAATTAAATTCGAAATTTGGCAGGGCAACTTAGCCAACTATGCGTTTTATACAACACTTTGAGACTCACCTGTGCCGTGATAGCGCTTGTTGCGCGCCAAGTAGGGATTGCGTTGGTCCTCCGATTTGCGGAAGTAGGGCAGGATCTCCTCGTAGGACCAGCCAGGATTGCCGAACTGGGCCCATTGATCGAAGTCGCGTCGGTTGCCGCGAATGTAGAGCATGGTGTTGAGCACCGAGCTGCCACCGATGACCTTGCCACGCGTCCAGCAGCAGCGCTTATCCTTCATCGCCTGGCACGCTGTCGGCTGAGGCTGAGTACTGCGCGAGAGAGAGAGAGAGGGGGAGAGAAGTGAGCGAGAGAGCGGTAGAGCGGTAGAGAAAACGTAAACAATTAGCGAATGTGTTGGCAGCGCTTTCATCATTAATCAACAGGCAAACACGACACGACAATAAAATCGCATTAGCTAAGCGATTCCAAGGGCCACGCCCACTAAAGACGCCCTAAGGCAGCGGCAGCCGCTTTGTGCGCGCCATTGACCGTCTCAAAGGTAAACAAAACTGAGAAATAAAAAGCCAAGAAAAAAGCACATCAAATTTAACAGAAGCAAACAGCAAAACATAAGACGACTGACAACAATTGTTGGCCCACTGCGGTAACTTTATTACAGCACAACCGAAGCAACAACAAAACGATCCCAGCAACAATGCGACAGCCTTCGGAGTCGGTGGCGGTGTCATTAGGGAAAAAGAGCCTCCAGTTGAATTGAATCCTAAACTGCACATCATTCGGCAAGTAATTGGCATTTAACTTCAGCCCCAAAACACTCGACCGCCTTGAGGCTGGAGTTGATTCACTCGACTCTTCGAGTGTCGTCAATTATCAGTCCATTCATGAGTGCACACAACCGTTCTCCTTCAATTATCACTTAACACTTTTGAGTACTCGCTTTAAAGCAGAACTACGAGTAATAAAACTGCTAGTACCTCATTAAATTCATTATGATAATCCATTATTAAATGCGAATAAAATGGGGAAGTGCATTGCAATTGAATCTGTAATTAAAACAATTGGAGTCTTCACAATTAAATTGCCCTCTCAAGTATTTCCATTGTCACTGAATTATAGCAAGTTACCCTTGAGAGAGGTCTCTCGTTTCATTTGATGTTCCCCGCAATCAGCTTAACCCAGCATTTGACTACAAATTGTGTACAAAACGCCTACAACTGTCGCATTACTCGCTTTATTCACATTGCTCGCATTATTCGCATTCGACTCCCGGCCTCTAACTCTAATTAGTGCAATCTTTTCTTGCTCGGTTACGCGTTTATTAAACATACAGGAAGCCTCAGTTAACGGCCGCACGAACTGTAAATTAAATATATATAATACATATGTATGTGCAGCAACAACTGCGACAATGACAACAACAGCAATAGCAGCATCTAACCAACAATCAACAGACAACAGACAACAATGAACAATCCACAATGAGCTAAGCAACTGCAACTCCAAAACATGACAAAATAATTAAGAATGCGTTGCGCACTGAGTGAGCGACTAGCAGAATACCCTGTAGATAGAATTCAATAAACAAATTGAGAAACACAAAAATATATAAAATATATTATGGTTTCTGTAGAATTTATTTGTTTTATTTTTAAGCAAATTACTTCAAATAGTAAAATCATTATTCGGTTCTCCGAGGCATACGGAATTTCAAAAAGATACAAAATATAATTTATGTTTTATTTAATTTTGCATTTTCTTTCATTTAATTTTAAACAAATTACTTCAAAAAATTGCACATTACAACATAAAAATAAACGAATAATTAAAATATTTGGCAAGTTTGGCATGCAGACTCACATACTGCCGAAGCAGTTGCAAAATCGATCATATCCGAACATATTTGTAAGCACAGGGTACAACAAAAAAGGAAACGAAATGTCAGTTGCGGAAAACTTGGGCAAGCAAACTGCCAAGCGAGACGTGCAAATGACAGCAATGAAAGCGAAAGATTTGAGATCTGAGATCTGAGATTTGATCCAAGTCAATATCGAGAGAGCCTTGGGCAAAGAGTTGAGAGTTTGCGATATGAAAGTGGTCAGCGCGTTGTCATTTGCTTTATTGATTCATGTTCACGATCACTTGGGTTGAGATAAACTTTATTTATGCATTTTACATCTGTCTATCTGTCCATCTTGTTTTTTTTCTCTGTTTTTCCTTGTCATTATCTGCGCCTCTTCACGCCTCCGGCTGCAGCTTTTGTATCGGCAAAGTGGAAGCTGATTAATATGCTGGTATTTAATTTATGTTTTGGCGCCGCTCTAAAGCGAGACAGAGACAGAAAACACATTCCGTCCCTTAGCCGCATTGTTGGGCGTAGTTCGGCTTTTGAGTACGCGCCTTCAATCCAATAACTCATTTAGTCTTTTTAGGCATTCGAGTCATTGAGTCAGTCGGTCACAGTCACAGTCACAGTCAGAGTCAGCGTCGTAGTCGGAGAATTGAAAACTTTCCCTTGACGCACGTTTCTCGGCCTATGTTGGGCTGAAATGTGACGCAATTCGCCAAGTTTTTTATTGGCCATTTAACAGTTAGTGCGCATAAATGTTACCAATTATCGTTAGCTAATTTTTTGTCGTGTCCCTCTTTGCCGGCAATCATTTTTGCACATTACAAATTGATGGGTGCTCAACATCGACCATTATAAAATCCATTTACGTATTATTTATATATTTGTATTGCCTCAATTTGCGAAATGTCGGGCGGAAAGAGAGCTTCATTTGCTGCTATCGGAACTATCGAATAAACTGTGAAGCTCCTCTGCATGCATCATTAAAGCGATATTTGAGGCATGAGATTGTTATAATAATGATGCCTTTCAATTCATGAATAGTAAATGCTAAGCTTAGTAGCCGATTACTTGGTTGTTTATTAATTTGATTGAGGGAAACTTCAAGAAATTTCCAATTTTATTTGAATTATGATAACTGCTTCTAAAAGATCAAAAGATTGAATGTATTTTGGGGAATATTGTAATAATGCTGATGCCATTATTGCCCTTTTGATGCCTGTATAGAAAGTGGTCAGCTTAGCAACCGATTGCCCAGTAAACTTATTAATTTCATTATGCCATGTGTGGGAAACTTGAAGAAATTTCTGATTCATTTTTGTTCTCAGACCTGATATGATTAATGATAAGTCGCTAAGAGTTGAATATAAGCGGGATAGCTTCGAAGCGACAAGATTGTTGCAATAATAAAATCTTAATAATGTCACTATGGACTGCAATAGTTTGCTGAATTTATTTAAAATATTACATGATAAATCTTTGCCACAATTATGTCATTATGGACTGGAATAGTTTTCTGATTTTATTAAAAATATTACATGATAAATCTTTACCACAATAAATTTGCTTATTTGGTGCTCTTGTTGTATTTGATCAATATTTTGTTGAGTCTCATCTTTGGCGTATTTGCAAAAATCTTGCCGTGCGTTACATAAATTAAAAGTGATGTTGCGTGATTTGGGTTGACTGAATGAATGTTAATTCAATTGACACCAATAGTGACGACTGACGATCGGCAGAGCGGAGGAGGCGTCGTCTAGCGTCTCGCATTGGCGAGTAGAAATCGCATCGCCCAAAACACTAACTGGAGTCAAGGTCTCGATGTGAGGCGATCATTATGCACTATAACGCTGATCATGTTGTTGTTGATGATTGTCAGTCTTGTTGTTGTTGGCGGCACTTTTTGCGTCGATTTTATTGTTGACATTAGCAAGTTCGTGTCCTAAGTCTTTCGAATTTGTGGTCAAATAAAGAGAGGAATAAATTAATTGTGAAATTGCCGACGCTTTGTGATGGCTGTGTTGACAACAGAGAGAGAGACACACAGAGAGAGAGAGAGAGAGAGAGAGAGAGAGAGAGCGCAACTCAGTGAAGCCTGTCGCTCTCAGTTTGTTGGTGTTGCTGTTGTCTGTGAGGTGATTGTTGTTGGTTTGCGTTTCATGTATTTTTGATTGGCAATTGTGCTCATTGCAATTGGCTTCAACTTTCAGCAACGCTGTTGCTGTTGCAGTTGTCATTGTTGTTGTTGTTGTTGTTATTGTTGTTGCCCGATCTGGTCTGTCTGTATGTGTGTGTTTGTTTCATTTCATTTCGTGCCATTTCCAGAGACTGCTTCAGCGGCAGCGGCAAACCTGTAGCCGATTAACCCACTTCGAGCAGTATGCGATCCGGTTTTGTGTCGACCGATTGAGAAACTGTTTGTAGGATATGCCGGCATTTAGTCCGGCCACCTGTCTGCTTAAAACGAAATATTTGGAATTTATGCCCGACATCCGACTGCCGCGCTGTTTGCTATTTGCCATGGGTGTCGATGTCAAGCACTCCACTTTGGGGACTCCGTCCAATGACATTAACGACACCCAGCTCAAATACCGGCGCCAATTTGCTGAGGTCGTTACCATATGCGTCTTGCATAAGCAGCAAATGCAGCATGCAACTGATTGATGACCCGTTGAGATGGCCGAGAAGTTGTTGCCCGGCCCAAACGCGACTCGGCCCCACAGTTGTGAGAAACATTTTCACACTCAAGCGACGGCTGAGGAACCGATTATCAAAACAAACGGTATGCGACGCCTTTTTATGATAATTTCAGAGCGCTTTAATTGCCAAACCACTGCTAAAATCTTGCTTGATGGCCCGTCTGTTGCCCAACCTAACATCCAAATGCCAAAAGTGACACAGTTAATGCCTCATCTGGCCATTTTCGAAGGCCATCTTCGTCTGCATCTGCACCTTTAAATTGGTAATCGAGCTCAAAGTGTCGTAAATATTGATTTCACTTAATAATTGTGGATTTAACAGCTCTCTAAACGAGTCGTTAAAACTAAACTTATCTGTTGCAATGCTGAGCTTTGTTGTCTTATGGTTCAGAACCTTTGGTGAATAACAATGTTTTGCAACAGGCACTTGAGAGTACGCCTAAAGGAGCTGCTAAAAACCCACAACTTTTATACCTCTGACGTAATGAAACGATTGTCTTTTTATTGTGGTTGTCATTCATTACTTTGCTGAGCGATAAAACTATCCATAAAGTATTTTGGCAGCTGCTCGTTGGAGGTGATTAAAGCGTTGAACGTGGCTATATTGACTGGAATTTAAAGACTTTCCTCTGCGATAAATAGCATTGAAATAGAGTTTAAATTCGCATGAAATTCATTTACCATTTTTTCAAATCAATGTTTGCTTTCAATTGAAGCAGCGAACAATAAAAGTGGCAGAAACTGGCTGGCAATTTAATTGCTGCTGCTTAAAATCACATTCAAAATGCCTGTGAAAACAATTCACAATCCATAAAGCATTGCGCATTTATATTTGTTTATTTATTGCTTGAGCAAATATAATTAAAAAACTGTGGTATCAGAAATAAGTGAAATAATTACAGTTAAAGAATAGGCGATTAGAAGGCAAAGTTGTTAATTTGTTTACCAACTCAATGTTGCATGCAAAGCATTGAAGTGCAACGTCAGTGTGGCAAGCAGGCAGAGTATTGCCAAGTCGGCTACCCGATTGCAGCAGCCGAAAAAAAACACAAAAATCGTACACTTGAAGACGAATGTCGAGGGATAAAGACGCCCATGGGGACAGGGATTAATACAAAAGCCGAAGTCGATGTCGAGTCTGAGTCGAAGTCGAGTCTGAGTTTGTTGTTGGCTGTCGCAGCTGATTGCAACCAGTTGTCGATTGCATGCCGCTGGTGGCAAGCT
Source organism: Drosophila formosana (assembly GCA_035045625.1). Classification (NCBI taxonomy): domain Eukaryota; kingdom Metazoa; phylum Arthropoda; class Insecta; order Diptera; family Drosophilidae; genus Drosophila; species Drosophila formosana. The sequence continues at coordinate 131,819 of JAWNOW010000844.1, read as the reverse complement.
GCGCCCCTGCCGCATAAATGATGCAATGGCGCGGAAAACAGGCGCCGATTTCCACACACACTCAATTTTCAATTTGTGTGTATCTTTGTGTGTGTTTGTGTGCATTTCGCATTCATTAACCGGCAAGTGGCAACTTCGCCAGCATGCCCCGCTCTGTTGCTTTCAATTACAAACAATCTAAGCGTCAACGTGAACCAAATGAAATGGAAATGCTTTTTGTCTTTGGCCACGTTTTTTTTACCTTCTTTCAGCTGGAATTGAAAATATGTTTATGATAATGTCTTAGAGCTGCATGCTAATGCGGGAATCGAATTCTCTGCGGCGAAAAAAAAGTGAAATTTATTTTTCGTTATTTTTTAATTTTTTTGGCCGCTAGGGCGGGGCGGGGCGGGGCATGGCAGAGAGCGGCTGCGAGCCGGCTTAGACTGGCCCTAAACAGTTAAATGGATTACGGTATTGAAATGTGTTCGGAGACCTCGTCGCGACTCGAGCTCATGAATAATAAACAGGCAAAGTGTGGAGGCTTGGAGACAGACAGGTGATCAGCGTTTAATAGTTTCATGATATTTCATCATGGCAACGAAGATACACAACTGTTCCTAACGGTAGCGCGTTCTAATTTGAATCAGTTACAGCCAAATGAGCAGCGAATGAGTTGAGAATGAGTTGATGTCCCCTCAAGTGATATCTTTGATTTAATTGGAATTTCAGTCGAGTCACGTAGGCAGCTCTCCAAGTGTTGTGTGACTTTCAAATACGCCACTCGGCCATCTCTCTCACACTCTCTCGCTCTGTCTCTCTCTCTCTCTGTTTCTCTCGCTGTACATTACACAATGTGCACACTGTACAATCGCTGCGAAAAACGATTTATTTGTTTATTGCAGTCAAATTAAATTTGTCTACAGCGGCAGACGAGAGAGAAAAACCCATAAATAAAACTGAAAGACTTTGCAAATAGTTCCAAGGCATTGACGGATCGCTGCTAACTCGCAGATAGCCACGTTTTTCTCTTTTGGCAGTAACTGAACAACTCGATAATTGAGCATCGAAAATGTGTTGTACAAATACCAGATCGAACGATCAGATGCCATTAGAAAGGTGGCAAACATTGACGCAATGCGTAGGAGCTGCAAATTGGAAGCCTGACGATGCGTCTCATTGAACCTCAATCTTCAAAAATATTCAAATTCTGTCAGCATTTAGAATTGGGCAAACTTATTGGAATTTATATAAAGAGTGAAAAAGTGAGGAATGCAATTTTAAATGCATTGAAAAGATACAGAGAAACAACTACAAATCACAGATAATTATTGTTTAATATTATTTTGACTTGATTTTAATAAAAATCTCAGTACACATAATATAACCATTAAAATGTAATTTTTTCATATTGCATTTCATGATTTAATTTATATTCTCAAAAATTCATATTGTCCTAAATTATTCTTGTAATCAGTAATTAAATTTGTTTTCTTTTCTATCAGCAATTAAGGCAAATGTAATTCGACTCTTTCGGCTTGTTCTTTTGTTTCGCATAATTGAGAATTTAATTTGATGTCACAACTGATTAAATTCATTAGTTTCTCTTTGATATAGCAGCATTGTGAGAAAGTAATTCTATTGTGATAAAACCTGATTTGCATACGTTTGACAAGCCAGACTAAGAATTAATGAGTTTTCACGTTCGATTTGACAAACAGTAACTGTGATTTTTATTTCATATTCAATTATTTCTCCAAACTGTTTGAGTACAAGAAACTACAAAAAAAAAAAAGAGTTTTATGTGTGAACAAGTAGCTGCCAGAATGATGAATGAATTCATCTATATGCGGAGCTATAAATTTTTTATGAAGTTTGCAGACTTAATGACTAAGCAAAGTTCCTTCCTTAAGAGCACACACATAAATCAACGTCATAATTGAGCAGCTAATTTGTGCTAATCAGCTAAGCAAATGCGTTTACAATTGAGGCATCGATTAGCAGATGTATTTAACAATTAAAAAGTACTTTTTAGATCGAGGCTGACCTTCAATCTCTATAGAGAGCTAGCTGGCATAGCGACGAATTTGGTGAAATGAATAAATGTGGCTCATTTGCATTGAAGAGGCAACAGATTGGGCCACATCATTGACCAAAAACACGAAATGGCAAGTCATCAATGTGACGCATCAACGGAGACAAACCCAAACCCAAACTATATTCAAGCGAGGAGGTTGCAGATTGGAGGGAGTGCTGTGTTTGAGTTGACCGAAAGGTGGCAAATGGTGAATGACAATTGTGTACTTAGTTTAGTTCAGTTTAGCGGAGTCGAGTCGAGTCGAGTCAAGTCTATTACAATAATTACTGCTTGTGATGTTTACTTGACCTCCCAAAACTATGTCACTGCGAAGGTCCCGAGAGTACTCCACTTTGTACTAGTTGATGGACTTAAACTCACCGATACTTCCAGTCCATTTTGCTCTTGTGCAAATAGAGCGATAGGAGCGGCACATCCGATATTTCGGTCTCATGGCCGCCCGCCTCCAGCAGCAGCACCTTCCAATGCGGGATCTCGGAGAGGCGAGAGGCGAGCACGGTGCCCGCGGAGCCGCCGCCAATGATGATGAAGTCGTAGGCCAGCTCCACCTGCGGCACGTTGAAGGGACGATTCTCGGGATCGAAGAGATCGTAGTTGTAATACGCGATCGCAGCGATCAGGAATGGTATTATCGTCAGCTTGCCCACGCCGATCACGGCCGTGGTCAGCTTGATCGCCGTCGCTATCGCCAGGCCCAGCTTGGAAGCGCCCACAGCTGCCACGCCCGCTGCGGCAGCCGCCTTAGAGGCGGCGCTCGCCTTGAACAGCAGGCCGCCCACCGAGACGGCGGCGGCGCCCAGAGCGGGACCAACAACCATAATTGGCAGTCCTTAATGCTTGTTGCCCTGATGCTCCTTGAAATTCCTTAATGTGAATGTAGAGCTCAGCCTAAAATTCCTCGAAGTGTATCTGAAGTGCGGAAGCTGCCTCGTCGTTGAATTTATTTTCGATCACGCCCAACACATTTTTGCGCATTCACAATGAGGATTTGCTGCGACACTTTCATTCACAATCACAGTCTCGACATCGCGTTTACGATTCACATTTACGAGCACGTTCACAATTGTTGTTGCTGCACTTTATGCACTTTCATTCGAAAGCACAACACACGGAAACAAAAATACAAACTTAGTTTATTTATAACAAAAAAGAATAGAAAAAAAATTGAATGAAATTGTCTTTTAGAAATTGTGATTCGCTCTAGTCGAAGAAACGTGCGCTTGTTTCGAATCGACTCGAGTTCCTCCTCGTCGTCGTCGTCGTCGTCGCGTCGTTTATTTTGGCTGGCCCCAAAATGGGCAATGAATGAATGGTAAAGATATAAATAAATAGTGTTAAAGTTAAAGTTAAAAGTGAGCAACCGACTCGTTTGGCAGCCGCTGCGTTTCTGAGCCACAATAGCAACTCGTGTGCGACGTTTTGTCTGCTTTTCAATTTCTTGTTGCAAGCAAGCTCCCCGCCGCCCCGTCCCCGCAGGCCCCCCCCTCAGCCTCAGCCTCTGCCTGGCCTGCAGAGGCCTCTGCTTGAAGCGGTTGCGGTTGCCGTTTGCGGTTGCGCATGCGCTCCGCTCACCGCCCGCTCTCGACTTTTTCAGAGTCGCCTCTCCACGCCACTCGAGCTGAGCGCGTGACACGAAGCAACTCGAGCCTGCCTTTCTCTCTTTCTCTCTCTAGCTCTCTGTCTCTATACAATTGTTTTACTCTCTTCCATTTTTATTAACAAAACCACAGTATTAAGATATTGAGGAGTGAATTTATAAAGAAAGTAAAAGCAAAATAACATTGATATATATTTTATTTTGCATTTCCTAATCTATAAGGGAAATTAAATATTAAGGTTACACAATTTTCTCACTGTTGTATCATTGAGAAATCAAATAATAAAAAATATAATATTTGGAGCAAGTGTTTAATGTTGTAATAAAATGTAATTGATGCCATTTACTGGCATTTAAATTATAAAACTATAACATCATTGAGAAATTTGAGGATCAAGACATAATAAATGTACTAGTATTAATAGTAGTATTGCAATTCTATATTGATGTGATTGTAAAGAACTATAATATCGTTGCGATGCACATAAAGTAATCGTAAAGTCTGGGAGAAAGTTTAATGAGAAAAATAGATTTTCTTTAAATTCGAATTTATTCATATTTTATTTGCGTTATCACACATTTTGAGTCTAGTAGATTGTGATATGATTTTTATTAGTTTACTCCAGCTTGGCTCGTAAAACGAGTTTTAAAAATAATCTAAAGCGATCTTTTGAAACCAAATTAAATATTTCGATTTGTTTAAAAAAGTATAATGCTGATTTAAGAGCCTTCGATTCAGCTAAATTATTGATGTCGGCTAATTTTAAATTATGCAACTAATTGTTGTCAGCATCAGATTGCAGTCACGCTGTCATCTCTGATGCCTCCGAGCTCAGCTCGCACACATTGCATTGGGGGCCGCCGCAATTGGAGAGCTGTGGACGACTGCGTTCCAGCTTGATGGTCTCCTTTTTGGCTGCGGGAGCTGTTGCGAAACGGTTGAACGGTTCGGTTCGGATCGGATCGCGCATAACCGATTGCCAACCGTTTGGCGCTCCTGCCTCGCTCTCGCTCTTCCGCTCAGCTGACATTTGCTGCTCTCTCTGTCAGCGACTTCGACTCCATCGCTGCTGTTGTTGCTGTCTCTGGCATTTGTAATTTTCATGTTGGCTTTTAGGCATTTTTTTTTATTGGCTGCTTCTCTTTAAACTTACTTCACTTACTTCACTTAGCCAAACGACCTTCATGCTCACTTAACAGTTATCTGCACTTACCAGACGATCTACAGCTGTAAGTACATCGCTGTGTTGTGTGTGTGTGTGTGTGTGCGCTCACGTAAGCCACGAAACCACGAAGCCATCGGGAACTGAGCAAAAGCATCTCCGCCTCCGCTTCCCGCGGATGCGAAAGAATTCAATTGGATTAACCCACCACCCAAAAAGCGAAAAAGCGGAAAAAACGTTGCAAATCGTAACATGTAAAAAACCTGTTTCAAAAATTACCAAATTGCGCGAAAAACGCAGGAAAACAATTTTGGAACGCGCGCCAATCGATTGTCTGAAATGGACATCGATTCAATTGAATTATCGATAATAATACGTATTTATGCATTTCGATCTGCATAAAAGTGAATGTTCTGCTGATGAAATTTAGACACTTTTTAAAAGTAAACAGCTCTCAAATGAGTTGGACTCTGTGGTAATATTTCGTTTAATGTTTCGTTACACAGCTTGCACTTAAAACAGTTGCTCTGCTCTAAGATCTAAAAGTTAAGCGCACATAGCTGCCTAAATGTTGGGGCTTTAAAGCACTTCCCGATACAGTTGGCGTACTCGAATCTCGGGTCAAACGTGTCTCAATCGCACTGAAATCAATTATGTAAACGCAGTTTGGGGCGGGGTGGGCGGGGCCAGGGAATGTTACATTTCTCAGCAAGTGGACTGGTAGCAGCATTGGGAAGCGGAGCGACGAAGACGGAGCCGCTCTAATGAGGCACTTCCATGTTGTGTTTGTGTTTGGCCCGCAAAAGAGACGCTGATGAAGACACTAACAAAATGTAATTCCCGCAAATTAACAGAGCGACAATAAAAACGATACGATATGCAACGATTGTTGATGTGGTTGTTGTTGCTGTTGGTATTGCTAATGGCACAAGGTCAGACGACAATCGGTTTATTTTCGTTTGTTGTTGTTTCGGATTTTCTAGTGCGTGAGTTTTCCATGCGAAAATTTATTAATTTAGCTGGGAAATTCCGCAGTTGCAATTGCGAAACTTGACCAGGTTGTCAACGATGGCTTCCACTTGGTATCTCCTCCCCCAATTTCCCACTATCTCACTCACTCTCTGACAGTCCCTTCAATGGGTTGCCAAAGAATGCCCAAGGACTGAGCCATAGAATTTACGACCATCATTGACAATAATATCACTGGATGAGGGACAAACTTGGGCAACATCCAAACAACAGCGACACATTGTTAACTGCTTTGCTCTTGTGCCGAGATTAAATTGTGCAACTTGAGAGGCATAAAGTTAACTGTGTTAATTGACAGTCTTGAGAATTTGAGCAAGATCCAATAAAAAATAACAGAGTTGTTAAAGAGGCTGTTTGAATTGCGTACTTCATTATCAAATTGGTCTGAAGACAATATTAGTTATTTATTTAATATTATTCGTAGTCAAGAATTATTCAGCTCAGCTGTAAAACTATAGCATTTATTTATTTATTATTTGTCATATCCTAGAATTAAATTTGTCGTATCCTAGAATTAAATTCAAAGCATTCAAAATACAAAAGATAGTTCAAAGCTGCTCGCATGCTATTGGCCACTAGATGGCGCTGCATGCGACTTTTCCTGCTTGAGCAGAGAATAAAGTGTTTGGTGCTGATTAAATGTGACTCAGGCCAGAATGCAAAGATAGATTCCCAAAAGTGTAAAATTATAGTATTTGTTTATATCGTATCGTATCCTAGAATTAAATTCAAAGTGTTCAAAGTATAATCGATTGGTCAAAGCTAGTCGCCACCATTGACCAATAGATGGCGCTGCGTGCGACTTTTGCTGCACGAGGAGTGATAAAAATGTTGTTGCTGATTAAATGTGAGTCAAGCCATTTCCGGTCGCCACAATTACGGCATCGAGCGGGGGGACATAACGCACCGTCAAGTTTCCGGCACTTATGAGTACTTCTACTCGGTTTAGCGACGCGTTTGTCGCTTGCCTAATCAACACACAAAATTAAAAACAAAAAAAGGTTACAAATGTACTTAAAAGCAATGAAAAGTGAAATGCCAACAAATACTCTCTAAAGAAGCAGAAGCTGAAGCGGAGGCTGAAGCGGGGTGACATAATGTGAGCAACACTTTTGGTTTTGTTTTGTTTTTATCTATTGGCCGCAGTTTGTTTGTGGTCTGTGCTGAGTCATTGTGGAGACGAGAGGCAAATGGAATCGAAAATGAACTTCATTAAATGACAATAGACGACGGGGCTGGCGAGCTGTGGGGCAACCGCAAGCGGTGGCAAGCGACAAGTGCGCTGGGCAACTCAATCTGTATCTCAGCATCTGTATCTGCATCTGTATCTGCATCTGTAGCTGTAGCTGTAGCTGTCAATACAAGAGCAACATAACAAACCCAATCGCCGCACTGGAGCGTGGCATATGCGCGAGTATTGCGTGGAGTAGTACGTGACCCATTCCCCGGCTCGAGACCCTCCTGAGATCGAGAGTGAAGCGCCTCTAAGACAAACTCCTCAAACTGAATAGTCTGTGAATTAATCAGTCAGCAGTTAAGCAATTGAAACTTTGAAATACTCGTACAATAATTAAAGTGGTTTCACAGTCTGATGTCATTACTAGAATTTATTTCTACAAAATATAATTAATCTGTACGTAAATGAATCAAGTTCATCAATCAGCTAGGACGTAGAAAGTCATTCAATCAGTGCATTATTTAAGCCTAGCTATCAATCAGTCATGCAATAAATCTGTTGGAAGCTATTTATTCAATCAGTTTGCGAGTAACTCATTCAAGTAAGGCTGTCAATCAATCTGTCAATCAGTCGCAGGCTTAGCTCGCCTTGCTGCTGTTCCATTTAAAGGTAGCTGCACTGTACTCGCTCTTTGTATTTGGGTTACCTCACACACCTGACTCGCTTTTTGGGTAGTTTGTAACTGGCAACTTGTAGTTGGCAGTTGGTAGTTGGTTTGTTGGTAGTTGGTTTGCTGGTAGCTGCTTGGCTGACATCTGTTCATCTAATCTGTTGCCTAAATACTTTTCAAAAGATTTGTGCGCGTCATCGCAGCGCCGTTCGCTCGTAATTTACTGTCAAATCTGCGTAACGCATCTCTGATGGATTTATTGCGCACATCCATCCAGACTTGATTTCGTTACCCTCTCTAATCTTTAGGGCCAAGTGCAAGTGCTCAAGTACACCATTATTTTACTAACATATATACATTCATATGTACTTACTTACAAGTCATTCGCATTACGTGCCCGTTAATTGCTCCACTTCGGCAGCAACGTGGGATCAACTTCAGCCCATCGCTGCTCTCTGTGTATGCCAAACGGAGTCGTAAATAAAACTCCAATTAATCACTTGATTGATATGTTTGCATTGGTATTAATGCAGGAAGTGGCAAATTTTGATTTATGTGTGTCGAATTAAATGTTAATTTGAGACTCAGCGGGAGACTTCAATTCAGTTCAAAATGAATGCTTAGAATGAAAATAATTGTTGAGTGATAATTCTGCTCGTATCATATTTTACTCCAATCGCAGTTGGCTGTCATTTAGTTGTTGAAAATCAAAACCCATAAGTCGAGAGTCTCTCCGCCTTCCCCTCTGCCATTGCGAGTGCGTGGGTGCAACGCATCTTTGTGGAGCCGACACTTGTGGAGCACGAGCCACGAACGGCACTTGTGGCGACCCACCAACTAATTGCCATCCGTTTGTATGCATGCCGAACAGCCGAACAGTCGCCGGGGCGCCAATGTCTCGACTGCGGCATAACAATGAGCCAACAAATAATTTTGCCACTTAATTGAAAAGTGAAAGCTATCGATCATTAGGCGCTGCACCAGACCCAATTTGCCACACTTAAAACCCGTGCGACATGGATAATTGTATGCTGTTGATATTTTAGACACTCCAAATTGTTTACATAGTATATTTTATTGCAATGTCGGCGTGTCGGCAGCGTGTAGATGTTCGACTTCATATTAAGGTATGCAACAACAGTCGGTAGTAATTACATTATCATTTCAGTAACAAGCGTAAAAGGCAGTATTTGATTAGTTCTGTGATTCCGTGTTCAAGTGTGGAAGCAAACACAAGAATCTTCTCGGACCATGCTTCGTTCGAGTGCAATCTGTAAACTGCAAAGAAATATAATCCATTGTCTTGGCAATCGTCGTCATGTGGCAGTGTCATCGATAGACAGTGGACAGTTGAGAAGAGTTTTTTGTTTTTGGAGAGAGCTAACTCAAGGGGATTCGCCCTCGGACCAAGCTTCTTCCAAATTCAACAGCAGTCCTACAAATATTCTCATTTTTAATTTATGTCAGCTGGTCAATAATATTCCCAGTTCTTACCAAAAAAATAAATAAAAAAGATACAAATTTATTTTATGTCGAAAAAAAAAAGATGAATAAAACTGGGAATTTTGTTTTTTTTTTTTCACAATTTAGATGTTGTTCGGTCGAGAGTCGAAAATAGAATGAGCTCCGTTCTCAGCTGCTCTGGGCAGGTCGAAAAATACGAATGTCAGAGCCTACTTGGGAAACTGAAAAAATCTTTGAAATGTGCTCGATATTCGATACTTGAGTGGCAGTCGATAATCGATGAATTATCGAAATGTCGATTAAATTGGCTTTGCTTTGAGAGTCATTGAACTAAGTTGGCTATGTGGTTTGAGAGCCACTGTGACAATGATCGCCAGTGGTTTGAGTGCAACTGTACTAAACATATTGCACTGCTTGCACTGCTTTCAGCGAAGTTCAAAACCACGCGCTTTTAAGTTGCTGCAGCACTGAAGCTGTCAATGAATCTTGGCTCTTAATGGAATAATTAAAAGTTAAAAACAAATGTAAATTATGCAAATTATAGGCGTATAATTCGGTGTGCTGACGTGAGGCCCTGTCAGTTGCCTTTTCGCACCCAATGATCCCCAGTGGTTTGAGTGCAATTGTACTAAACTGCTCGCCTTGAACTGCACTGCTTTCAGCGAAGTTCAAAACCATGCGCTTTTAAGTTTCTGCAGCTGTCAATGAATCTTCTGCCAATGAATCTTGGTTTACTTTAAAAAAGTGGAAAAAAGTAAATTATACACAAGTATATAAGAATCCTAAAAGCTTACAGCTCGGTGTGCTGAGTGGTGCACTCTCATCTCCCTTCTCGGCCCAATGATCGCCAGTGGTTTGAGTGCAACTGTACTAAACATCGTGCACTGCTTGCACTGCTTTCAGCGAAGTTCAAAACCATTCGCTTTTAAGTTTCTGCAGCACTGAAGCTGTCACTGAATCTTGGTTTATTCCATAAAAAGTAGAAAAAAAAAATGAAAAAAAAATCAATCATACAAAGTTATGATGGTTATTGAAAGTTTATAGCTCGGTGTGCTGCTTGGTGCCCAGATAGTCCTCCTTGATCATGTCGGCGCCCTTCTCGCCGATCATAATGCAGGCCGCATTCGTGTTGGCGCCCACAATGTCGGGCATGATGCTGGCGTCGATGACGCGCAGTCCCTCGGCGCCATGGACGCGCAGGCGGGCGTCGACGACGGCCGTGGGATCGTTGGCGGGTCCCATGCGAGCCGTGCCCACCGGATGGTAGACGGTGGTGGTCATGTGGCGAATGTAGCAGCGCCAGTAGTCGTCCGACTGGTAGGCGATGTCGTTGCAGGCGGCCAGATCGACCTTGTGGAGGGCGGCTTCGCGTTCGCCGAACGCCTTCGTCTCGGGCAGACGCTTGTAGATGTTGAGGGCCCGAATGTAGGTGTCGACGTCGCGTTCGTCGGTCATGTAGCCGGGATCGAGCAGCGGCGCGTCCAGGAAGTTGTCGCTCTGCAGCTCGAGGCGACCGGCCGAGAACGGTTTCAGATGCAGCAGGTACGTGATGTAGGTGTTGGACTTCTGGTTGGCCGACAGAATGCTCTTGGCCACGCGCTCATTGAAGCCGGTGGCGGCCACATAACCCTTCAGCTCGGGACTCTGCATCAGGCTGAAGAAGTTGGTGGTCTGTATGTCGGGATTGGGGCCGTGCAGCGACGTCGTGTTGATGAAGCCCGTCAGAGCGGTCGCCTCGTGATGCAGCAGCTTGCTGTAGCGGCCCATCAGCAGGTTGAACATGGCGTCCACCAGCTCCTCCTCGGTGGGCTTGCGGGCCGTCGACTTGTCGATCTGGAAGATCACCGGCAGGCTGGCGTGATCCTTCAGGTTGCGGCCCACGGGCAGGTCCAGTTTGACCGGCACTCCGACGCTCTTCAGATGCTCAGCTGGTCCGACGCCTGTGGAGCAAACAAGAAAATTGAGTTCCAGACACTTCAAGCAGCTTCAGGTTTAGACTATTTCTAGATCAGTTACAGCAAACTGCACTCGAAAACCTATCTATCTGTTTACATATATTATTATAATTTTGCTAAATTCCCACTCTAACTAACTTAAATCGCGCACTAAAATTGGTACGAAAGGCTTTTGTTTCATTTCAATTTGTTAAAAGTCACAAAAGTAAAAGTGCATCTAAAAGTCAAATAAATTGACCTGCAATCTATATGGAAATTTTAGCTCGATCGCTGCAGTCAGATCGCAATAATAATAATATATTGAACTTGCGAGTCTGGCTGGCTAATTAATTGATAAAGTTTAAGTAGATTCAGATATGTAACATAAGTCTGCTATAGTTTTGATCTATACTTCTGAGGAAGTATTTACTTTAAAGTCTTTTGGCTAAGAATAAGCGAAAGCGTAGTAGCAAAGATTGCTGGAATGTTTATACGACTTTATGGGCCATAAATAATTTAACCTTTTGGCAACTGCTGTGCGGGCTATAAAACCGCAACTTGCGCTCGCCGAGATTAATCTTCGCTTGACGCACACAGAGCGCTGAGAACCGAAGGCTCAAGTCATTGTGGAATGCTGTTGGCTAGGTCAACCGTTATCTATATAATAGTATATATAGTATAGCCGAAAAGTTTAGCAACTCCAACTGTACCGCAAGCACTTCTCTATTTCGGTGTGCTTCTATCTTATCGGACGCGTGCGATTCCGGTGCAGATTAAAGAGGCGTCGATTAATTATTATTTCCATTCATGTTCCCACTCACCTGAGAGCAGCAGAATCTGTGGCGAGCCAATGGCGCCGGCGGAGAGGACGATCTCCTTGCTGGCCCGCACCGTGTACTCCTTGCCCTCGCGGTGCACGAAGGTGACGCTCTCCGCCCGCCGCTGCCCGTTGAGGTTGACCCGCTTGACGTGGGCGTGTCGCACGATGTGCAGGTTGGGCGTGTCCTTGCGCAGGTGGGAGTGGGCGGTGGTGATGCGTCGGCCGCCGTCCTGGGTGCCCAGGATGTCCATCTGGCCGACGAACGAGCCCTCCGTGAAGTCCGGCGCACTGCCGTAGCCCATCTCCAGCATGCCGGCCCGGATCGTGGCGCGGAACTCGTTGTCCGACACGTAGTTGTTCAGGCCCATGGGTCCGCCGACGCCGTGATCGCCGGCCTTGTAGTCGGGCCGCGTGGAGCGCAGATCCTCGGCCTTGCGGAAGTGCGGCAGGACGTCGTCGTAGCCCCAGCCGGGATTGCCGCGCTGCTGCCAGTCGTCGAAGTCGAAGCGGGTGCCGCGCGCATAGATCATCGCGTTCATGCCGTTGGTGCCGCCGAGCATCTTGCCACGCGGCCAGTGGCAGCTGCCGCCCTCCATGGCCATGCAGGCGCGTCCGTTGGGCTGCGTGTGGTACTGCCAGTCCCACTTGGAGAACTGCGTGGCCATGTGCCAGGCCACGAACTCCGTCTCGACCGGCGGATCGCCGCCAGCCTCCAGCAGCAGGACGCGCCAATTGGCCTGCTCCGCCAGCCGGCCGGCCACAACCGCTCCCGAGCTGCCAGCGCCGACCACAATGAAGTCGTAGGGCTCGTCGAAGCCTCCCGCTTTGTCCAGCCAGTCGCCCTGGTCCGCCGGCCACTGCTGCTGGCCGCTGAGATCGCAGTACTTGGCGATCAGCGTCGACAGCAGCAGCGACATCAACGTGTTCGCCGGACCCGCCGATCTTGCAGCGCACTGCGCACTGAGGAATTCCATGGTGATGATGCTGTGATGTTAGCTAATTGTGTTCGTAGCAAACGCTTGTGGACACTGCCGCTGCCCGTGAGCTACTGTCCGGCGGACAAGGCCGGCAGCCGGCATTTGTACGGCCCGGCGAGCGTCGCATTCGCATGCCGCACGCGTCGCCGTAAATCACCTGCGCCATTTGCATCGCAAATAACACACGACGATTGCCTGCCCCGACACCCGTATCTCCCGCTCTCCGGCTCTCTTCGGGTCTCTCTCCGGTTTTGCCGGACGCGCCTTTATCGCTGCCACACTACAGAGATTAGGCGGGTGCAGCCACAGCCACAGCCACCACGGAATGCCTCTGCTCGGCATAGTAGAGCAGCTTGAGGCGACACCTTCTCCGATAAGGCCCCGCTGCTCGAATGGCTTTTTTATGGCCACATCCATTCATTGAGCTGCCGTCTCCGATAAGTCCGACTATATAGCTAACATTGTTGGCTGCTCCGATAAGCCATGCCGAACAGACGTTGCTTGCGGTATCTTTATGCCTCCCATCATCACAATCATCATCATCATCATCATAATCATTTGCGATTAGACCGAGGCAAGGCAGCTGGGAGAGCGACGCCAACAAAGCGCCACAACCCCACGGCGTGTCAGCACTTTTAATTAACTTATTGTCAACCTGTTGCCAAAGTACGCTTCTGGGTGCGGCTGCCACAGACCTGCCAATACCCTACCACTCTCCGGGTATCACAAAATTCCCATCGCAGAAGGTATTTGTGTCGAGTCATCAATTTATGGCTTGGTATGAGAAAACTTAAATATCTTTTGTGGTGCATAACAATTAATATATTCAGCGTAAGGTTCAACTATTTCATATGAGTTTATTTATATTTATATATTTTATTTCAATTTCGACTATGCGCAGTTGACATTGACATTCGATTGAGATAAGGAAATCTATTTGGAATTTTACATTTCCTAATTTCAAATGCTTTGTTCTATTTTAAATTCTTAAAACTGCAAATTAATAATTTGTTTAGTTATGCATCTTTTATTTAACACTTATAACATTAAATTTAGAGTTTACAAAAGAACTGGGAATTTTCAGCTCGTTAAAATCTATTCTTAAAGTTAAATAAATGTTGAATTAAAGAGGCATAAAGGAAAAACTTATTAATTTACAATTTCAAGAATTAAAAATCATTCAAAATAGAATTATTTAAAAACTATTGGCCTTAATAATTACAAGAACATAAAGCATTTATTCTGCCAATTGTAATCAACAAGAAATGATTTTTTTACAATTTTAAAAATGACACAAAAAAATTCAGAGTCAAAAATGCAAAGTACAGTTAAAAATGCAAATACATTTTCGCAATAGTTTTATCAGTAGTGCGAAAAAAACATAATAACAAGGAAATAATAAAATAATTATATAATTCTGTGGATGATGTGAGCAAAAGCGAAAATAGAATTAAAGCCAAGTGCTTGTTAAAAGCACTATAGGGATTCTATTAGCCATAAATCACGGCCTGGTTCTCTGCGCTGCAGTAATTGATATGATAAGGCTTCGTGATAAGCGATTATCTTGCCAAAACGTCAATAGCAGCTACTTAGTTGGGGCTTGCATTTAAGCTCTGCACTCGTTATAAGTGCTAATTATTTGCCTGTTAAATGCTCCGCAAGGATTAACTCAGCTTAAGCGAAACTGTCTTTCAAGTTGTAAATTGTTGAAAGTTTAAGCCGCACAGATTAAGCGAAGCTGTTGCAATGTGAACCGCGATCATTTCATTCCCGAGTTGCATCCGCGAAAGGGCAAAGTTTTAAATTGCATTCAAACCATTTCCAAATCATTTACTAATGGAATAATTCGATTGCAAGTGTCAAGAACTTTTCAAGTGCATTGCATCAACGAATCGGATTCAAAGCGCGAACGCAACAAATTTACATTTGCATTGCAAAATACGCTCGGATTCGGATAATTCCTAGAAGTGATTTTATTTATCAAAATTATGCAAAGCAAAATTATTAAATCGTGTGTATTTTTGATACTTCCTGACTTACCATAAATGCGATTATTTAAGTCGAATTTTTAAAGGGATATTTGCTGTAAATTTGGATCGCTCTAAATATAATTGCATTGGGACTTTAAGGTTTAGTCCGTCGGTATAACTCTCTATATCTCAGATACTTTTGAAGCTAAAGTTACCGGGTGTCGGGCTTTAGCTTGCTATGAACAGAGTCTATAGCGTCAAAGGAAATGATGAAGATAACACTAGATAAGATAAGATCTCAAAACAACAGTTTAGTTCCCTCACAATTAGGTGTGCAATTTAACTGTATTTCGATCGCTTATCCATCCGTCTGTCTGTCTGTCCATCGATATAGTTACCCAAATCTCAGATACTATACAATTTAAAATTACCAGGTGTTTGGCATTCGAGCACACTCGCTGCTATCAATTCGCGGAGACAATGCAAATGATTAAAATGTTTAAGATTAAAGCACACTCGGTTCTAACTTTCGACAGAGTTTAATGCAAATGCTTAGAATAGCAATATTATTTGGTCATTCTAGAGTAACATTTAAAGTAAAAAAAAAACACAAAAAAAAAAGGTCTTTAAAGGTCTAAATCCCGTTGCTTACAAGTCGTAGTCGTGGACTGCGTGGGCGGCTCTCGCCCAGTCGCGGGCAATAAAGTCCGCGGCCCGCTCGCCGATCATGATCGTGGCCGCGTTCGTGTTGGCGCTGACCACGTTGGGCATGACGCTGGCATCGGCCACGCGCAGGTTCTTGACGCCGTGCAGCTGCAGCCTCGGACTGACGCATCCCTGGCCGTCGCTGGCCGGGGACATCTTCAGCGTGCCCGACTGATGGTAGCAGGTGGTCGAGAAGTACCTGGCATAGCAGCGCCAGTACCCATCCGATCGGTACTCGTGCTCGGCATCGCACTCGGCGACGGGGATGTGCGAGAGCTGGGCGGCCGCCGCCTTGTAGGCGGGCGTGTCGAGCAGCTGCTCCTGGAAGCGGATGCCGCGCAGCAGCGTCGCCACGTCCTCGGGCTGCGTCAGGTAGTTGCTGATCAGCTGCGGCGCGTCGCCGACGCTGCGGCTGCGCAGACGGAGTTCGCCCTTGGAGACGGGATGCGAGACGAGCACGAAGACGCAGAGCAGATCGGCGCTGGCCAGGCGCAGCTGCAGATGCTGCACGTACTGCTCCTGGAAGTTGAGGCCGCCAATCAGCATGGCCAGTATGTCGTGGCGACCGCGCGGCATGAACAGATGATGGAACTCGACGTCCGGATAGCGCGGATCGCTGCTCGAGTTGCCGTTGCTGTTGATGAAGCCGATGATGGAGGCGGTGCCGTGGTTGGCGAGGTCGCCGCTGCGGCTCAGCAGGTACTCGTAGACGCTGTCGAGGATCTCCTTCTGGGTCGGCTCGCGCTCGCTCACCTGCAGCTCGAAGATCAGCGGCACCAGCACGTGATCCTGCAGGTTCTTGCCGACGCCCGGCAGGTCGCGCATCACCGGCACCTTCAGCTGCTGCAGCTCCCGCCGCGGCCCGACGCCCGAGCGCAGCAGCAGCGCCGGCGAATCGATCGCGCCCGCCGACAGCACCGCCTCCTTGGCCACGCCCACCTTGTAGTTGCGTCCATGCCGCACGAAGCTCACCTCCCTGACCCGCTGCCGGGCGACGTCGAAGTGCAGCTGCTTCACCTGCGCATGCTTGATCACGTGCAGATTCTTGCGCTCCGCCACCCGTCCCAAATGCCCCTTGCCCGTGGTCACGCGCTGTCCGTGCTGCGCCGTCACCGGCACCTGGGTGAAGCCCACGAAGCTGCCCTCGGCGAACTCCGCGACGTGCGGCACGCCCAGCGCCTCGGCGCCCCCGTAGATCATGCCGATCGGACCCGGCGTCTCGAAGCGTCCCAGCTGCACGTAGCCCTGCGGATGGCTGGCGTTGCCCACGGCGCGCACCGACTGCTCGTAGTAGGGCAGCACCTCGTCGTAGCTCCAGCCCTCGTTGCCCATCGCCGCCCACGTGTCGAAGTCGCGCCGATTGCCCCGCAGATAAAGCATCGCGTTCACGCCCCCGCTGCCCCCGATCATGCGGCCGCGCGGCCAGTAGCAGCGTCCGTCCTTCATGCCCTGGCACGAGTGCGCGCTCGGCTCCGTGAAGTAGTTGTACATGAAGTCCGTGTGCTGCAGCCCGAAGAACAGTCCGGGGATCTGTCGGGGGAGAGCGACATAGAGCAGTTCAATTGGGGTATTTTCATGCCTAGATCTATCGAGTTACAACAACTACAAAATATTATATATGCATATATCTATAAATGAATTTTTTTCTCATACTATATCACAACATATACATATCACATTACATTAAATCATTGACAAATGTGGATTTATCATATTATATCAAAGTTCCATCTGAGAAAGTTCCATCTGAATAATGAAAACATTTATCTCTTAAATATATACATACATATGTGCATATATGTTTATCTATAAATGTGTATTTTCATCATATTATATCATATCAACTATGTGTATATATATCACATAATATTATATCATACACATATGTATATCATACGTACTATATATCATATTATATCAAAGTTCCATTTGAGATGTTTTTAGCGAAAATATTTATCTCTTAAAATTACATATGTGCATATATGTTTATCTATGAATGTATATTTTCATCATATTATATCAAATCAATTATGTGTATATATATCACATTATATTATATCATATACATATGTATATCATATTATATATCAAAGTCCCATCTGAGTTGTTTTTATCGAGAATATTGATGCCTAGATCTCTCCAAATTACAAATTGCAATGCATGTATATTTATTTATAGCATATTATCTCTAAGGTGTTTTTTACAACGTTTGTACTCCGAATTTATCTTTATGAGAACTTATCTTTGTTGTCAAACACTTTGGTAGCTATTTTAAACAGCTTCGCCCAACACAGTTTTGAGTTGTTTGTTGTTTTAATCTACAGATAAATGAAGTTTATCCCAAGCAGATAAGTAGGGCGACAGCTAAATTTATCAATGTTCTGTGCTGCGAGCTGTTAATCTACACTGTTAACAGCTCACTGTTATCGCAGCTGCCAAGGTTACGCTGTTAACATAAATTAAGATTACGCTGTCATGTTATGTTAGCTGTATAACATGTTTGCACTGTTAAGTTGACTGTTAACACTGCTGCTCTGTTAACACTGCCCTGTTATGTTAGCTGCATAACATGTTTACACTGTTAAGTTGACTGCACTGTTAACACTGCCCTGTTATGTTAGCTGCATAACATGTTTACACTGCTAAGCTTGACTGTTAAGTTGACTGCACTGTAAATCCCAAAGACTGTTAAATTGACACAGGCTTTTTGGCTTTCTCTCGCTTTGCACTTTAATTTCGAATGCAACTAGCTGAGGAATCTCTCTCTCTCCCTCATTCTTTCTCTCTCTCGCTGGGTAGTTAATTAACTGGTTCACCTGTTGCCCCATTTAAAGCACAAGTTGCCACGCTCAATTGCTGTTTAGAGTCGACAGTTTACCTCGGATTCAACGGGGGGATCTCCGCCTGCCTCGAGGACGAGCACCTGCCAGTTGGGATTCTCGCTGAGGCGACTCGCGACCACAGATCCCGCCGACCCGGCGCCAATCACCACGAAGTCATACTTGATGGCTGCGTGCAGCAGCTTGGGCAGCACTTGGTCGCCAGCGTCCGGCGGCCAGAGGGAGGCGGGCGCCACGCTGCACTGGGCGGCCAGCAGACTCTGCAGCAGCACGGTGACCATGCTCTGCAGCAGGCCGATGGCCGGCGTGCCGCACTCTGTGATCGCCGTGAGGTTGCCCGATGCCGATGCCATTGCCGACATTTTACACTTTTACACTTTGGCGAATCGAATGAAGCGCTGCCAGCGCCTGCGATTTGCTTTTATAGACGCGATAACAGCCTCCCAGTCAGTCAGCCGGTTATCGCAGCACCAGCTGAGGAGCTGTTGACTCAAGCGAAAACGCCTCAACGGCAGCAGCAGCAGCAGCAGTAATGAATCGTGCTGCATCGAACTGCATCTGGTTCTCGGCTGTCGGCTATCGGCTCAGTGACCCCGCCACGTGCCACAGTGCGGCACTTGCTGAAGTGCCGAGTCACGGACTTTGCTAAGTGCAATTCCGCCAGCTCATGCAGTCTAGGCAATTATGGGAAGGCGTCGCGATCTTGAGTCAACACACTAAGAAGCTGAGAAACATTTGGCAATTTCCATTGTTTGCACTGCAATTGTTAATTCGTTAGTTCTGCTGAATGCACTCGACTTTTCGGCCAGTGTAGGCCTGGATTTGTCAGCGATTATGCCGATGGAATTCACTCTCAGGTCAACTGTGAATCAACTGATCAACAGACTAGATTTGAGCATTTGAAATACCGGGAAATGTAATAGAGCACAAAATTAACTTTTCTTAATTGCCATATTATAAAACCATTAGGAAATTTAAAAAGTATGATACATATAAATGTCCAAATCTCTGCTGAATAAATCTACAATAAAATAATTTAATATCAACACAATTATCATCAATTGTACACATTTAACTATTCTATTCTATACTATTCCACAACCTGCAAATGTCTTATTTCATTTGCAATTGAAAGTGCTTTTCTGTTGAACTCAATATTTATGTTTTGTCGATCATTACTTGAATTTAATTGCGATTACTCGTAATCGTAATTCCTGGGGTCCATTCACACCGTAATAATATTATCAAGCATCTGATAATTGCCATTACAACTCGAATATCGTTCGGGGCTCTGTTGCTATTAACCCAATCCAGCGGGCATTGATCGAAATTCTTGTACTGCGAGTGAAATACAAATAATTTCATTAAATCGATTTCCGCACGTGTTGAATCAAGTTGCGTTTTTTGTATGTATGTTCAGCTGCCAATTTAAATATATCTCTACTTTTTATATCCGCTTCGCATAGCGGAAATACATCCTCATAAGGAATAAACAATGCTATATTCTAGAGTCTAGAATTATAGTACACGCAATAATACAATACTATAGTCTAAATGACGAATGATTAGTGCAATGCTGATTAACTTATGCAGTCACCGATGATTCAGATCACTGAATCAATTCATTATCAAATAGGTCAAACAAAATATTTAATTTGATTATCGCTTAACTAAATGAAGCTTGAATTGGAATTGGAAATTTATCCGTTTTGAGTGTAAATGAAATTTAAGTTTGTAATAAAAAGCGTCATTAGAAACTCACTTGTACCATTAAAAATTAAAAGTCGAGCAAAAAAATGACAATGCTTTATCACATAACTCAAATAAAATCTTGAATTTGGTTATCCTTTAATTTAATGAAAGTTGAATTGGGGATTGTAAAACTATCTGTTTTTATGTGTTATTGCAATTTAAGTTAAAAGCGCAATTAAAAACGGACTTTTACCATTTCAAATAAAAAGTCGAGCAAACAAACTCATATTTGTTGGCAATCAATAAAAAATAAGACTGTTGTCTGTTGCAGATAACATTTGTAGAAGAATTCTTAAGAGCATCTTCAAACTTAGTCGCCTCAAGCAGCGATTTACAAGCGTTTCGTAATTGACCTTCTTCTTCAGCAAATAGACTTAAACCTACTATCCAGATAAGCAAAAGTTATGCAGGCAATCTTCTATTTTAAGCAGTTAATTCGCTTCTATTGTCGATCATAAAACTGCACAAACTTCGAGTTATCCAAACCAAATACAGCTAAAGATAAGCCAAAGTTGGTTAAACAATCTTCAAAATTAAGTTGGTAATTCGCTTTATGTGACGATCTCTTCTGTGGTCGATCATAAATTGTATCTTATCGAGTGGCGAGTTAATCCGTCTGCAGTATTTTCTATACTATAAGTACGAATGTGTATCACATCAATAGGCGAGTGCAAACCCCCCCGACAATGTCGATCAAGGACAGGTGCAAACTGTAATCGGCAAATGAGTGACAATAAAAAACGAATACCACTTTTTGTTCTATCGGTTAATTGCTATAAAAGGCGCATTGCATTTATAATCGCGACCACATTGTGGACATAGCATAGCAGACAACGGCAACAAACAAGGTGCCGCCTTGCCACGCCAACAGCTGTCCCAGGACCGACTAGCAGATACCCTCGAAACCTAGAAACAAAACTGCATTGCTTGTATATATATATTTTTATTCCATACACGGATACAGGGCATGTCTCGGACACGACAAAAAAAAAAATGAGAAAAAAAAAACATTAAATTAAATACGAGTTAAATAATTTGTGCAGACTGCTGGCGCCACCTGGCGGCCGTTCCTCACAGTCCGCTATTCATCGCAATGCGCACGAATTGAATCGGCGCAGGCGGCTCGGCGTTCGCTGCCGCGGCGATCAGGCTGCTGACGGGCACCAGATTGAGGCCAACGCTCAGATCTGCAAAGATTGAAAACTTGTTGATGTAGGCGGGGTCTCAGAGCGACAAGAGGTTGCGAGAGGGAAGCAGGAAACAGGAAAATCGGAAAGGGAAACAGCTTCGAAACGGGTAGAAGATTTCATGGGGAAGGAATTTAATAGAAGAGAACATGCGAAAAGTATGGGAATTTATCAGAAGACAAAGAAACTAAAGTCTGTCGAAAGGCGTTGATCAGAACCAATTAATAGGAAGTAGAAATACAAAACTACGATATGATAAAGACACTAAAGTCTTTCGAAGGGAATTGATTCGAATTTATTAATAGCAAGTGAAAAATAAATAATATAAAATATATCATATGGTAAAGAAACTAAAGTCTGTAGAAGACGGACAGTCGATCTTTAGAACTTTTTAGTAGAAAGTAGGAAAATAATTCAATATACCATTTTTATATTCAGCAGACAGTCGAGAGAATTAAGTAGAAGTTATTTGGTGGAATACATTTAAAATATGATATCAAAGACTTGTCGTGGAAGTAATCTGAAGTTGCAATTTGCGGGAAGCGGAAAAAGAATCAAAATCAAATTCGACAATTTAGCAGAATGGTATTGAGGCATGCAAGATATTAATGCAGCAACATGATGGCCTTACCCGAGGGGACATTGAGGGCTGGCGATGTGGGCGCCGTTGCCTGCGTCTGTTCCAGCTGTGTGGCATCCAGGAAGATGTCCTGGGGCAGTGCCACAATCGGGGGCAGCAGCTGCAGCAGCCCGATGAGCGCGACGAGGAGCAGCAGGTGAGACTGGAGGTGAAGCTGGAGCTGCTTTGGTCGCGACATTTTGTGAGCAGCGGACGGCGTGGACTGTTCGATGTGAAAAGTCTCGGAAACCTTTTTGAAAACTTCGGCACAGCAAATCAACAGTGTGTGTGTGAGCGGTGTGTGTGTGTGTGTGTGTGTGTGTGTGTGTCAGCAAACTGGTAAAACTTGTCGCGTTTGCCATTTGGTTCAGCGGCCGCTCATAAATTACAATGCGCCAAAACGGCAACAGCTTCAGCTACATTAACAGCATTAACGACAGCAGCCACAACAGCAACAACAGCAACAACAACTGTCAATGTCGCCAGAATGTGCTGCCAAATGTTGCAACTGCAATGCAGCAACAAATGTGGACAAAGAACCGCAATTGCCGTGTTCGTTTCCAAATTGAATTAGGAACGAAATGCACAAACTTCAGTCGCCGAACCGCCTCTGCACACAACGCCCCCTAGCGTCAGCTAATCGCATTAAAACAGTTACAACACAACCTCAAAACTGAGAATATGAATTGGTAGCGACTAGCAAATACCCTGCACTGAAGTTGCCTCAAATGCTCGAAAATCAATAGATTCAAGAAAGTTGAACAGCTTTTAAATTAACTAAAATTGAATATCGAGAAATACAAATAAATATCAAAAAATATATAGAATATATTTATATATATATATATATATAAAGACCAAATATAGAACAAAATTCGAAAATTAGATTACGATATGAAATTTAAAATGATTCGAAATAGAATAGAGCAACAAATAAATAAAAAAAAAAAAAAACAATTCAAGGAAATTTATTTAGCACAAACAACTTTAAATTGACAGGAATTGAATACTAACAAATAAAAATAAATGTGAAAAAATAAGTAAATAAAACAGAACTACAAAATAAATAATTTTAAATTGACCGAATACCAAAAACAAAATAAATAAATAGAACAAAATTCGAAAATTAGATTACTATATAAAATTGTTTGAAGTACAAGTGAAACACATTAATAAATAAATACAAGAAAATTCGAATACCATTCCAAAAGCAATACAATAGAAATAATTATGTTAAATAGAATCATAGAAAAACTAGTAGTTTTTTAAGCAGTCGGATAACTGCTTCTAATAAAATACTTTCAAAGTGATCAAACAGATCTTTCTCGAATTCATTAAATTATAGATTGAATGAGTAATTCTGTAGACACAAAAATAATATATGAAGTTTACGACAATGGTCAGTTGTAGTTTCATGAGAATAGTTGCCGCTGGGGTGGCTGTTGACTGTGCTCGGGTGGCAACTGTGAGTGCTGAGCGATCGAAGGTTGCGAAATTCTTTAGAGGCTTTGACCCTTGGCACATTGTTTGGCCCGGTTAAGAAATGTTTCGATTGTTTCAATGTTTCGGCCTCGCCGCGCAATCGAATGCCACGAACTGCTGAGTTAAATGTCTTTATTCAAGCGAAAGGGAAAGGAAATCGAGATAGAGAGATAGAGACTTAGACTAGAGCCAACCGCCGTGTGGATAGCGCTGCCAATCCTCCTTGATGAGGTCCGCGCCCCGCTCGGCGATCATCAGCGTGGGCGCGTTAGTGTTGCCCGTGGGAATCGTGGGCATGACGCTGGCGTCGATCACCCGCAGGCCGCGCAGACCGCGCACCCTCAGCCGGGGATCGACGACGCCAGCGGGATCCTCGAGGGGCGCCATCTTGCAGGTGCCCACCGGATGGTAGATGGTCTGCGAGTAATAGCGCGCCAGGCACTCCCAGAAGGCGTCGCTGAGGTACTCGACCTCGGGGCAGTTGCGCCACTCGTAGATGTTCAGGGTGGCGTTGAGACGCTGCATGGCCGGGGTCTGGGTGAGGCTGTGGGCCAGCTTGAGGCCCTCGACCATGACGGCCATGTCGAGCGGATCGTCGTAGTAGTTGGCGTGGATGCGCGGATGGATCCTGGGATCGGCGGAGCGCAGCTGGACGAAGCCGCGCGAGCGTGGACGCATTACCAGCGGGGCAATCACGAACGAGTCCTGATAGATCAGCGGCTCAAAGGTGTTGGCGAAGTTGTCCAGCGTGATGGCGGCGCCGCGTCGCCCGATCATGCCGCCGTCCGCCCCATAGCCGTAGCTGCCCAGGAAGAGCTGGACGTCGGGCCAGTCGCGGCCAGACCGCTGGTAGCGTGTGTGCACGAAGCCCATCACCTCGCTGACGGGCATCGCGTAGAAGAAGCCCCGCTGGCCGTGCAGAAACTCGTTCACCGACTCCTCGTTCAGCAGCTCCGGCACAATGAACGACAGGTGCTTGCCCGGCTGCGGGCTGTCGAAGGTGTAGATGGCGCCCGACGTCGAGATGTGATCCTGCAGGTTGCCGCCCACGCCGGCCAGATGCTGATGCACCTCGATGCCCAGCGGGCGCAGCTGCTCCGCGGGTCCCACGCCGCTCACCATCAGCAGCTGCGGGCTGGCCAAAGCGCCGGCGGCGAGCAGCACCTCCCGCCTGGCCAGCACCTTGTAGTGTCCCAGGCCGTACTCGAAGGTGACGCCGCGCACCCGCTTGCTCGCGTCGCCGGCGATCAGCAGCCGGTCGACGAACGCCTTGAGCACAATGTCGAGATTGGGACGCTGCCAGCTGCGCCGCAGGTAGCCCTTGTTGGCGCTGCAGCGCAGCCCGTCGCGCAGCGTGCCGTGCGGCGGGGCAAAGCCGGTCTGGGTGCGGCCGTTGAAGTCGCCGTCGGGATGCGCCAGGCCCAGCTGCACGGCGGCGGCCATGAAGATGTCCAGCAGCGGCGACGGCGAGCGGTAGCGCTCCACGCCAATGGGTCCGCCGTGGCCGTGATACGGACTCTGCTCGTAGCCGGGCACACGCATGTCCTCGGCCTTGCGGAAGTAGTGCAGCACACTGGCGTAGTCCCAGCCCGGGTTGCCTAGCTCGGCCCAGTGGTCGTAGTCGTGGCGGTTGCCGCGGATGTACATCATGGCGTTGATCGAGCTGCAGCCGCCGAGCACCTTGCCGCGCGGCCAGAAGCAGCTCTGCTCCTCCATGGCCAGGCAGTAGCGATCCGTCGGCTCCGTGGAGTACTTCCAGTCCCACGGGCTGCGCTGGAACACCGGATACATTTGGGGCAGGTCCATCAGCAGCGGCTCGTCGCCGCCCGCCTCCAGCAGCAGCACGCTCCAGGCGGGATTCTCGGAGAGCCGAGCGGCCAGAACGCAGCCCGCCGACCCGCCTCCCACGACGACAAAGTCGTAACTGTTGCGCAACTGTTCGATGTGAATGGAGCGCACGCGCTGCGCCTCGTCCACGATGTCGCTGCGGTAGTCCTTGATGCCCTTGTTCAGCATCAGGATGACCATCGCCGACGGGCCCAGGGTGAGCAGGAACCGCCACATGGTCACGAACGTGTTGACCGCCGTCATGATTGCGTTCGCTTCGAATCTGTCTGTTTGTCTGTCAACTGAAGAGCTTGGCTGGCACAGCGATCGAGCGACGTGAAGCCACAACTGCTGCATCAGCACTCGGTTTGCCCAACTAGCGGGTGCAATGACCAACGGCAGCTAGAGATGCGCAAGACTGCGATATATCGAACACATTGTGACAGTGCGATAGTTAGGAAATTAAAGGAATAGCTAAAGATCAGAAATTACCGCAAAAGTAAAGCAAGTAAAATACAATTTCAAGAATAATGCTCGATTACCACCATGTCTTTAGAGTCGTAGTAACATTGGTTGGGATCATGTGATAATAGCCGATGATGTGATAAAAAACGATTAGAGATGGACAAGATTAATGCATAGCGATAGCTTCGAATGTTTAGTTATATTTTGAACCTATATAAATTGCACAATAATAATACAGCCCAATTTGAGTTTTTCGCTTTAAACGCATACATTTATTTGAAGAAATACATTTAATAAGCACAATACAATCAATTTTAAAGGGAAACAATTTTTACAAAAACAAATATACTTTTTTTAATATTATTAATAAGTAATGTATAAAAAATAGCCATGAAAGGTAAGCAAATAAAATAAACAGAATTGTGCTTGAGTTCAGAGCTAAGAATAGTCCTATGAAATGACTCAAATGATTCATTATTTATATAGGTGTATTATTGATCTGAAGCAAACACGGTTTGTAATTAAAAATACAAACCAAAAAAAAAGTAGACAGAATATTGTTGATACTCAGAGTTGAAGTGTCATATAATAAACAGATTGGTTCATAATAATATTGATAATATTGATCAATGCAATATAGCATATTTTGACTCCAAGTCTCTATCTATTGGCAGTCTATAGATCACTTTCTCATAGACGCCACTCGCATTTCAGGTGCCATCGACTGCATTATCTCATTTGTACTACATAGTATATACCCTATAATAGTGCCCCAATTGTGTAATGCTGCACATTGTGCTTGTTTTTTGTCGTTTTTTGATGTGCTTTGTTTTGCTTGTCTCGTCTTGTTTTTCCACTCGTAAATCCAAAGTGAGTGTGTCAGTAGCGGTGAATGAGTATGTTTGAATCAGCTCCGATTACACTCGAGTTGTTCTACAGCGCAAACTTGTTGTGGATTCTCAGATTGCGAAAGCACAACAACAAAACTAAACTAAATGGAAGAGTATTCGAAAAATGAATACACTATATGAAACTTATCGAATTATTCTTACAGTTCTATAAATATAAATATTATTGAAACAAATATAGTCAAGTTTTGTATTGAATGCACCATAAATAAGTGGTTTAATTGCCTTTTAACTTGTGGCAAAAAGCATTTAAACCAGCAGTTATTATTCAATTCATTTTTTCGTGAGTGCAACTGATAAGTGCGCGTTGCACTAAGCGTGCCAGCCTGGAGAATACCCTGCGTAATAGCATTCAATTAGCACTCGCTTGACAAATGATTTAATTAGCGGCAATTGAGGGGAAAGTAAAGAGGACAGCTTGTCACGTACACGATCGCCATGTTATCACACTCTTTTTGACGAGCTTTAAGCTGCCCAGCAGCTATGTTAATTAACAGCGAAAGCTTCTGCCGAGCGAGCGAGTGAAAGACGAAAGGGGGGGGCGGTTAAATATTTAAAGCGCCGTGCAAACAAAAGCAAATTGAGAGCCAAGTGGCAGATAAAAATAATAAAATATTTTTATCGCCACGAAACGATGAAACAACAATAAGATGCGAGTAAAAAGGTTTCAGCCTTGGCCCGCTCCAAACAGTTCAAAATGCAACGCTCGAGCGTGCGGTCTGTGCGCAGGGTGGCAACCCTGTTCGCCCTCTTCACCCTCTTCACCCTACTGCAGCCCGGCGTCATCGGGGCCGAACAAGAGATACGCAGCAGCGGCCTCGGCCTCTCGCTGCTGCAATCGGTGGCCACAGCGCTGAACGCCTCCGCCGCCCAGCTGACCAACAGCAGCGATTGGCCGCCCGCCTTCAACACAACGGCCGAGGGAGCGGCCACCTTCGACTACATTGTGGTGGGGGCGGGCAGCGCGGGCTCGATCGTGGCCAGCCGGCTGAGCGAGCAGCAGCCGGAGGCGCAGCTGCTGCTGCTGGAGGCGGGCGAGCTGCCGCCGCTCGAGTCCGAGATCTACGGCCTGAGCGGCGCCCTGCATCACGACGCGCGCTACATGTGGCTGGACGAGGCAGAGCCGAATCCGCAGTGCTGCCAGGCGATGGCGGCGCCCCACGGCTGCTGCTGGTGGCACGGCCGGCTGCTGGGCGGCACGGGGGCGCTCAACGGCAACATCTATGTGCCGGGCAGCGCGGCGGACTTCGACGGCTGGTGCCGGCGGCTCGGCCTGCGCGGCTGGGGCTGGTCGGAGGTGCAGCGCACCTATCGCCGCCTGCAGCAGCAGCTGCAGCCGAGCTACTTTCCGGTGACGCCGCTCAATCTGCGCCTCTCCTCGCTGGTGTACGCGGCCAGCGCGGAGCTGGGCGTGCCCAAGATGCGCCAGCCGCTGATCGCCGGCAGCAGCTTCGGCTACACGCATCGCGTGCCCGCCACCGTCCGGCGGGGCAGGCGCGCCAACAGCGCTCGCATCTACCTGGCCAGCGCGGAGCAGCGACGGCGCTCCAATCTGCGGCTGGTGAGCGGCGCGCGCGTCGATCGCCTGCTGCTCGACGAGAGCGGCCAGCGGGCGGTCGGCGTCGTCTACGCGCTCGGCCAGCGCTCCCTCACCGCCTGGGCGCGCCGTGAGGTGATTGTCAGCGCGGGAGCCTTGAACTCGGCCAAGCTGCTGCTGCTGTCGGGCATCGGTCCGGCGCAGCAGCTGGCTGCGGTGGGCGTCGCGGTGCGTCGCGATCTGCCGGGCGTCGGGCAGAATCTGCACGACCACGGCATGCTGCCGCTGTTCCTGCGCTTCACGCGCAGCTGCGCCGTCAACAGCAGCAGTCCGCAGCAGCGCAGCGCCTACGCCGCCGACTCGGTGGCCGAGTATCTGCTGCAGGAGCAGCGCGGTCCGCTGGCCGAGAGCTACTCGATGATGGGCTTCCTCAACTCGAGTGCGCCGCACAGCTCCACGGGACAGCCGGATCTGCATGTGGTCGCTCACACGCTGCTGCCGCGCGGCGGCAGCGGCAGCTTCGGCTACCTGGGCTTCCGGCCGGAGCTGGTGGCGGCGCAGCAGGCGGCGTTGCAGCAGACGGACATGCTGCAGGTGATGGGCTCCCTGCTGCTGCCGAAGGCGCGTGGCAGCGTCAGCCTGCGCAGCCGCCATCCCGGCGACCCGCCGCTGGTGCGCAACAACTATGGCGGCCACGCCGAGGATCGCGGCACGCTGCTGCGCTTCGTGCGCTACTTGCAACGCTTGACTAAGACACGCGCCTTTCGCCGCTGCGGCCTGCAGCTGTGGCTGCCGCCGCTGCCCGAGTGCGACGCCCTGCAGCCGGACTCCGATGCGTACTGGACGTGCCACATTCGGTACATGTTCGTGGGCGCCTGGCATGCGGTCGGCACCTGCCGCATGGCGGCCAGCAGCGATCCCCTGGGCGTGGTCGACGAACGGCTCCGCGTGCGTGGCGTCCACGGACTGAGGGTTGTGGACGCCAGCGTCATTCCGGAGGTGACAGCCGGCAACACCAATGCCCCGACCATGATGGTGGCCGAGCGGGCGGCGCGCATGATTCTCGAGGATCAGCTCAAGTCAAGGGAGAGTCAGGAGGAGGCGAGCAGTGAGGAGCCAGAGCAATCCAATGAAATTCACATTTGATGCACCTACATATTTAACCAAAGAACGTTGCGCCTAGTTGCGACTCTGTTAGACCCTTTTTTTCTATAGCATATGTTATTCATCAACTACATTTAATTATTCTAAACTGTGTTAGACCCTCTGCCAATAATCAAATACATGCAATTAATCCATGCACATTCAATTACCAACTGTGTGAAGATGGCACAACTTTCAATATCTGGTTAATCCAAAGAACGTTGCGCGTAGTTGCGACACTGTTCGACTGCTTTAAACTCTAGCACAACTCTTGATCCCTGACTTATTCAAATGAGTAGTTGCGACGTTGTTAGACCCTTCGATATCCCTTTGCTGCTGCAGCACATTGACTTCAATGAATGCATTAATAAAATGCTTGGCGCATGTCTAATATCTGCGGAGATAGCACAACTTTAAGTCTCTGATAAATCCTTTTACTGCTTAGATATGATGAACTAATCCACAGTGATAAAAGCGAGCAGCACTCGGAACAAGTCTCGGTCGAAATACTCATTTAATGGTCACTTGGTCTGACTTGTTCGTACAGTTACAATAAATACATGGGATTGTCTTAAGCATATAAAAAAAAAAAAAATTAGCTGGGGGCTTGGGAGGAATATCCCTTAAGTCTAGAGACCTCAAGCACGCACATTCAGACGGCACTCACTCACATTCACACTCACACGCACATTCACACTCAAACACTCACGAATGCCGCCCTATCGGACTATTGTGTTCTTTATCCAGAACTCCTTGATCATGTCGCTGCCCTTCTCGGCAATCATGATGACCGGCGCATTCGTGTTGGCCGAGACCAACTTGGGCATGATGCTGGCATCGATCACCCGCAGCCCTCTGATGCCGTACACCCGCAGCTTGGCATCCACGACCGCGTCCTTGTCCCAGTAGGGGGCCATCTTGCAGGTGCCGACGGGATGGTAGATCGTCGACGTGTAGCGCCGCACCATGCACTCCCAGTAGGCGTCGGTGAAGGGCGCGAGCTGTTCGCATCCCGGCCAGTGGATGCTGGAGAGCCGCGAGCCGAAGCGCTGCATGGCCTTCGTCCGGGAGAGGGCGACCGCCACCTTGACGCCCTCGATCAGGGTCTTCATGTCGAACTCGTCGCTCAGATAGTTGGGGAAGATGTACGGATAGTCGAAGGGGTTGCTGCTGCGCAACTTGATGCTGCCCACGCTGCGGGGCCGCAGCAACATCGGTATAATGCTCCACGCGTCCCGATTGTTGATCGGCTCGAAGACCGATCGATAGAATGCGTCCGTCAGGCCGTGCGCCTTGCGCAGCTGCGATCCGCCATCGGAGTTGGTTGAACCCGACACGAAATGGAACTCAATGTCCGGCCAGTCGAGCGTACTGTTCGCGTACTTGGTGTTCACGTAGGCGAGTCCCTCGACGCCGCCGAGTATGGTCAGGGGGCCCTGGCCGAAGACCGCATACTGCAGCACCGTCGACATCGTGTGGAAGCGATTCTCCACAATCGAGACGGGCTGGTTCACCAGGAAGGTCAGGCCACCGAGGCCAATGTGATCCTGCAGGTTCTCGCCCACGCTCAGCTCCTTGATGACGGGAATGCGGTGCTTGGTCAGCTGCTTGCGCGGCCCGACGCCGCTCAGCATCAGCAGCTGCGGACTGTTGACCGATCCGCCGGAGAGCACCACCTCCTTGGTGGCACGCACGTGGTACAGCTTCTGGTCCTTGACGAACTCGACGCCGAAGGCCAGCTTGGTCACCGGATCGATCATGATGCGGGTGACGTGCGAGTTCATCGAGATGTGCAGATTGGGACGCAGGCGAGCTGGTCGCAGGAACGCCTTGGATGTGGAGCAGCGTGATCCGCGTCTGGTGGTGCCCTGGGCAATCATGAAGCCCGTCATCTTCTCGCCGTTCAGGTCCCGGTTGTCGTAGCCCATCTCAACGCCCGCCTCCACAAAGCTGGCCGCCAGGGGCGTGTGGTAAGGCGCCTCGCCCACCGTCAAGTAGCCGCCGGTGGCATGGTAGGGCGTGCTGGCCAGGTAGGGATTGGTGTTGTCCTCGGACTTCTTGAAGTAGTAGAGGGCGTCGCGGTACGACCAGCCGGGATTGCCGAGAGCCTCCCAGTTGTCATAGTCGTGCTTCGAGCCGCGCAAGTACAGCATGTAATTGAGGACGGATGAGCCGCCGAGCACCTTGCCTCTGGGCCAATTGCAGCGTCCACCTTGCATAGCTGTCGGCGAATCGGATAAGATTAGTCATATAAATACGTTGACAATCATTCAACTTACCCAGACATGAGGTGCCCGAGGGTTCGGTCTTGTACTGCCAGTCGATCTTGGAGAGCTGCAGATAGCCCGCCATGAGCGGCACGTCCGTCAGCTCGGTCTCATCTCCGCCCGCCTCCAGCAACAGCACGTTCCAGTTCTCCACCTCGGTCAAGCGATTCGCCACAACAGCGCCGGCCGATCCGGCGCCTATCACTATGAAGTCGTAGTGATCGAGTATGTCGTCGCTGCTCACATCGCTGGGCTTCGACTCGGGGTCCATGATCTCCTCGTACTGGAAATAGGCGACCGCAGCCATCAGCATCGGTATGAACCAGCTGTTGCTTGTCGCCGCCGTCACCGCGCCTCCAATCGCCGATGCGGCGCCCACAATGGCCGAGCTCATCTTTCAATCGATTCGCAATCGATGCGGACACAATGTTGATTACAATCTCGATGGCGATCTTCCAAAACCCCAACGTGTCTGCAATAGAGAAGCATATATAAAGTCAATCGGCATTGAACGTGTCTCGAAATCTACTTCTGAATGGGGAAATTAATTGTGAAGGGTAGTCGATGGCATAACAATCATAAATGTCCAATTATTCGAGAGATTTGAAAGCTCATTACCAAACTTAATGCATTTCATGGGATTATTCAACAACTTTCCACCCTTAGGGGACTTTCATAGCGTAGCTTTTGAATATGATTTAAGATCAGAAAAATGATGTATTGAATTTATCACCAAAAGGCAACGAGTCGTATGCGTAATTAGTTGACATTTCAACACGCCAAACAATATGATTCATCAGTACATATAGTTTCTATTAGTTTCCCCCTCGGGGTGTATAAATGGGTTAATGCTGTACCCCAAATGTGACTTCCTCGTATGTTTTCAGCTGTGTTTTGCTTGCCAATAACCCTGCCAGTCAGTCAGTCAATCAATCAGTCAATCAGCGGGTCAGCGAACATGGCTTTATTTATATAGCGTAAGCGTATGCGTGTAATATATGTAATCGGGTTATCGATGCGATGCGATGCGATGCGATGCGATTGGGGGAGACAGGAACACACTTTTCATGCTTTCAACATTTCGATCACGATCTGTAATTTCGTAACTCGATTTGCTATGCATACCCGATATATACGTACATATATGTACGTATGTATATAGTTGTTGTCGGGGCCATTACAACATGCACGACACTCGCGACACTCGCTTATCACACGTTTTTCGATCGGAATTCGAAATCAGCGCCCCCGAATGCGAAGCTTTCGTGTGAGCGAACTTCGAAAGTGCCGTTACCCCAAAAGCTCTAAAGAACCCTTTTACAGCAATTGAGTAGAGGAGGAGAAAGAGTAGAAAAAGAGGAGTGGAGAAAAGAGGTGAAGCTGAAGGTGTTGCAAGTCTCTCGCCCACATAAAAGTGAAATCTTTTGCGGCTGTTATAAAACTTCGAGACTTCCATTGAAGCGATGCAGCTTTTCTCTCAATTATTTCTGGTCAGAAAGCCATGCAACAATTGCTTCACACACTCACAAGCACACGCACACACATGCAAAGCGCAACCAGTTTGTGGCCACGCCCTGCAGCAGTGCCGCCCTATCGATCGATCGAGAGGAGTCCGCTGACTTGTGATTGTTGTTGTTGTTGTTGCTCGCCGAAAACATTTCCTGTCGCTGTCGCTTTGCATAATCTTCGCCTGGACCAAGTCAATAGCATTAGCAGCATTTTGTTGCTGTTGTTGTTGTTGTTGGCAATTACAAACTTGTTGTTGCTGCTAATAACATTTGACGTTGCTGTTGTTGTTGCAAACTGGTTGCCGCTGCGCCGAGTTGAATGTGCGCTACGCTGCTCAAGTTCAAGGTACCAGCTTCAAAGCGACGACGCGTCGTCCAGCGACGGCGACGTCGCAGCAGCAGCAGCAGCAGCGGCAGCAACAACACAGGCGACAGCACTGCGAATAGGCGCTAAATAGATGAGCA
The DNA here is from genome assembly GCA_035045625.1 of Drosophila formosana. Taxonomy (NCBI): domain Eukaryota; kingdom Metazoa; phylum Arthropoda; class Insecta; order Diptera; family Drosophilidae; genus Drosophila; species Drosophila formosana. The sequence goes on along the minus strand of JAWNOW010000844.1, from coordinate 98,236 downwards.
AACAGCGCTAAAGAGAAATGCATAACACGCACACACACACACACACGCACACACGCACACGCAAGCAAGCAAGCAAAACTTAACGAAGCCATGAATCACTTTCGTTGAGAAAGCTTCGCTGCGTAGGCGTCGCTGCCGCTGCTGGCTTAGAATATTTGACTGTTGTTGTTGTTGTTGTTGCGCGAGCCTTTTGCGTGTGCTCTTTTGCTGTTCTGCTTCTTTGTTGACTTTGATTTCTTTTTGCTTTTTTGTGCTGGCACACTTTTTGCATTGTGATTTTGTTTATTCATGTGCGTGTGTGCGTGTGTGTGTGTGTTCATATATTAATAATTTATTCGTTTTGCTTTTCACTCACTTGTTAACACTTCTTCGAACTGTGTCAAAGGAAACTGTGACAGCGAGAGTGAGACAGCGATTTTTGGAGCCAGGCGCTTTTCGGGGCTGTTTGATTTGTTGTTGTTGCGTCTTTGTTGTGTGCTTTCTTTCGACACTTTCTTTCTGTGCGCTTTCTGCAGCCGCGCGCTGCGACGTTCGCTGGGCAACTGAGGCTCACGAAATGAAGTGGAGCCACAGCAACTAGAAATGGCCACTCTCCAAAGTCCAAGCCTCTCTCTCTCTGTGTCGCCTAAGCCGCTCTCTCTCTCTCTCGCTGGCTCGTTTGCGCTCTCTTCGTCAAGTCCCTTTCTCTGCCAGTTGTTGTTGCGGCTGCGCAACGGTCGCAATGCCCTTTCTAGCCGACAGCGGTCAATTGGCCTGCAATGAGGGCCAGCTGCAGCTGTGTGTGTGTGTTTGTGTTTGTGTTTTGGTTTTTTTGGCCCGTTAGTTGGCAACGCAAATGGCCAAATGCTTCCTGTTTGACTTGACGACGAGCTGACAACACTCGATCATCGCTTTTCGACTCATTTGACGTGTTTGCCGGCACGTAGACAGCACACACACACACACACACACACACACACACACACACACACTCGCACACACTTGTATGTGAAGACAGCGAAATGCTTTCACTCTTACTATATAAGCCGCTAAGTCGCGCTCTGGGCTGAGCTGTGCTGCCAAAAAGTGCGTACACCAGCGGCGTCATTTGTGGGTCATCCAGCGGCTCATCATCGGCCATCGGCCATCGCAGCTGGTTGGCTGCCCCAATGACGTCAGCAGTGCTGCGCAGAGCAGCTACAAAATGGCCAATTATGTGGAGGGAATAAAGCCAAAAACCTATAGAGTTCGCATAAATAAATTAATACAGAATTATGTATAAAAAATAAATCTCATATGATTTGAAAGTAATTTTCAATTTGGATTTAACAACAAGAAATTTTACATAAATATTGAATCTAAATTATATTAAATGCAACAAATTTAAATCAACTATTGCATTTCAATTTTCTTTAAAACTTAATTATTTTCAAAATCAAAAGTGTGAGTTTTTGAGTCTCAGTTTTAAATTCAAATTTGAAACTAAATAGTTATTTCAAAATGTTTATATTGAAATAGAAAAAATAATAGATACTCTTCTACTAAACACCAAAATGGCCAATTATGTGGAGGGAATAAAGCCAAAAACCTATAGAGTTCGCAAAAGTAAAATAACACAGAATTATGTATAAAATAAATCTCATAGAAAGTAATTTTCAATTTTGTATTTTTTGGATTTAACTACAAGAAATTTTACATAAATATTGAATCTATATTATATTAAATGCAACAAATTTAAATCAACTATTGCATTTCAATTTTCTTGAAAACTTAATTATTTTCAAAATCAAAAGTGTAAGTTTTTAGTCTCACTTTGAAATTCAAATTTGAAACTCAATAGTTATTTCAAAATGTTTATATTGAAATAGAAAAAATAATAGTTACTCATCATCTAAAAGAAATAAACTAAATACCAAATTACTCATAATACTCACTCATAAATTACTCATAATTTGGTAATGAATATAATTAATATTTTACTCAAAATGAAATAAATCTTAATGGCATAGTAATTCACGTAATTAATGATGCGATACAAGTAAGAACAAAATAAAAACTTTATTGCCTAATAAGTATATTCTTGAAAAAGAAAGAAAAACAAGATCTTAACATTCGCACTAAAAAGTCGTACTGTTTTGTTGACTTTTTACAATATTTGCAATGAAAAAATGTTTAAGGAGGATTACTAAAGAATATTGAACTTTAAAAACAGCCACAATTTGTAATTCCTGTACTCATCAACCGTTTCTTTCTTGCTCCTTCAGGTGGCTGCTGCGGTTCCACAAAGAAGCGGACTATCGTAGGAGGCTGGGCATGGGCCTGGTGGCTGGTGACGGACGTGCAGCGTCTGTCCCTCAACGTGATGACACTGAACCCGATGTGCGAGAACGTCGAGACGGCCCAGGGAGTACCGTTGACGGTGACGGGTGTGGCGCAGTGCAAGATCATGAAGGTATGTGTGTTGTTTGGACCGCAGAGCTGATCTGTTCGAGTTCTGTATGCAAGTTCCTTGGCTTTCGACTCCCTAAAGATCTGTCTATCAGTATTAGTATATCAATATCCATATCAATATCAATCTATATATTATACATGATTCTATATCTATCTATTTGGCATGCATTTTGGTAGCAACGTAGTGCAAACGTCTGAAAATTTGGCTTAAAGTTCCTCAATTCCTTTTACCAATATTGTAATAAGATGCGTTTCAACTGTACTATATAATATTATCTTTCGATTTAATACCATTTGGCAATTGTTTTTTCTATTCTTTTCCTTAAACTTTTCCGTTTTATTTACGTACAATTTACATTTTAACTTTTTTTAATTCCCAAAAAACAAAAAACAAACCAAAATCAATTAAATATAAATTTATTTAGCCTTGCAAGCGCCTTAGCTCTGATCAATCAAAAGTAAGTGTAGAATTATCTGTTAAATTCTGTACAACAACTCCTCAGTTCCATTGGCTATTTTTTTTTTGAGTGCTATCACGATCACAATCACAACTCCACACTCCACTCCCGCCCGTGTGTGTGTGTGTGTGTGTGTGAGTGTGTGTGTGTGTGTATGTATGAAGATCAATCTCGCAATTGAATGATGAACAAAACACATTCCGAAGCACAATTCGCACAGCTAATTTAAAATTGTAACTAATTGATAACAATATGCACCTAGGATATCAATATAATGCAAATAAAATGCCCTCAATCCCAGCGACAACTTCCAATCCAGAAATCAATCGCTCAATCACAAAGTATTTGCCTATCTATCGTATCAATCATGACGACAATATGATTTCACCATAATCACATTTTATTGTCCAATATCTTTTGCACATTTTCATCGACTCTTTGAATAAAAAGGGAAAATCTAAATTGATTGATGGCACGATTGATGCACTTTCATTTTGGATCCTCGAATCGCAAATTATGTTCTGACATTGAGTAATTATTTCATTCCATTATTACAGTCATCTTCGTATAAAAATAAAGATTATACAAACGACGAGGTACGTTTATATCATTTCTTTCTTTTCAATCATATATACCCTGTACCAAGAGAGGGTATATGCATTTTGTATTTAATTATTCTCCATTCTCTATTATCGAAATTGATTTATTTACTTGATCTTTCATTTCGAATCGCTTTGTGTTGGCTGTTTCTGTTTCTGTTTCCGTTTCTGTCTATGTAACTTTTTCGATGTTATTCATGAATACACTCATTCGCACCCACACATACACTCACACACGCAAGCACGCAGAGTTCGTATCAGAGGAAGGAGCTAAAATGTGAATACGAAGGAGGTGTATATCGATGCGAGGAGACGAATCTGATCACAACTGTCGTCATATCATTTGCCTGCATGTTTCTTTAATTATCATTATGAATTTATCGGTTTCATTTGTCTCTCTCTCTCTCTCGCTCTCTCGCTCTGTCTCTCTAACTCACACACTCTTACACTTAGCGTACTCTTAGCACTCACACCAATTAGAGAATTACTTACATTTAAATTTAAAATACAACTACAAGCATTTGAAAAACAAAGAAGAACTTTACTTAAATGGAGCTACAGTCGAAATTTGTTGACATTTGTGTTCTTTTACCTTTCTCTCTACTTTCTTTTACCAATACTACCAACCATACCAACATACCCTGCGCTCGATCGTTCGACTCAACTCAACTTCAACTTGAACTTCAACTCTAACTCAACTCAATCGACTCATCAAACAAATCCGAATCAAACTAACAAAACAAAACCAACTGTAAATGATAACAATCGAAATTAACCAAACAAAACAAAACTAAAAACATTTGCCAATGCTGCTGTTAATGTTACCATTACTGTTACTGTTAATGTACATGCTACTGTTACTGTTGATGTTAATGCCACTGTTAATGTTACGGTTGCGGTTACGGTTACTGTTAATCTCATTGTCGCTGCCATCGACGCGTGCCAACTGTGTGTGCGTGCCTGCGTGTGCGTGTATTATGTGTGTGTGTGTGTGCGGCTCCAACATAATCATCGCCATCATCATCAACATCATCGTCTTGGTCACCATCATCATCACTAACGACGTCGCCTTCATTGTCATCGCCATGAACTACAAAACTACAACTACAATTGATACTTACTCATAACTACGCAAACAATTATTCATTAACTATTTTTACCAACTACTCTACTCATGTGTTTTTGGCTATGGCTTTGGATTGTCAATTTCTGCTCTGGCTGCCTGGCTGCTCTCTCTCTCTCTCTCTCTCTCTCTTTCTTTTCATCTCTCTCACTCTCTGTATCTGTCTCTCTTTCGATCTGTATCTGTCTATCTATCTGTCTGTCTTTCTGTGCCGTGTTGATCAACCAATAACAACACTAACATTACCAATCATATATTCACACTCACACACACACACACACACACACACACACACACACACACACACACACCTCACGCACACACACACACACACACACACACACTTACACAGATGATGAATGTTTATTATTTTCATCATCAGGCCGACGAGCTGCTTGGCACGGCCAGCGAGCAATTTCTGGGCAAGAGCGTCAAGGAGATTAAGCAAACGATCTTGCAAACCCTGGAAGGACACTTGCGCGCCATATTGGGTGAGTTTAAATACCATACGATATATACATATATATATATGTATATACGTCTGAGCAATGGGGGGAATATATAAATATAGCATTGCAACATAGCAAGTTCGTTTAGTTTCAACATGCATTGAATATATTTCTGCTTACAATAAATAAATATTCAATTTATCATATGGTATATTCAGAATAGACTGTTACCTATTTGTAGACAGTACAAATTATATTACCATGTTCTTCAAATTCAATTTCTTCTTTGCAATTAACAGAACTTGTAACATCTAACATATATTGCAGTCGGATCATATGAAAAGTTAACAGAATCATCGAATGTTAAGTAACAGCGTTGTTAAAATAGAAAACAAAACAAACTCAATTTTCAAGAATACATCTACTTTTCATAGATTTCCTGGGTAGCGTATATAATTATCCACGCATCAATTAATTGCATTATCCTACTTAATACGTTCCATATAGCAACTAAGTATATGTAATTAGTACGATATATGTATGTACTTTAGTTGCACCCCTAAAGTCAAGGGGAAAAGTTCGTTAGAAGCCTTCAGAAAGAAAACACTAAAAAGCTGGATAGTTTCTGATTTGTAATCGGGTCAGGAACTGTAATTATTTAAATAACCAGTTTGTTAGATTCGAATTTTAACGTTCATCTGTTAGTCAACTATTTTGAAAGCTCGCATGCTGTCGCTTTGCGAGATCGTTGTTCTCGCTTCTAATCAGATTGCGGCAGAATCGACCTTGGATGCTCAATTAACTACACAAATTAAACTAAACTTGAACGGTTTTACGAGAGCATTGAACTAGACCGTGTAAGCTGTGAACTGCCATATGAATACACTCATAATTGTTGTTGAACTAGTCGACGAAGGGCCCAAGCTCGTAGCTCATGGATGAAGTGTATAGTATATATATAGTTGTGCAGTTATGTGTACATATATAGATGAGGGGCGACGATTATTCCGTACATACATATAGTATATCTGGCATCTCAAGGCGGTTTTCATTTATGCAACTGCCACAATTTGAATACAACATTGCCGCTGTCAGTTGCGAGTGCGACGAGCAACACATCGGTCGAAACGTCTCCGTCTCGGCCATAGTTTCCCCCGATTCCCCGTTTCGTCTGTTGCTTTTAATTCTATTGAATCGCGTGTGAACCAAACAACTGCCCGGAGTGTGCGGTGTGCTGTAGTCCATTTAGTTAATATCTAGTTACCAGCGAGTGCGGTTCTCCATTGTGACACAGTTGGTGGCCTGACCTTAAAGGACATAGCTTGAAAAGGTCATCGAGCTTGTGCCAGCTGATTGATTATAGCGTTCGTCGGAAACATCCTGACAGCCATATTTAAATCAATTCCAATATTATTGCTTATTAAAACTTGTAAATTTCTTCACTTCGAAAATTAAGTTAGTTTTGCACAAAACAAACAACAGAGTATCAAAGCTTATAAGTTCCTGCGGTTGCTCGATAAAGCGAAATCAAATACAACAATTTCGTAGACAAAGAATTAACTGAAGAATTAATAAGATTCTAGATAAAAGTTTCATCAGGGCAAGCTAATCGCTCTTAATGCCAAACTTCAATTCAACGCCTTGTGATGCAAGTTAAAATCGATCAAAAGTTGTCTTTAAAACTCTGTGATTCCTGAAGTTGTCTTAACGGAATTTCTCAGACGATCAGTGCTCATAAATTTATACAATTTGTTGCTCAACTTTACAACAAACTCGAAATAACTGCTCTAGTTGAACTTCTCTGCACAAAAGCACTCAACTTACGATCAACGATCAATTAGTTAAAAGCTAAAAGCTGCACAAAAGCTGCAAAACTTGCGAGCTTTAACTCACTAAAAGATTTGACCGCAGCGACAAGTGACTGAGAACTGAACTGAGAACTGAAACTGGGCGATAAGACTGCGCCAATGACGTCAAGACTAATACGAATGCCTTAACTGAAAGGGGCAGAAGAAGCAGCGGAAGATAGGGTAGATAAATAACATAAGCGAGCAGGCGACGCACTCTCTTGTCAGTCGACAGCGCCAACTGGGCCCATAAGCAGGGGGGCTTACCCAGGCCAAGTGCGAGCTCGAGAGCCCAACTAACTGAATAACTGGCAACTGAATAACTGAAAACTGGTAGCTAGCCATGTCTGTGGTTTGGATGGGCGCGTTCAAGGTGGCGATGATTGTGGGCGTCACTTGGCTGGTGGTGCGACGGTAAGCGGCTTCCTCTTGGCCTTGACCATCGTCACAAATCGATAGAAGTGTCAATGATTTCAATCTAATTGGTGTCTTCTTCTGGCTTCGATTTGCAGGAACGCTTACAGTCGAAGAGGTGTACAAAGATCGCGACCAGTTCGCAGCCTTGGTCCGCGAGGTGGCCGCTCCTGATGTCGGACGCATGGGCATCGAGATTCTCTCGTTCACCATCAAGGATGTCTACGATGATGTGCAGTACCTGGCCTCCTTGGGCAAGGCCCAGACGGCGGTGGTGAAGCGTGACGCCGATGCCGGTGTCGCCGAGGCGAATCGCGACGCCGGCATTCGGGAGGCCGAGTGCGAGAAGAGCGCCATGGATGTGAAGTACTCGACGGACACGAAGATCGAGGACAATACGCGCATGTTCAAGCTGCAGAAGGCCAACTTCGATCAGGAGATCAACACGGCCAAGGCCGAGTCGCAGCTGGCCTACGAGCTGCAGGCGGCCAAGATCCGTCAGCGCATCCGTAACGAGGAGATCCAGATCGATGTCGTCGAGCGTCGCAAGCAGATCGAGATCGAATCGCAGGAGGTGCAGCGCAAGGATCGCGAGCTCATCGGCACTGTCAAGCTGCCCGCCGAGGCCGAGGCTTATCGCGTCCAGACCATCGCCCAGGGCAAGCAGTAAGTGTTGCCCACCTTCATTCATTCATTACGCATACGCACCGTTGAACCATTTGCAAACTAGACCTCGATCAGTCACCATGTGACTCCTCGCCTTGCATACGAGTATTTTCGCATGCAAGCTGCGTTTCAGATACGCAATGGAAGGCGACGCAGTTGTGTTTCCACTTCCTCGCTTCCAAGTCAGGAACGAATCAAATGATTCTCAATTTATTCTACAAGTAGCTAAACTAGCAAAAAGCGCCTACTAAATTCAGTTCAAATTATTGTAGAGGAATACAAATTCTAGGTGCTACCCTTTGGTCTGTAGATTGAGCGCAGTCAGATAGTTAGATCAACAATACAACAATATATGAAATGACAGACTGCAAATATTTCTTATTTGAATTTCTTCGTCATTACAATTCCATACGAATATCCAATGCTATAAATGTACGCATCTCATGGCAAGAGCCATTTAGTTTAGCATTATTTATAACCGATTGGAATTTAAAATCAAAACAAAATTTGAAAAAACTGATATATCAAAAATGTGGTCTTGGTCAGTCATCCCCCATAGTAAGTGTCAATTGTGTCCCATGGCCTTCATCGACACACGAGTCCTATAGAGGTGACACGTTTCCTGCAATGCTGTCATTTTTCGTTTGTAATTGTCAATGTGAAATATCAATTGCCAATATCCCCACAGTATCCCCACAGTTCATGTAGTCTTTGGTATATTTTAATCTAGTTCCAATAGAATGGTATATTTATTTACCAACTGTTAGTATATTTTACAGTATTTTTATACACCTTAAAGTGTATATATTTGAATTTTTTTTATTTTAATATATATGTATATGTACATATATTTATATTTATACACCAACTATAAGAATATTCTGCGGTATATACATATTTTAATTTGTATATGTTCATTTTTTTTAACGCTGCAAGTCACAATTTTTCGGTTTTTATACTCGCTACCCATAGGGTAGAAGAGTATTCTTTATTTTTTTAAAGTGTTCTAAACAGTTGATCAAAAAGGATAGCGGGTATCTCAGTATCGACTGTTGTTAATGTTAAAATTACTCAATTATTCGCAATATTCAATGCTTGCATAAATATCAATATCAACTGCAATAAACGCTAGATAGACATTCTACTCCCTGAGATCGAGACGAATAGGAAATAGTTAATACAAGAGTGCACATCGAGACCTTTTCCGACACGCATATAAGACTTAACCGACTTGTTTCTGCCGCGCAGATCCCAGACCATCGAGGGAGCACGCGCCGAAGCCGAGCGCATCCGCAAGCTCGGTTCCGCCGAGGCGCACGCCATCGAGCTGGTGGGCAAGGCGGAGGCAGAGCGCATGAGGATGAAGGCGAATGTCTACAAACAGTACGGAGATGCGGCCATCATGAACATTGTGCTCGAGTCGCTGCCGAAGGTGAGTGCCAAAAACAAAAAAAACAGAGGAGCCAGGAAACTGACTGATCGTTTCTGGTTGACAGATTGCCGCTGAGGTGGCCGCTCCGTTGGCCAAGACGGATGAGATCGTGCTGATCGGTGGCAACGACAACATCACCAACGACGTGACCCGTCTGGTGGCCCAGCTGCCGCCCTCGATCAATGCTTTGACCGGAGTGGATCTGTCGAAGGTGCTGTCGAAGATTCCCGGCGCCAAGGCGTGAAATCTGCTTGAATGGGATGTGCAGCAAATGGCAATGACGACGTAACCCCCCCAAGGAATGGAATTGTAATTGGAGCGAGATGAAACGACAGAACGAGCAAGGGAGATGGCGATACAAGTGAGAGAGCGAGAGAGCGAAGAATCGAACGATAATCTACATAAAATACAACTACAATAACAAGCAACTACAAAAAAAAAACAAAGAGAACAACAGTTATAGCAAAATGTACTCCGATATTATGTGTCAGCGTGTGTGTCTGCATGTGTGTGTGTGTGCGTGTGTGTGTGTGAACGTATACATATGCAGATCTATATAAGGATCAGCATCATATACAATACATATATAAAAACAATCGAAACTTATGCATTTCGCACACATTCGCAAATCGCATTTTGTGGCCTTTTCTCGATTAATAAGAAATACCAAAAAAACGAAAAAAAAAAAAATATTTAAAAAGAAAAGAAAAGAAAAAAATATTGAAGTTGCATTCAAGCATATATAATCGTGCGCAGTTTGTTGGTATTGCTATATATATTTACATGTACGAGTATTTTGCCCATTGTCAATGTTGTAATCGCTGTCATTTAGTTAATAAGCACAACAAACATCTTCAACCACAACAATGCACAAGAACGACCGTCAAGAACCGTCGTTTACCAACACTGTCACTGTTTCCCAACACCCTTTGCGACCTATTCGTCTCTATTCAGTTCAAACTACAACAACTGCCTCAACAACAAGAACAACGACGACGACGACGGCGACGGCGACGACGACACACAGACTTATGCACACACTTTCCAACACTACTTTTCAATGACGCCGCTCTTCCACATACTCTCAAACTCTCATACACACACATTTAAACGACACTCGCTTGTTTCAATATTTTTTTTTTATACATATATATTATTATGAATATCATTAACAATTTTTGTACGTTTATACAACACTATTTATGTTGTAATTTGTTTGTAACCACGTGTTTTCTTTTCATCTGCATTTCACAATTTGTTTTTTAGTTCTTAGCAAAGAAAACACTTTAAATGGACACTTACGGAAAATTAACAAAAACCAAAAAAACTTAAAAATTTATACAAATTTAAATTTAGTTAAAACAATTTTGTGAATCTACATTGTCTTTGTACCCACTTTAAATGCGTGATATTTGTAAAAAAATGATCACAAGTATAAATACGAACATTTAAGAAATATACAAGTTTTCTTCTGAGCATTTCGAATGTTTTGTGTTTTTTTGTTTTGTGCATTTATTAAACTTTTTTGTTTTCCCACTTAATTTGATAGACTAATTAAAAAGGCTGCAAAACAGTTAACAATTTACGGAAGAATTCTCTGAAAGACACAAATACTGTTTTTTTAATGGTATTTGAATCAAGAACTAATTCTTCTAGTCGACGGCTATTGAAAGGCTTTATGAAGCGTTGGGATTTCCCTAATTGCGATTTCCCTTTAAATACTCAATAGAATTGAGCTTGTGATTTTGTTTTCTATGAAATGAAATATTTTTTGTTCTACCTCAGAATTATATCTAATGAACTCTTCGATTAAGAACTCATTAGGTTGGAAATTTAATATTTTTTAAATATGACATCGTTTATTTACTTAATGTCCAATTAGTTCTCAAATCAAGAACTCAATATAGGATATATCTATTCGCAGCCATTATAATAGAGACAATATAAACGATTAACATTTACAATTGAATTTCCATTTTTCCCAACGAGAGAATACCGCAGCTGATTCCAATAACATGAAAAATAAAACAAATCTCAAATGTTTTGTTGAATAGTTTAGTTCGACATAAATATGGTTTTGCAGCCTGGAATACCCCAATTTGTTTAAGAAATGCAAATTCATGAAAAAATGTTAAGAAGAAACTACAAAGAAGAACCGAAGATTCGTAAAGTAAATCTTCGCGCATTTACACAAACATAAAGCAAACATTGAACATAACTACAAACAAATCTTAAAGAAAATACTTGAAATACTTATTATAAAATATTGAAATCAAAAAAATATATTGTATATGAAAATATATTTTTTTTCTATTGTATTTTAAGTGCAAGTAACTTAAATTTATATGCAGCGTGCGGAATGATTCAAAGTGCAAGAAAAACTAAAACTAAATCAATAAATAAATCGAATCTAACATTTTTGTGTATTTTGTCGTAAATAAATAAATTTAAAGAAAAGAAACAGCAGCAACTTTTAATGGGAAACCAATCTGAAAATTGGTAGTAATAATATTTACTACCGCAAAACACCGCCCAAAATGAACAATTTGTTAGCTTGGTCTATCAATTTTTATTTGGAAAACCCCATATGGATATATGTGGATATGTATTTATATGGTAGGATTAAATATATTTGTATAGTAATAATCAATATCTTTCATTCATATCCTAAATATACACATAGCTAGCTTACTAATATAGATATAACGACAAAAAAAAGGTTGTATATTATAGTGTATGTTTATTGTTCGTCATTTCACTTATGGTTAGGTCCGGTCCGTGGACACATGTATCTCAAAAGTGTACGATGCTACGTTGTATGTTATATGCAGGTCCAGATGATGCAATCGAGTATATTCTGAATGCGATAGGTACACACTGTGCGGAGACAACCTAAGTGCTAGTTAGTCCTACGACAACTTACAAGCTATGGACCAATCCCGTGACGATTACGTCTAGGACTAAAGATTTCCATTACACGTAACGCGAAACACGCATTACGCTACTCGTTACTCGCTACTCGCTACTCGCTACTCACTATCAACTATTATTGTGGCCCCCTGGGGGCGACTTCTCAAAATGCAATGTTTAAAAAGCCAAAACATTGGCTATGCTACTTCACTATATCGCTAAAAAAAAAAAAAGATTGTTTAAAAATATAACAAAAAAAGTGCCTGCTTTAGAGAACTTTAACATGTATCCGAGAAGATACACGTTACGTTGGGATTTTAGATGGCTCAGTCCGAGAACTTTGCTTTGAGATCCTTGCGCAGTATCTTGCCCGTGGGATTCTTGGGCACCTCGTCCACAAAGATGACGCCCCCCTCGAGCTTCTTGTAGTGCGCCACACGCTCCGCCACATAGGCGGCAATCTCCTCAGCGGTCGCCGTCTCGTTCTGGCGCAGCACAACAAGAGCGCGCGGCGCCTCGCCGTTCAGCTCATGCGGTATGCCGAAGACGGCTGCCTCGAGGATCTTGGGATGGTCGCGCAGCACGGCCTCCAGCTCGGCGGGTGGTACCTGGAATCCCTTCACCTTGATCAGCTCCTTCATGCGGTCCGTGATGTAGAAGTAGCCATCCTCATCGTAGAATGCCACATCGCCGGTGCGCAGCCAATGCCCCGGATAGAAGGTCACCTCGTTGGCCTCGTCGTTGTTCAGATAGCCGGACATCACCTGCGGTCCGCGCACACACAGCTCACCCGTGGTCCGCGGTCCCACGCCCTTCGAGTCGCTGCCGTCCAGGGGCACAATCTTGCACTCCGTGCTGCCCGGCGCGATGCCCGTCGATGCGAAGCGTGTGTTGCCCTCTGGCGTCATCAGAATGACCGGCGAGGCTTCTGTCATGCCGTAGCCCTGCATGAAGCGCGTCTTGGGAAACCTGCGAGTACGTATAAATAGGGAAACTGGAATTAGCATACCAAATATAGTAAACGTAATCTGATAACTTATAGTATTCTACAGCTCTGCACCAAATGGCAATGAAATCGCTTCACAACGTGGCGACTTTCAAGCATTGTAACAGGCGGACGGACAGACAGCCGGACTGTCTATCTGATAAGAAATATTTGTGCGGACAGCCTTACTTTTTGAGGAAGCGCTCGACGTCTTGCTGACCGATGGGCGCTGCTCCGGACATCACAACGCGCAGATTGCTGGCGACCTCCTGCGTCAATTTGGGATTGTTGATCATGAATAGTGCTGCAGCAACATTAAATCAATTAGTTGATCGTTCCGGGCGAGCAAAAGCATGACTCACCAATGGGCGGCACCAGGTTCAGAATGCTGCCCTTGTAGGTGTCCAGGGCCTTGATGAAGTCGTCGGGCTTGAAGGCGGGCATGGTGGCCAGGCGAGCGCCCTCGCCGAGCTTCGAGAGCATGACGACGGTGAGGCCGTAGATGTGGAAGAAGGGCAGCACCGCGGGCAGCGTGTCCTGGAACTCGGTCGAGTCGACGCGCAACGCCTCCTGGATCTGCTCGCAGTTGCTGGTGATGTTGTTGTGCGACAGCACAACACCCTTGGGCATGCCCGTGGTGCCCGAGGAGAAGGGCAGAAAGACCATGTCCTCGGGACTGGCGTCCCTGGGAGCGCGCAGCTCATCGTAGCGCACATTCTCCGTGCTCATCACCTCGAAGAAGTCGATCGCGCCCTCCGGCAGCGATTCGCCCGCCGTGCAGCGCACCACGGCAATGGGCATCTGCTTGCCGGCCATTTTGCACGCCTCCCTCAACGTGCCGTAGCCCTGGGCACTGCCCACCAGGAACTTGGCGTTGCTGAACGTCAGCTGGCGGGCAATCTCGTCTGCAACGACAAACGCGATGATGATTCTTCAATTACTGTTCTAATTTGTTCACGTTATATACAAATGTGCGGGTAAGTCCGAAAAGTAGTCGTCTATCTACAGTAGAAGCTCACAATTCCATAAAATTCGAATCTTACAGACACTCACATCTTTAAGTTTTGGAAGTGAATCTTCAAGTTTCGATCTAACTTGTTCACGTTATATACAACAATTGGGGTAAGTCTGAAAAGTTTTCGTCTATATATACAGTAAAAAGTCACAATTCTATAAAATTCGAATCTTAGAGATACTCATATCTTTGAGATTTAGAAATAACTAAACTGAATCTTTATGCTTTGATGCATAGAGTTTTGGTTAATTTACATATTTTTATTTAAAAAAAATCAGTGAAAAAAAAAGAAATCTTGAATTTATGAAATAGAAAATTGAAGCCGATATATAAATTTTCCAGAAATTGGCATTAATTTAAAAACAAAGTTGTTCTACTTCGCTACTGTCTACTGTCTACTGTGCATTTTACTTTATTGCTTATATATCGTTGCAATAGTTCTAGATAGATAAGCCCCCTAGTCGATCAACCCTAGCTTATTAATATTATGTACAACAGTTATGGTATGCTATATAAGTTCACACCCATATCTCTTTTCTAAAAGATTTCAGTTATATTAGATCTCTATCACTGCCTGAGGTAGTATATTTATTAGTCGTTTATAGCTATTATTTTATTGCTCAATTCTAGCAACAATAGTTTTTCTGATAATTTAAATAGATAAGCTTCGCCTCAGGTTGTCGATTTATATTAGGTAAAGGTTTGTGGAAGAAATGTCTGTAGATATATACAATCTCTGGATGCAGAATATCTATTCATCTATATAGTACATATTATTTTATTGTTTTATTACTTAACTCTCGCAACAATAGTTATTCTGTTAATTTAAATAGATAATCTTTGTCTCACGATGTCGATCTATTATTACTATTATGAGGTTAAGCTTTACCGACATATCCAAAAGAAAAGTCTGTAGCTAAATACGATCTCTATAGTACTACAAAGACTGTTTCACATGCAGAATATCTATTAGTCGTATATAATGCCTGCTGTTTTATTGCAGTAATGGTTTCATTTAAAATTTAAATAGATAAGCTCTAAGTCGACCCCACGATGCTGAGCCTCAATCAGTCGCCTACTCGCTGCTCCAAATCTTGCACAGCAAAGTCAAAGTTTCCGCTTATCGTGGCCATAAAAAGTATCACACTTTGGAACGGCATTATCATGTCTAAGCTTAAACGGTTTTCAGAGTCCAAATTTAGCTGCGATCGCACTCGAAAAATAAGCCTCTATCTCAAATGGTGATCTTTCGACTCTGCCTGGCACTGCAAAGTGGAAGTGGGACTGTGAACCGCACCTGATGTTCCGCGTCTGGGATCATAAAGTTTACAGGGCTTATTGAGAGCCTGATAACAGTTAATTGTTCGAGATTTACGTTAATTGCCCACTGCGATGCGTTATCAGTCTGACATAGTGTTAACCGACGATAGCCGTATTATGGGACCGTGCTCACCTGGCGTATAGATGGGATTGATGGTGGTCACCGCCAGGCCAGCCTCAATGCCGCCCAGGCACGCGATCGGGTACTCGGGCAGATTGGGCAGACATATGGCCAGGACATCGGGCTTGGCCAGCTTGAACTTGGTCTGCAGGCGAACTGCGAAGGCGGCGCTCGCATCTCGCAGCTGCGCATATGTGTACTGGCGATCCGTGAGCACGCAGACCTGTTGTTAATATAAGACGAATTCAGGATGGGTTAAAGCCAATTAAAGTATTTTCAATATAGTGAAAATAGTTGTCTAAATTATTGCATTATAATTGAAGATAGTTATGAAAACTATCAAGTCATTTTAGGAAAGGCGACTTGCGCCTTAACATATATAAACTTATGCGTGTTGCGCTAGGAATACTAGTAATTACAAAATTAATAATTAATAGTTTAGTCCACTGAGAAATTGAGAAAGAAAAAGATTGGAGGGATTAACGAACTCCATTACCCCATACTATGATATTAGCAAAAAGGAACAACACAATCCAAACTGGTTAAATTATATTCAATAATAATTTTACCACTAAACAGTTTATAATCTGCTATCTGTTAAATCATCGCATGTCATCTATTTAAATTTTTGAATGGAAATGGGATTGTAATACGATATGTAGAAAGCAAAGTTAAATTGATTCATTATTCATTTTGTTATACATTTATTATTATTGTTGCTTTGAATTAAATGCAGTAACACAATAATATGGCCAGAGCAACAAAGTAATAACTATTTACTAATTTTGTAATTAGTAGTCTCTTTTGATAAAGATAGCATTTGATTATTTCGGTATAATATTGATGATTGCATACCCATTGTTTAAACAAAAATTAGATGCAATTAACTGGAAAGCCCTCTTTATGAATAAATTATTATCATGAATGTTGAATAAATTTTCAACTATTGGATTTGGATTTTCAGATATTTGGCTACAAATTTATTAGCCGTCGCTTTCATAGCTTAAAGCTATCTGATTATTCGAAAATTAGCTAGATCAGCATATAATAACCTTTGTATAATAACATTTGTATGGAGTTTACCTAATGTCGATCAATTAATATCGTTGTACCTTGTACCCTTATCGGTACCGTGCAAAAATGGGTGGCAATTGTTCAACGATCGCTGCCAAGGGCAGTTATACGATCCGTTGCGACACACGATCCGAATATATGTCGCCAAGATCGAGGTAGGCAGATGGTGGACCCAACTACATATATAATAAAACTAACGTAAATATTCGCGAGTTAATCTGCCAGCCACTGCGAATGTGTCGATGCAGAAATGCTATCTGGAAATTGGAAAATCCCCCGCGCTATGGAACCCGATACAATCGCGTCCGATTGTATGGCTTGGGGTCTGACTAATGAGAGCGTGTCGAGAGAGCGTTAACCTCAACTCTGGCTGATTACGGGGCGGATGCGACCCGATCGGGGTCAAGTTGAAGGTTGCCCCTCAAGGCGGTTAATTGCACATTTGCAAGCCAAATAACGAAACTGCTCGACGGCAGTGTAAGGCCAAGGAAAAAGATGAGGGCGGGGGCGGGGGCGGGGCAGCGATCTGTTGTATTTGCGCAGTCAAAATTGGCATTAATATGAGATTGCGAATTATAAATAAAACGCGACAAACACACACACGCACGCACACATATGCACAGACTGGGGGACAGCCGCATAAAAATACTCAACTTGTTCAAAATTAAAGAAATCAAGTAAATTGTACACACACACACACACACACACACACACAGGGAGACCAAACAGAAAATAAAAGACAAAACGAAATGATTTCGTGCATTCGACGCGCGCTCTGTTCTCTGCGTTCCACTTGAGTTGCGCTGCGGCCGTCCACTGATCAAAGTTCAGTGGGGCAAAGTACAAAGTCTGCAAATGTACGAAACGGAGAGCGGCCTCTGCACTGTCACAGTGTGTGAGCGTCTCTCTGCGGCGTGTGTGCGTGTGACGAAAAGAGCAGCGCGCATAAAGAGAGAAGCTGCCTGCCTGCTTGCTCTCTGGACCTCCCCATCCATTCAGAGGACGGGCCCACAAAAGCAAGCAGAATACGTGTGAGTGTGTGTGTGTTTTGCATGTCTAATTTTGCCGGCAATCGGGTTTTGCAAAAACAAAGCAATCAAAACAATCATAATTAGCATGTATAAATAGTATAAGAAATACAACTGTGTTTTGGAACACATCCGCATTTCTATACATTCGGCGTACACTTATTATTTGCCAATTAAAAACAAATTATCATTTTGGACTCAATTATGTGAGTGCGAGCAGCAAACACACAACAACAGTTTTGGAGTCGTTGCCTCAACAGATATTGACGTAAGCAGCGCACGCAACGTCTCTGCTCTGCAGCCTCCGCTGACGTAAGCGCGGCTTAAGAGCACCCCCCGAAAGTGAAGAGAGCCGCAAGCGAAAATCATAAATCATAAATTATGCCCGCGTCTAAAAATATCGTGTGCTAAATCACAATTCATATGTTGTTGAGTGTTGGCCGATTAAAGGCGTGTTTATCACACAATGTGTGTGTTCGTGTGTGAATACAAGTGTGCAAACAGAGTCTCTCTTTGCAGTGGACAACAAGTAAGTAGCTGCATTTTGTTTCTCTTTGTTTATGGGAAATTGGCATTCAATTGAAGCGCGAAAATTCCCAAGTTGCACTTTGCACCGTCGTGCAGTGCATTTAATTGCATTTAATTCGTGATACGTGTGTGTGTGTGCATGAGGGGGGAGTGCAATGCTAGATAGTGCGCTAGTTGTGGGCAATAAATTTCAATGAACAACATTTGCACTTTGATTTGCCGAGCGAAAAGTGAAATGTGTAAACAATGCAAAACACACAGACACACACACACCAACAAACAACGGACGAACATAAGTAAGTGAGAGACGGCGAAAGGCGACCGCGTGGGCGCAGCTGCTTATGCAAGTGCAAGTGACCGACTGCAAGTCTATTTATAGATCGTAGCATGCTCTCTGTCGCCGTCTCGCTCTGTCGCTCTCTCGCCCGTTGTATGCTTGGGACACTTCCACTTCCATTCCGCACTTCCAGCGGCATTCCAGTGCTGTGCATATGACATGCTTATCAGTCAGCAAGCAGGCAATTTAATGCCTTGCCAATCGAGGCGTCTTGAACTTGTCAATACACAATTGCACAGTGGGCCCCCCTTCGAGTGGACTACTCGACGCGAGTGGTTCGCGTGTAAATAGTGTGCTCAAGTGTTGTCTCTTATCGGAGCGAGTCTAGATTTCGCATTCACGCATTTCACTTATCGCTTATCAGCCAGACGACGGAGCGGAGTCACCCTCAAAATACCCCCGACGAACACAAATGACCCACATAAAAATACCATTGCCTTTCTGTTTATTGATGCTTGTCAGCCGAACACCTGCCGAGCGATTTTCCATTTCGAATCTCTGGCGAATTCCGCGTGACTGTATTCAAACACTCACACACTGTACTCACATTCAGACGCGGAATCGAAAGGAAGGTCATACAATAGCACTCATACTCTCACCTTTATATTGGCATAGGTTCTGGTTCAATAAACTGGCGCACGAACAAAAAATACACATAAATAAGATGCACGACTAAGAGATACTTATTTTTTTTTCTCAATTTGTCAGCAGAGAGCGAGTCTCATATTTAAGAATTAGCATTTAATTCAAGTTCGAAATAGCTGTATAATTATATAGCTCTTCACAAATAATAATTTGCATGCTAATTTATTTTAGCTATTTTCGATTGCATATATTTAAGAAATTCAATTCAAGTTGTTCACCGACAGTTTCTTGAACAATTAAAACTGGGAACGTTTTGCTGCTATGGAACAAATCAAACTTTACACGCTCACAGTATCAGAAATCGATTGTACTACATTTGCAATTCATTGCTGTGCTAAACTTTAGATTCTGCAACGAATCACTAATTCAATGCAAATGAGATATTAATGCGCATCGAATTGAAATTCGTTTGACGGCATTTGAAAATTATAGTCTTTTTCATTTCCCAGATTTACACGCCTTAATTAGTTTTCACAAACTTTTATTGTTTGTTGTTAATGCTGTTGAAGCACCCTCAAGCGATTACCCACTTTGAAGGGTATTCACTTGATAAGCCTGAGATGGGGCAATCGAAGATATAATTAGGCGCAATTCAATCGATTGTCCGTCCCTTCGATCGATACTCGACGTCGACTTGCTTTGATTGCAAATCAAAGCGAATCATCATTATCTATATACGAGTATATTATATATGGTGTTATAGTAGGGATTCACGATTCGGGGTGATTCAAGCGTTTTAGTTTCACTTTCAGACTTACCGTCGCAGTCGCGTTCTCCCACTTCTTGAAGTTGCGCCAGACGTATTCGTGCAACGGGACATTGGGCACCTTGATGGGGTCGAAGGGCGACGTCTTGTAGTAGCCGTCCTCGGCATTATAGTGCAGGAACTTGTCCCGATCGCTGATGCTCTGGGCGCGTTCCACGCTGGCCGTGTTGCGTTGCCGGCGGTTCGTTGAGATGGCACGCGTTGCGGCGCCTCCAAAGCTGCGCAGACGCAGCAGCTGAACTGCCGTGTTAACTGGATACATTTTCTCGCTCTCTCTCTTTTGTTCGCACTCTCTTCGAAGCCTGGCACTCTTAATTAGTTACGTTCGCAGTTGTCTTTTGCTTGCTGTTCGCTGCTCGCTGCTCGCTGCACACACGTCTGTTGCTCTGAAGTGCTGGGGCACGACTGCCAGTTGGCGTCGCAGCGTGACCGTCGCCGGCTCGCCGGCTCACCAAAATACCCGCACTCACACACACACGCAGAGAGACACTGACAGAGAGAGACACACGCATACAGCAAGATCGCGTTGGCGTTCGCTGTGTTCGTGCTCTCTCGCTCGCTCGCTCGCTCGCTCTCTCTGCTGCCCACACGTTGTTTCTTCTTGCTTCTTGTTGTTGTTGTGCTGCTGGGCGCTCTCTTGCACGCTGTCGCTGTTTGCGCTGCTCTCTCTGTGCGGCTGCAACGATTGTAAATTATCAGGCAATGATGCAATTCCATTTGCAGGCGCTGCCCATGAAACGTTGCGTTCTCTCCAGCGCCTTGAGTCATCCACTTTATGGGAGCGAAACCGCATTTATTTTGCGCACTAGCGCAATTGCAATCTGTCCCACTGTAACGTAACGTTGCTCTCGCCTTCTCGCTCTTCGCACCCCCAACAGACATCCAATTACATGTCTATATCTCTATCTGTGTGTGTGTGTGAGTGTGTGTGTGTGTGTGCTTCTGATAAGCCCCAGCTACGGTCGCTTATCGGCTTCTATTGTCTTCTAGACGTGGATTCCGTCACCATATTCCGACCTTGTGAGCATGACTTGCCGTTTCGAGCAGTTTCAAGCGGCGTTATCAAGCAGCATTATTATTATTATAATTAGTATTATTATACGTTGCTACTGCCTGATTAGCACTTGTAGTAACTGTAGTTGTGGCCCAACTAGATCACTCCTAATCAGCGTCGCCGACTGAGACTTGGATTACAGGCTCAAGGCCCCCCTCGAACGTAAAAACCGGACTGCGACTGCGACTGCGACTGGGAATGCATATGGAAATGAAAACGGGTCTGCAAATGGGAATGGAAATATGTGGCAGCTATCAAAGTGGTAATCTAACCGCTTGTGGCGAGTGTGGCAACCGCAGGGCATTCAACTCTCCAGATAGCCAGAGCCCAAAGCTGTGTCTGTCTGCGACTCTCTGAATTTAATGGGATGTGCATCGCGGTCTTGACACCCGGCACGCAAATGCTAACAGGGTATGCTGCGTGGGCATTCCTTAAATGTCGAAGCTATTCTCGATACGAACGCAAAGTTTTCAAATATATATATAGAAAGTGTGGAAAGTTGTAAAGTAAGAAAGACTTTCATTTCGTTAAATCCCCAAAATATACGAATAGTTTTCAAATAAATATAGAAAGAATTTAAAATTTGTGATTACCAAATTTTCAAATATTAAATTTTAACTAAGTATATCAAATAATTACGAGGAAAATTTTCACTTGCCAGCATAGATTTGTTTTAAAGTAAAAATCAATATATTACATTTTTATTTCTTTAAATGGCAAAGTTTTGAAATAAATATATCAATGATTTGAACTACAACTGTTGAGAAGTAATTAGAGAGATTCATATTCTGTTTGAATTTTACCATTTTTGATTACTAATATTTTTAAATGACAATATCTATCCATGATTAACATGAACGATTTCTTTTAAATGCCAATTGATTTATTCAATTTGTATTTATAATTTGATGACAGTGTCAAGTTTAGTTTGTTTTCACAACGTAGTGTAAATAAATAAATAAAATACACTAAAATCGAAAGCGAAAAAGTGTCAAATGCTGCTAAAATTAGCTGTCACTAAATGGATATTAACTACTTATATTTTTACTACCGTTTTTTTTAAATTAAAATTGCTGTCGAGTATTTTCCAGTTGTGTATCATTTTCATGTGTTTCGCTCAAAAGTTTCAACAATGTCAAACACCCTCACAAACAACAAGAGAGTGAGGGAGACGGAGAGAGGAAGAGGGAGAGCGCGATATAGCGACTGCAACAGTAAAGCGAATTTGTAGCTCAAGGCCAGTTTAAGAGATTGGACAAGTGCTTCTCCCCCTTCCCCTTCCCCATCCCCTTCGTAGTCACTGATTTGCATTTCGTTTGCGTCGCTTTGCCGTTGTTTTCGTCTCGCGTCGCTCTTTCACGTGTTCCGTCTGACAACGCGACAGGTTGTTCGACTTTGGCATTAGCTTCGCTCTCTCCCCCGAAGCAATTGCATTTGAAATTTTGATAAGCTCCGTCGCTATTTTTACGCGCGTTCCAGTTGGCGTATGGGAAGCCAGTGTCTGACTGGGACGGGTATTAATAGCTGTTCAGTTCGTCGGTGACTAATAATAAAGTCAACTAAACGACACTTGTACTTTGCACTTTAACACTTTTGATACAGATACAGATACAGATACGGATACGGACACGATACAACGTCAAACAAGTTGATATCGAGTGAAATTCCAATTAAATTTAAACACATGATATGATTAGTGTTATTTATAGCTAATCATCACGCGTAACAATTTAATCTACTATACAAATAATAAGTGCACTCTCTTAGTGGGCCGCTCTTGAGCCGCACTCTCTCTCTGCCGCTCTCTGCGAGAGAGCATTCGAGGTTCGTGCAGTTGCAGTGGGCAAAAGTCACTTGTTTACTTTCTTGTTGCGCCCGCGACAGTCGCTGAACTTTGGACCCGACGTCGCTGTCGCAGTCGCTGTCGCAGTCGCAGCGTTCAAATTGTTGCTGTCTCTTCGTTTTCAATTCGTCGCGGTCGCAGTTGGCGTCGCAGTTGCAGCACTCGAATAAATTGTAATACGAGCGCCAAACCAGTTTGACTTGCTTTGCTGCCGTTGTTTTGATTTTGAATTTATTTCACAGCACTTCTTGTTGGCGTTGTTGTTGTTGTTATGCGATGCTCGGCATCTGTTTGCTTTGACGCTTTTACTTTTGTTTTTGTTTTAGTTTGCTTTTGCTTCACAGTCGCCGAGAGCAGTTTGTGCATTACTTAAGCATTTAATTGATGGCTCATTTACACTAACCCCTGCTTCACTTGACATTGAATTGCGTCGCAAACGATTGTTCACCTATTTTCCTCTACGTATGTATATGTAAATAATTGCCACAGGTTTGCCTCACACACACACACACACACACGCACATGCGTGATTCTGGCGCGCAAGTCGTAATCGTAATCGCTTTTTGCTCTGCTCTGCTCTGCGCTGCGTTTGTCTTTCAACTGCTGCTTCTTGCCACCTTGATTCCTTTGCAGGGTTGTTGCTGTGAGGGGGTGAGTTTTTCGCGGCAGCGCAGTCGTTTCAGCTGCCCAACGCCCCGCCCCGCCCCTCACACCGAAACGGACAATAGATGGCGCAAGTTGGCATTCGGGTTCGTTAGCGGGGACACGAACCGTGCAGGCGAAAGCGCGTGCGATTTAAGCTCAGCTTTGAGCTTTGCTCGAGCTTTATCGGCCAGCTGTTCGATGCTCGAATATCGACTGTGCGAGCGAGAGGGCCGCATGCCGTGCGAGAGCAGGCAAGCAGAGAGTTCGACGTCGACGCCGCCTCAGCTCGTAACCAGTTCGTAGTCTACTTTTAGGTGCGTAGCCGCGCGCAACACACGACCACTGAAATCATCCGACAAACAAACCAAATTCCCATACTGAGAAAACGTTGCCAAAAAAAGCAAAAATAAAAAAAAAAAAAATACAAAACGAAGCAACACAAAAAAAGAAAAAAATGCAAATAAATAAATACGAAAAGAATAGAAAAAGTTCTCTGTGTGCTCGGTGTCATTAGTTTCCCGTTCGTTTCTCTTCTGTTGTTGTTGTTGTTTTTTTTTGTATTTTTTTTATCGAAAAAAAATTAAGAAATTGTGGAGGAAAAGTGTGGCGAAGAGAGCGGCGTGTGCGAGCCAAAGCAAAGCAAAGCAAAAAAAAAAAAAAAAAAAAATAGAATAACGGAAGAGGAAAAAGAACAAGCAAGGAAGCGAGGCAATTGTTGCATATTTCCTCCGACAGCGACTCAACTCCCATTTTTTTTTTAGAGTGCACGAATATATTATTAAATATATGGCTAATTGTTGTTATTTTTTTCTTGTTCTGGTTGTTGTTGTTGTTGTTGTTAATTTCTGAAACTGCAGTGCGAAGTGTGAAGGGTGGAAAAACGCGTTAAAAGTAATCAAGAAATTACACGAAATGCGAAAATTCAATTGAAATCGAAATTGTAAAAAGTGAAGACAACGAGACAAACAAACACAAAAAACAAAAAAAAAAGAAAGTAAATAAAAGCTGAAGACGAAAACATAAACAAACATATACAAAAGCAAAGAAAGAAACAAATAAACAAACAGTAAACAGCAAAGAGGAAAACAAAAGGCAAAGGCAATTGGAATACATTATTATTATTCACATAAAAAGCAATCAAAAAACATAAAGCAACAGCAACAAAAGGTAATCTCACTCTCTCACTCACTCCAACTCCAACTCCAGCTCCATCTCTCTCACTCACTCGCCTGTCTCTCTCTCTCTCTCTAACTCACAAAAGGAGTCGTCGAAAGTCGAGTGCTCTCTCGCTATTGTGTAATGAAGTTGCGAGGCACACGCGGCGTATTCGTTACGCACAGTGCTCGATTGCTAGAGGGGATGGGGAGGGGGAAAAGGGGGAGACGAGTGTGCGGCATAAACACAGTTGGTAATTGCTGTTTGACTCCTGTCCCTCTGAAAACCTTAACTTCAACTCCAGTTGCTGCCCATTGTCGCTGGCGACTGCAAATGTGTGTCAGTTGCTGCAGCGCAATTATGTCAGCAAAAAAACAAGACGAAAAAAAACGACAGCAGCAGCAGCAGCAACGGCAACGGCAACAAAAAAGTGCCCACAACAATTGGACGTCTTTTTCAAGTGCAGCCCAAGAGTATGCAACACAAAATGTCTAAAAACTGTGCTGCCGCGCTGTCGACGCTGGCGTCGGCGTCGGCGTCGGCGTCGCTCTGCTGCGGTTGCATAAGTGTCAACCACATAGCACGCTCACAGTTTGAGAGCCACTGCTGCTGCTGCTTCGAAGTTTGGCAGTCATATTGCGTGGCTTAAAGTTGCCCAAACAAATAAAACGACACGCCAACAAAAAGGCCAAAATTTGACAGCGACGCCAATGAAACGACAAAGTGAAAGGCAAAAAGTGTGCGTGTGTGCGTGTGTGTGTGTGTGTGCGTGTGTGTGTGGTTAGCGAAATGAGAGAATAATAAAACAGGAACTGAAACTGAAAACTACTTAAATATTTAAAGCAATTGCAAAAAGGGCACTCTTGTGTGTGTGTGTGTGTGTGTGTGTGAGCGACAATGGCGAATGCGAAAAAGAGAGAGAAGAACTCAGCCAAATGACAGGCAAATCTATTGCCAGGCAGTGGCGGTGTGGGAGGGGGGGGTGGTTGAAAAGGGGGGGGGGAGGGGTCGTGAATCTGCCTGTTAACATCTAAAATAAACAAAAATGAAAATTGTGACAGCAACAGCATGTTTTTGTGGCGTTGTTGTTGTTGTTCACGCATTTGCCGTCTTCCTTTTTGCCACTTTCATGTTTTGTACATTTTTTGCTGCAGCACGAAAATCTGTTTTATTTTTGTTGCTGCCGTTGCCGTTGCCGTTGCGACTGCTTTTTGCATATTTAATATGACAAATCGTAAATGCGATTCAAGTGCGTCTCTGTGTGTGCGAGTGTGTGTGTGTGTGTGTGAGCGACAGTTGTTGTGCCTAATGAAGTGTAGCCCACGCTTATTGCTTGACTGAATCTCTCTCGCTCGCTCTCCTATTTATTTATTGCATAACCAAGAGTCAAAGCCAAGCCATTCATTTGTTCTCGCACTCGCTGTCGCAGTCGCAGTCGCAGTCGCAGAGCCCAAAGCCAATCAATCAGTTGCCTTTTTTCTCCGATTTGACGGTGACGGGGCGAAAGCTCCAGCTTACCACAGGTGCGCGCCACATGCACCATCGACTTGCCAGCTGCCGAGAATGTTTGCCACTTGCAGCGTTATAAATAACATTCTTTACCTTGCAACCTGACTTGATATTTGTGCGGAAAGTTATTTCAATTCAATTTCAATTCGAAATAAATGCCCAAATAAATGCCATCGAAGTTGAAATGACAAGATTTGCACCATGTTGGTCCAAGAAGATTTTTGGCCATTTGAATTGGCCATTTCTGTGGTTGCAGCGGCTTCTGTTTTTATGGGGCTTTAATGTTGTCATAGTCTTTGCAGCCTTAAATTTAATTGCCACTTCGATGGCAACCAAAACTTGCTGAAATAAGAGCGCAACTCGGAAAACAGTTCTCGATTTATTGCTATTTACTTCACGATGATTTAAAAGCCAAATAAATTCCAGCTGGCAATGGAGCTAATACATTTTATTTTCTGTAGATATTTTATTAAACAGGTTTACTGGTTATTTTTATTGTTTTTTTATTTTTTTTTATAGATATTTATCAAATTATTTAAACTAGTTTACTGTGACCTATTGACGACATAAGAAATAAGGGCATTTAAATAATTGAAAGACTAACATATTAAATAACAACTTAGCAGGAACATAGCATTTAATTTTGTAAAACAAGTTGAGAATATATTTTCAGTTGTTAAATAAAATATGAGAAATACATGAAATAAATAAGAGTCAATTTTGAATTTGCTCAAAGCGCAAATAAACATTACTTTTTGTAGGCAAAACAACTATTCAAAACAAGCAAATAAATCTGTTAGTTGTGATTTTGTATTGGTAAAGTTTCTTGTGCTATTTACTTTTTATGCTCAAAGAAAAATCAATAAATGAATTATTCATTTAGTATTTTACATAACTTGAAAAGAATTTATTTAAATTATTAATATTTATTAGTGTTCGTAACATGGAATTAAATTCTAGAGTAATTCATTTCTTTAATTATAATTAGTATTTATTATTTTTCGTATTACATTCTTGAGCATAAAGTTTATTTATTTGATTATTATTGGCATTTATTGGTTTTCGTTACTTAGAATTGAATTCTTGAGTACAAAGTTTATTTATTATTGGTATTAGTAACTAAGAATTCATTTATTTTTGAGTACAAAGTTTGCTTATTTTTTTATGATTAATATTTATTCATTTTCATAACTTAGAATTAAAATCTTTGGTACGAAGTTAATTTCTTTAACTATTATTCGTATGTACGAGGACAACTTATTCAATTATTATTAAATTCGTGAATACTGTATTTATGTATTTATTATTGTTCGTAACCTAAACGGCGGTGGATAAATATTATATTTTTGTCGATGCTTTCTGCTTCTCGAAATGCGGCTTGCAAGATTTGTTTGCTACGCCCATGAAACAGTCTCGTGTGTCGTTTGTTTTCAGGCCAGCTCAGAAATAATCAATTGCCAGCTGTCGTTGTCCGTCCTCCAGGCCCATCTGGCTGAATCTATTGCCATTGCATGCCGTCTTGGCCTCTCGGCCTCTTCTCGCTGTTTCGGCCTTATCCGCTGGTCACATGCAAAGGGAAGGCCATGTGCCTTCCGTTTCCGTCAGCGGCAAACGGCAACGGCAACGGCAACGGTAACTGACTGCGCCGGCTACTTCCTGCTTCCAGAAGCCTTTAACTGCTTTATTGCTGTGCCTCCAACTCGATCTGCTCCGCCTCCCGCCTTCCATTTTATTGCATGCAATGCGCTGCAGCAACAATAACATTTGTCAATGTGCTAAGCGTTTGGGGGAGGGACGGGGGCAGCCATCATTACCACCTGCTGACCTCCGGCAACGCTTACCGCTTCTGGCAAGTCCCGTGTCCTGTGCTGTTGCGTCCTTGTCCTCGTTGACCTTGTGCCAAGTGCTTGGGCTAAAGATATCCATTGAGGCTGCCGCTGTATCAAAACAAGTTTATTAACACAGTCCGTCTCGTTCCGTCCGCAGTTGATTTTATTGCTCCCCAGCGAGCAAAACGCCAACGACAACGAGAAACAGAGACATGTGTAGAGATCGACGACTGTCAAACTGTCAGTCGCACAGTTTGAGCAGCGCTGCGCCGCCTTGTCGCCTATTTCTCGTAGCATACTTTTGAGCGCTCGGTCAAGCACGTGCGCAATATGTAAATTCTGCTGCTTTTTTTTTTTTCTCAGTGTTCTCAGTTCTTTTTCGACTGCTTTCTGCTTTCTGCCTTCTGCTCTTTTTGCTTGATGTTGTTTTTATGTAAATGCGCAATGTGTGTCTGAGTGTGTGTGCTGCCCCTAAGCAGCTTGTACGCTCACATGCGCTCGCTTGCTCATTGCTTTTAATAGCCAACAACACGCTACGCATTAATTTATGACTTTCATGTTGTTGCTGGGCGGAAGGGGGGCGGAAGGGGGCGGGAAGTGGAGTTGTAGGAAGGCGCTTGGTATGTGCGGCAGGCAAAGCTTTTAACAGACTCGGCAAATGCGCGCATTACAGCTTGAGTACGAGTATAATTAAAAATTAAAGTCGAGCCAAGTCGAGCCAAGTCGAGTCGAGTCAGCAGTGCATGTCAAACTGTAGACGCCATGCTGTCGTCTGCCCAAAAGTCGCAGCATACTTTTCGGCTGTCGCTGTAAAAACTATTACACTCATTGTTGCCCCGTTGTTGCTGCCTGTGTGTGTGTGTGTGTGTGCTTTGTAGGCGTGGCAGGAGGCGTTCTTTGCGTTCGTTTTTTTTTCGCTTTTCTTGTTTTTGTTTCGTTGCCCCGATTTGTCGTGTTTCTTGGCTCTGCTTTGGCCTATTGTTTGCTTTGCATGTGTGAGTGTGTGTGTGTGTTTGGGTGTGTGTGTGTGTGTTGCTCACTATGTCAATATTTTTTGGCGTGAGCCCTTGCTTTTAGCCACATGACAAGTAAATGTGGCAGCCAACAGCAGGCAGCCAGGCAGCCAGGCAGCGCAAATAAAACAAAGAACAAATTGCCCAGTCGAAACTGAAACTGAAGTCGATGGGGAAGTCGATGGGGAAGTGGAAGAGTCTGTCTTCAATATCTTTGCTCCAGCTTCAAGACAATGTGCTAAAGTTCTGACCAAGTTTTATTTGTTGTTTGTGTTGCGTCGCGTTGCGTCGCGTAGCGCAATCGAAAAAGTTTTTATGACACAATTTCCTTTTGTTGCCATTTGCCGTTTCTTGTGCTGCTTCCTCTTTGTCTTCTTGTTGGCACACTTTCGATTTTCGATTTGGGATTTGCGTGATTTGGGGGCGGGTGACGGGGGACGGGGGACGGGGGGGGGCGTGGCAAAGATGCAGGGGCGGGTGCCATTGTGACTGGGGGTGTTGACTGAGTCACAAGACGACGCTAGAACTTCAAACGCCAAAAATCGAAATGGACGAAATGGCGACTTGACGCGATTCGGCTTTGCTATTTTTAGTGCACAACTGGGGCGTCAAGTGTGGGCGTGGCCGGCTCAAGGATACCGCGGAATGTGTCGCTGCTGGTCCAATGCAAAGAAGTTGCATGCAACAAAATGGCACGCCACGATATGGCCAAAGGCTTTTAGACACTGAAACGAAACGAATCGAAACGAAACGAAACGAAACGACGCGTCGTTTTGCACATTTCGCGAAAGAAGCGAAAAGCAAGAAACTGAGCTGAGCTGAGCTGAGCTGAAAATTATGTGTTGCATACTTACGTGCGCCGCACTGACCTTGCGTGTTGCAAGAACGACAGCGAACGACTGCTTGTGTAGGTGTAGGTGTGTCCGTCCATGTGTTTTATTGCGCTGCACGTTTTGGGCTACAGTCCTAATTGGATAGGCAAAAAAACAGACGCCAAGCTGCGCCTAGGCCAAAAACCGAATCGATAAGAAGACGCATCGCATACAATCGAATCGCATTGACTTCAAACGTTGCGTGCAGCCAAGCGAACTGGCCTCCCAAAAAGCTGATAAGCCGCCGCAACAATAAAATCAAATCAAATCAAGTCAAATCACGTGCCCAGCCCCAAAGCGATCCCCTCGTCGGCCCACGATTAATGTGTGGCAATGTGCGAATTTGTGAATGCGCTTTGGACTCGCTTCTTAAAATAGATTGATTGATTTATGAGTCGTTCATAGAAATCGCTGCGGCATGAACTGAATGACGATGTGATTGATACCCACACTGCTTGCCATGAGGCGGACATCCTTAAGTGCTTCGCTGTTGTTTGGGCAACTCAATAATATTTGAGCTCTCCATTTATTACTCCCAATTAGGCGCAATATCAATAACTGCTTCAGATAAATGTATGTGTCTTGGGGAACTTCTTTCGAGTGCTTCCTGTACTTCAGCTTGACAATGTTTCTGCTGAATAAATCACTTTAAAGCTGTTTAAAGCGTCGTTTGTTGATAAGCGCAGTCCAAGTATCCTCGAGGTGTTGTTTCTTTTCTACTTTACTCACACTTGCCTCCCAGGCAGACAAAGTCCTTTCAGGCTCAAAACAAAATACGAAAATAGTGATTGCTTTGGAGGTTGCAGGTTGCAGGTTTTTGGAACCCGACCGGGTTCCTAGCGTGTGTGTGGAGTGTGGAGTGTGGAGTGTGGAGGGCACGGAGCGGTTAGCTTCGCTTTGTGACGCGAATCCGTTTGCACTCTTCGTTTCTGATTAATCAAATGTCTGGCCTACTTAGCTGAAAGCCCAAGGCGGTTTCAAGCACGCAAAAGGTTCCCCGCCTCCTCCTCCTCCTCCTCCTCCTGCCCCTCGCTTGGCCCGGTTAGTCAACTGGCAACTGGCAACCGTCGAGCGACTGTTGACTTGCCACAATCAAGGTTAAGCATATGCATGCAGCACTATACATAGTTTTGGCCACACACACAAACATGGCTACACATCATGTGCTATATTACTGTGCCATGCTATATAATAAAGGCAAACTACATGCTCTAGCTGTATATTTATAGGCAAGTACACCTAGAGAATAGTGGGAACCTGAACCAAAAACCCCTTGAAAATGTTCTGAAAAGAAAAAGATTTCTCTCAATTGGAATGAGTTCAGACAAAATAAAATTGTTTCTGTCCAATCTGTAAATACTGGACTTCCACTTTAACTATCTCAAATCAAGTAATATGACAAGTTCTTATTCAAAAAATCATCATTTTAAACTTTGTTTAAATAAATAAATATATATATATTAGTAAATTATACAGTTGTAATTTATTAACTGCTAAATGCATTTTCTGCATACCATATTACTTAGCTTCTTCACTTCCCATTTTCTCACTCATTGCTTGGCAATTTTGTTTTATAATGTTGCAAATGCTTATTCAAACTCGACGTTAAATTTATTTAACATTTATTAATTTCACATATCAATTATAAATTCTGAATAATAATTAAAAAAAAAGACAACATATTCACGTTTTTTAAATGTATGTGTAAAGTGCATTAATAATTCGGAAACTTTTTTGTACTTTAATTTTTAATGTTTTTCTATGGTTAAAAAATAATAATAATGTCATTTAATACACACATATAAATATAAATTAATGATATATGTGCTACATTAATAATTTAAAATATTTAAAAGCAAGTGAAAAATAATGCAAAATCAGGATTTCTAATATTGAGACGCACAGAATAAAAATAGAAATATAAACATATAAAATATACAGATAATTGAATATAAATTAAAAGTGGAATCCCAAAAGCTAGATAAATTATTTAATTTATTTGAAAGCAAGTTGAAAATGAATGAAAAATCGCAGCACATAATTGTCAATGACTTTTAAAAGTGGATTAATTATTTCTCTGAGTGGAAATGCAGAAGAGAAGCGAGGGACATCGAGGAGGCAGGTTTCCTTTGGTTTTGGCTTTTCCTTTGTTCTTGCCAGCGCCAGGAAAATGTCAATCAATTAGGGCTAGGGCTAGGCGCATCCAAAGGCACCGGACAGAGACACAGACTGCCAGACCGTTGGACTGCCAGACTGTCAGACTAGGAGCCGAAGTCGGGGCAAGTTGAACTCCTCAATTGAGTCGGGAATCCTGAAGACTGGAGCCAAATCCTTGGCAGGCAGACAGCTCACTTCGTTATGAATGGATGCTGGTTGCCTCAAATCTCTCTCTCCTCCCTCGAGACCCGTCTTAATACATTCGCTTAGCCGCTGCCACGCCCCCATCGGGCAGACGCCCCCATCGCAGGCAGCCAGGCATTGTCTCAGTGAGGTCTTTGTTTTGCTGAGCTGTGTTTGTGTTTGTGTAATTGTTGCAACAATTGTGTATGTGGCATGTGGCATGCGGCATGCGGCGGGAGAAGGGACACTGCCAAGAGGTCAAAGGGGCGGCCGAAGGGGGCGAGGCGGAGGCAGAGGCGGAGGCGGCGGCAAAGCCAAAGCAAATAAGCAAAACATATTATGTAGTACGTGTATTTGTATTTATATTCGTATTTGTATTTATATTTGTATTCGTATTTGTGTTTGTGTTTGTATAACCCATGCTACCAGCGATGCCACAGCAGCAACAACAGCAGCAACAACAACAACATCTGTGTAACAAGAGCAACAACAATGTTGTTGCCTGTGGAGCTTTTGGTTAGCGCAAAAATGCTTTGAAAACGAAGGCAAACAGAGACTGAGAGAGTTCTCTTTTTAGCCTGGAAATATATGTGTTATTGTTGCGGCTTGTTGCACATGCAACTGCAGAGATTCCTTGCTCTCCTCCCCGCCATGCTGTGCACAACGCATTTAATTAAATGTCACAAACATTGATAGGGCAACGTTGCCGCCTCCTCACTGCTCACTGGCCTCAAGCTCCTACCTGGTTGCATGCCTGCTGTCGAGTGTGACCAGAGCTTGTCGCAGATAAGCAGCCAGGCAGCCAGGCAATCAGGTCAATTAGTAAACGGCACAACACGACCAGCAGAGACAGCAGAGACAACAAATCCTGAGGCAAAGCCACTCATTAGCTGAGAGCTGCCACAAAAGCACAAGACTCTTTCGAATAATGTGCGATGTTCGAGACGAGATTGTACAGCGCAGGACTCTCTCGGCTCGGTATCCTTCACAGCAACTGTGCAACTGGGGGGAATTGCCTTAAAAATTGTGACTTTTCAACGACAGGCAGAAACTAGCAAAGTGGCAACGGCAACGGCAACGGCAACGAGTTTATACATTTTTAACCAGCTGGCAAAAGCGTTAAAGCAGCCGAAACTGTGGGAGTCGAAGCAGTTGCAGATAGCACCAAAAGATGCCCTCGAAATAGCAGCGAGGAAGGGGGGGGGGGGGGAAGAGGGTCCTGGCAAATACGAATAGTTCGGCAGGCAGCTGCCTGTTGCCTGCTTCATTTATGTTACTTGATGACACTGCCTCATAAATAATGCCCGAGCTCTATTAATATTTGAAATCCAACGGAAATTAAATGTTTGCACGATATGAAAAGCAGGCCAAAACCATTTCCCAGCAACACGACCAAACTTTTCTCAGCTCCCTGCCACTCGGTTGAATTCGTTCCCTTAGTTCCCTTCGAGCAGACCGATCGCCATCGCCATCGCCATCGCCATCCAGCTAAGAATACTCGAATGGCAAAGAGCTCGTTGCTGGTTTAATCTGCCAGAATTTTTGCTTGGCTTTATTGCCAAACAACTAGGCCAAGCTGAGAAAATGTGAAGCGATCCAAAAAGAAAAACTAGTGGAAAAGCTACAGGCGAGTGTGCTCGCCTTGTGATACTCGTTATCCGTTTTCGCAAATGCGAAATACTTTTCAGACTAACCGAATAAATTAAACATACAAATATATTCCAGAAAATGTATTCTATAAAAATGTGTATACTAAAGTCGACCCCAACATTAACTTAGATATTTCCATGGGAAAGCTGTGCACATTACAGAAACTGCGTCCCAAAACCTTTTCAGGTAATTGGGAATCGAAAATAATGTCACATTACCAGCCTGTGCTCCATTTAAAGACTCTTCGTACATAAAAATTATATTTATATGTCGGAGAACCTAGGTCATCTCCTTGTGAGTCGTCATTGTCGATTACTAAATTGTTCAGTTCCTGTTGGTCGGAACCCAATTCTGGCGAATGCAGCGAGTCTTCGATGCCTTTGTTGCTCATAGTTGTCCTTTTATTGTTCACACCTGCGTCCATCTCTCGCTATGAACTCCAGAACCGGAAGGGAGGAAAACACAGAGAGCCCAGACCTAGCAACGCATACGAAGCCACACTCGGCCTCAGTTCGCAAACTGAGTCCCCATTCTACCAAAACTAGTATCTAGTATATCTAGTATACCCGTACAACCCATGGTCATACCTGT
Organism: Drosophila formosana; assembly: GCA_035045625.1. NCBI lineage: Eukaryota > Metazoa > Arthropoda > Insecta > Diptera > Drosophilidae > Drosophila > Drosophila formosana. Next base: position 63,588 of record JAWNOW010000844.1, on the reverse strand, counting down.
CGGGATGCTGCACTTCATACTCTCCGACATATATTTATATTATTATATTTTGAGAACAATTTGGATGCAACTTTCTTTTCCACAAGAAGAAATATTCCAAAAGAGATGCTTTATCCTCTAAGTTTTTAGATTGCTAGAAACTAGATTTAAATTATTAAAATTATAAACATAATTAACATCTTTTAAATTATAACATATTCGTATATTGCAAAAATTGATCTAGAATACAGAAATTGTGCAAGAAATATATGGAGAGATGAAGACAGACAAGCTAGAAAATCGAAAGCATGAAAATCTGACCAATTTGCTGCTATTAAAACTATATCTGGTCTAACTTGAGATTTGAGAAAAGCAAAGCTAAGCTTTTGAGCACCTAGCTAGAAATTATAATTTGACTTGAACTCCGCTGCAGCGACGATTTCTCAAATCTCCATAGGAAGAATTGGAGGCGAAGACCGGAAGCACACATCAAGAAGAAGAGTGAGAGTGAGAGAGGAAGAGAGGAAGAGAGGAAGAGAGCAAGTGCAATTTGTAGCCCATTTGAGCACTTGGCCTTGCCACTCGTGTTAATTTTTATGACGTACTTTAAGTGAGCCATAAAATACAAGAAAAAAAAAAGGAGAAAAAAGAAAAACGGACCTGTTCGCCAAAAAGGGGTGACAAGCAGCAGGGAAAGGGATGAAGAAGGGGAACGAAAAGGAGAAGGAGAAGAAGATGGAGGGGACAGTGGCTTATCGCAGTTACAAATTAAAATGTATGACCAGCCCAGTTGTGGGCCGACAAAAGGTGTTGCCCGAACAGCGGGCAGCAAGTAAGTGGCAAGTGGCATGTGGCATGTGGCATGTGGCATGTGGCGAGTGCAAGTGGCAAGTGGGGCAAGGTGAGACGACGAGCAGGCCAAACATTGACGCGTGGTGGCTCTGTCGCCATCGCCATCGCCATCGCCATCGCCATCGCCATCGCCAACGACATGCGGTCGGTCATTTGGTCGCCAAACGACGTCAACGTCAAAGCCAAAGTAGTTGCGGTTCATCCAACATCCAACAACCAACAACCAACAACCCCTTGGCATCCTTCCACTCCCCCCGATTCGCCTGCTTCTTCTGCCGCTCCGTGTGTGACAAGTTTCGTGTCCACTGGGAGTTGGGGTCGTGTCGGGGTAAAAGAAACGGGCACAGTTTTGCGCTTGCTTGATTTAAAATGCATGTGCAGGTGACACGGCAGCTTGTACCATAGATCCATTCAGTTAATCCACCTCCGGCCACACCCACAACCCACACCCACACCCACAACCCGCCTCCTTTCTGACTGCTTCAAATATTGACGAATTTTTGACAAGGCAGCGAGAAGGCGCATAATCATACGCCCCGTTAGCCGGCGCTCTGACGTCAGCGGCGAGTCGATTTAAATCATCCCGAGCCGAGTCATCCCTAATTGAGTCGCATAATGGGCTAAATCTGAGCGATTAACTGCACTATTGACAAGTTTTTGTAGTCCCCTTTTTTCTGGGTCAATTCAGCTTCAGCTCTTCCATTTCTCTGCTTGTTCTCACTCGGCTTCTTGTGCACAGCGAGAAAATTTATTTAATTAAATTCTAGTATTTTTTAAATTTTCATCTCTCTCAAATATTAATCATAAAATGAAATTAGTCATATAAGGGATTTTCAAAATTGAGAGAAAAGTTATTTAATGAAATTCTCGTATTTTTTTTTTGAATATTGTTTTCTTCTAGAAATTGTTGGAACACAAATTTTAACCATTAAATAAAATTAGTCATATAAATGATTTTAAAAATTGATATTCAATGAGCCGCTCACACAGAGAGAAAAGTTATTTAATAAAATTCTTGTATTTTTTTTTTGAATATTGTTTTCTTCTAGAAATTGTTGGAACACAAATTTCAATCATAAAGAGTTTTAAAAATTGATATTCAAAGTATCGAAAGTTGTATCAAAGTTGTAATTTTTTAATTTTGCGTTCTTCTAGAAATTTTTGGAATACAAATTTCAATCATTAAATTAAATCATATATCGAAGATTTTGAAAATTGTTATTCGAAACATAGCAATCATAATATTAAAATGTGCATCTGTAAGTTCTAAATAATGTGATTATATTTTTGAATTGATAAAAAAAATGCTCATCTTTATCTGAGCGAAATGCAAGCTTACGAGTATTTGAATCAAGAACTTTGCTGCTAACTTATGCAATTTAGGCTCACCTTTGATTCGAGACCGTATTTTTTCTCTATGTATTTGCGCTCCGTCTGTTCGCTCTGCTCGCTCTTCGCCTCCGTCCTCTCCACCCTTCTCTGGCTGGCAATTCGCGTTGGCAACAAACGCACTAAAGTCGGAAAATTCATGAATGCCTGAGAGCGTTTTGGCTGAAGTGCGCGCATCCTGCTAATAAGGCACTAACTACGAGCTACAACAACGTCCAGGCACAAAAGGAGCTCGCTCCCTCTCTTTCTCTGGCTGAATTTTAATGAAATTAAAGATTACTGAGCTCAGCAACAAGAATGCCGACAACAACAGCAGCTGCATCATTATCATAAGTTAAAACAACAAACGTAGGTGGCACACAAAGCCTTGGATATCCTTAGGACTAGAGACCTGGGGAGAACTTGCCTTGTCTCTTGACTCTATGCAATTAACATACTATACAGCCAACAGAGTGCTCCACTGAGTTCCCATTTCATTTTGATTACGCCAAAGATCTTAAGAACTCGACTCGAATTCAGCACAATTGCCGAGCAGCATTAGGGAAATGCCTAACTAGACTTTCATTGCACTACACTTCCGCAACTTCCTCAACTTCCTCAACTTCCCTTACTTCCCTGACAGCCATTTCTTGCCTACCTCTCTCTGATTGCGTCCTGCTCGGTAGGTGCTATTATTCTAAAATTAGTATAGCATATTTAAACTGTTTATTTATTTATTAATCCCTATCAGAAACTTTGTACAAATTTTCGCATTTTCCCAGTCTCGTATAGCCATCTATTGATTTTATACACTTTTATTTTTAGCTAGCCAACTTAAACCGCAGCTTCGCTCGCGTCCCACAAAACCCAGAAAAACTGACTAATTATATTCAATTTGATCTTGTTTTTAATTGTTGTGCAATTAACTTTAATTTATTGTGAAGAAATTAATATTCTGGGTGGTAGACTTTAGTTTGATAGACTGGAAGACAAACAACTTTATATATTAGTCAAATTCCCCCTTGATTCCAACTTATGTCAAACGATTTCACGTTGAAAATGCAGCTTGGTAATAAGGTAATAGATGCGACTGTAAAAAGCTAAGGGATAATATAACTGGTAGTGCAGAAAAAAGTACGAGAAGAGATGATAATAAAGACCATGCTGATTATGTAAAAGACGTTGAATAAAACACGCGAATACTTCACTTATGTGAACTTATATTATTTCTTATTACCAGATTAAGAGTTCTTAAGTTGTATTGTTTTAGGGTTAGCTGAGTGCTAGACTTGCGTTGGCTTATGAGTTTTAAATACAAACAATAATATTTTGAATTTAATTAAAATCAAAGCCGATGTGATTGGCAAGCAGTTCATGTGGGAAATTGTGCACTTGAAATGAAACCTCAAATCGCCTGTAAATCGCAGGCCATTGATGCATAAAACTGAATTATTGTAATAGGTGAAAGCTTAGAGGATTACAGGGCAGATGTTGCACTTTGATAACTTTTGCAATTAGGCTGTCCGAATGTAGATTAAATGCCAACTCGAAGTACGGCTTACGTAATGCTCCCCGAGGTGCCAGAGGCGTCCCAGGACAATGCCAAATTATATAATCGAATCGCATCGAATCGAACAGGGACGAGGCGAGCCGAGGCGAGGCGAATGTTTGCTGTGGGCTGTCGATAGTGCTGTCAATTGGTCAGCGCATATTAAGCCACAGTTAGCCACAATTTGCGCATTAAAGCCACAGCGAATGACAGTTGCCGATGAGCACACAGCAACAGCAGCAGCAACAGCAGCAGCAACAGCAATGGCAATGCATTGCAAACGCATTACGTATACGCCATGTTCGCCCTGATGTTTTCATAATTAATTGCAAAACTCTTGCGCACATTCTGCACAATTTCTGCTCAACTGCACAAGCAAATCAATGCGAATAGGCCATGGGCGGGGAGGCGAGGAGGCGAGCAGGCGAGTGGATAAATGCGAAACTGGGGATTTGATTACATAAATTGCATTAATAATTTATGCAGCAGCAGCGACAAATTGACAACAATTGAAGTGCAAAATGTATTTCGTTGTCAAAGTGCGCTCTCATCAGAGGGGAAGGTGGCAGGCTACCGAAAGGTGTAATTACTTTACTTACTCTCTCTCTCTCTCTCTCTCTCTCTCTCTCGCTCTCTTTCTGCATTTCTTTCGCACTCTGCCTTTTTTCTAACCATCTGTCTTTTTCACGCATTCTGTGAAAAAGTTCATGCATTACGCATATGTCATATGCATATCCTGTAAAATACGATTAACGGAGCACGCAACAGGCATAAGTAAATAATGTTGCTTGCAATAATAATGTTTTTGCAATTCGCTGGTGAATTAAAGTTTCATAAAATTATGTAATATTAATATGAATATTTATGAACTTGATACTTGGAATAATTGTATCGATAGGATAGTAATTTAGTAAATCAAAATAATAAATAGAACGCAATCGATTGTTCAGAACTTTCAATGCATGATTCTGTTGCAAGTGAATAATTCAGAAATCTAAATGAAAATAATTAAATAGTTTCGAATTTCAGTCTTTTTATGATTTCTGAATTTCTGAATAGCATCTATGCTTTAACAAATTAAATTACAGTACATTGAAAATAAACAAAAAATTTAGAATTTTCTAAAGAGTAAATAATAATAATAATAAATAGTTCAAAATTTTGGTGCAATCAAAACGAAATCTAATGTAAATAAAAAATAAAATAAATAACATAATAAATTCAGAGTTGACAAATTTGTATTAAAGTAAAAACATGCAGAACAAATTAAATGAAAATAAATAAATAGTTCCGAATTTCTGAAATCCATGTTTTTTATCACTAAAGATTTTCAAGTTAAAATTAAAGTAAATAAATAATGAATATTTGAGAATACAGCATTTTGCAATTCGGCAATCAATATAGCAATATTTAAATTAAATTAAAATAAAAAATAAATAAATAGTTCAAAATTACAAAAAAAATGATTATAAAGTAAATTAATAAATAAACGATGAATTAGAAAATAAATCAAATGAAATTAATACAGAATTTGAATGCAACATCTTCGTCCTAATCCATCTCTCTCTCTCGCTCTCTCTTGCAGTGCCATATGCAACCGATAAGACTGTGTGAAGTGGTCAAGTGGTCGGCAACAGCAACAGCAACAACAACATCGACCGTTAGCGGCTGCAATCACAACAGCAACAGCGACGAGTGAAGCTGCAACTGGAAAGTTGGCATTGAAATTTCGCCGAATCGTCGCGTCGCGTTCTGCGTGTGCGTGTGCATGTGACTGAGTGTGTGCGTGTGCGTGTGCGTGTGCGTGTGTGTCTGTGTGCCTGTGTGTGTGTGTGTGCGTGTGCGAATGTGCGTTTGTGTTCGTGTGTCTTAGAGTACCAAGCAAAATGACGGCCGGCCAGCGCAGCCGAAATGCAGCGCTGCTCAGCGTTCTCCTTGTCGCCATCGTCGCCGTCGTTGCCGCCTCCTCCATTGCCGCCTCCGTCAACGTCAACGTCAACGTCAACGTCAACGTCACCGACAACGCCAACGTCAACGCGTAAGCCAAAGCCGACGCAGCGATGCAGCTGTAAGCGAATGCCCAGAGATCGAGCCAAGCCACGCCCAATAGCAAATTGTAGTTGAAGGCGCGTCACGCAGCTCCATCGGTCATTGTCAAGCGTCATCTGTTCGAGAGCAGTTCAAGGAGCAGCCGTCGGCAGATCACCAAACCAACAACCACAGCCACAACCACAACCACAACCACAACCAACAACCAACAACCACAAGCAACAACAACCACAACCACAACCACAACCACAGTGACAACCAGTGTCATCGCAAGACGGCGACGCGGCGTTGCAAGTAGGCATCCAAAATGCCTGGCGGACGACGTGGACTTGTTGCGCCACAGAACACATTCCTCGAGAACATAATACGGCGCTCCAACTCACAGCGTAAGTACCCGATTTCATTTCACTTGACGCCTCTATATCGATATGGATAAGGCGATCCTAAAAGTCTATTCTAAATAGAATGCATTTCAACACGCATTTGTTACTGCTCAAAGCGTTCTACTTATTAATATAACTGAGAACATTTTAAACTGGGGGGCAGTCGCTATTACAAAATTAATTCGATAATTGTTATTATCGTATTTAAAATTGTGTTGAATAATGCGACTCTCAAAGTTCACAAGTAAAGTAATTATCCATTCTAAATTTATTGCATTTCAACACATATTTTTACTCTTGAAAATATGTTAACTGAGAACATTTCAATCTTGGCAGTCACTTAACAAAGTTATACAAAAATAACAACAATACATATCACATATTTCTTGTTAAACAAGAAGTCTGCATTTTATTTTTAAAAGTAAATTTAAAATTGTTTATATTTTTATATTTACAAATTTATGTTGAATTTCACAAAATTACCTCCGTAAAAAGAAAAGCAGTCGTTTTACAAAGTGTTAAAAGGGAAAAATGACCAAATTCAAATCGGACCAATGTGAACTTTAGTAGGCGAATGTTTATGAAAATATGGGCTACAAATAAATGTATTTCGTTTCCATTAAACACAAAATACGCAAAGTAACAAACATGTGTCACTTTGCTTCATATTTTTCATAAAAAAAATAACATTTATTATGAAAAACTCTTTATAATTGAAATTTGTTTGCTCCCGAATTAAAATCATATATTCCATATCATAATGCGTTGCATGATTATTCTATTTCTTTTGTTGTTTGTTGAATACACACAACATTTATAGCGAGAGAATGGACACAATATCAAAACGAATCGAATTTGTTCGGATATTTGTGTTTGTGGAAATAATGTGTTCAACATTTGCCACAAATTAAATAAAAAAACCAACAAGCAAAGTAGCAACGAAATTTGAGTCTGCTTTATATTTTTGTGTTACAAAATAACATGTATTCAAAACAAGCCTTGGAAAATAATACAAATTCAAAATGCGACTGCAAAGTTCCATTCAAATTCTCAGGAATTCATAATGAAACTAAATGCATCATTTATTCGTTTTATTGTCATCACAAGATTTGTTAAATTTATATTGTCTATTTTCATTACTTCGATCTGACATCTGACATCTGACATCTGACATCTGACATCTGACGGACATTTCGTTAGTTTCTTCATTCAAAAATCTTAACTCTTTCATTGTAATTTAATTAAGTTTCTCCCCTCATCATAAAATGATTAATTTCCATTCCGAAATTGGAATCTTATAGTAATGCCATGCCAAATGTAGCAAATGCTTTCGAACACTATTCGATGCGGCCTTCCATGTCAGTTGAGTCGCATATAGTAATTGAGGCAGATTTCGGCATTGTTCGGGTATTATTGCGATTTGGCATTAAAGCTTCTAGTCCGCCGGGAGCCCATTCAAAAGCGCCAAATGGCGGAAATGGCCGCCTATGTGTGTGGCTATGGATATCATTCAGCACACATGCTGTTCTGCATTCACAATTATCCAACGGTACTTCGCTGCTCTCCACTCCGCTCTCCACCTGCTATTCTCCACTCGCTACTCTACCACATGGCGATGCGATCAAATTTGTGGTAAAGGTTTGCGGTTCTAGTTGAAATTGTAGAGCCAACGGGGCGGATGGATGATGGCATCCCACGTTGATTCTGATTCTGATTCTGATTCTGATTCTGATACTCGTCGCTGTCGCAGTCGCAGTCGCAGTCGCTGTCGCAGTTGGCGTCGATGTCGATGTCGATGTCGATGTTGCCAACAGCATGTGAAATGATTTTCCGTTTGGCTGTCAACGTTTACAGCCTCAGGCTGACACCTTTTGCACAGCGCACAGACGGAACAGATAAAAGCGATGCGAGAGATGAGGGGGAGGCGGAGGAGGGGAAGGATACACACACACACGCATAGCAGTGGCTGTCGTTGGCTCTATAAATAGCTCTGTTCTCCCCTCTCGTTCGCCCACTATTTCTCACCTCACCACAAACTTGCACACAAACAGACAAACACGCGTAGAACGAGGCGGATGAGTGGAGGGGGAGAAGAGGTGGGCAGAAAGCGGGGCGGGGGGGGGGGGGGGGGGGGGTAGTGGGATATTGGCCGGCGCCAATTAAAGCGGCGACGGCAACCTGTTGAGCAGCTGGACAAGCAGAAAGAGAATAGTTAATGGCAATAGAAATGCGAATGAACATCGGACTCGGAATTGGAATTAAAACGGGAAATGCAATAAGCAGCAGGATTGCAAAAGGGATATAAATGAGAATGAGAATGCGAATGCGAATGCGAATGCGAATGCGAATTAGAACGAGTTTCGCATATGCAGCCGTAAAAAGGAATCTAATTACGATTGGGGATGCAAGGTTTTTGTGCTCCAAAATCATTAGCGAAACTGCAATATAATTTTTAATAGAAATTCACAAAGAGGAAAATCTAACACGAATTAGTGACGGGAAATAGAACAGAAAATAAAACAGCAACCAAGCGATAATTGTGGAAGCGAAATGAATTATTGTCCAAACTAATAAAGGGCAGAACATGAAGGTAAACATACTATCCACATGGAAAAAAGTTGTATTAATTACGAAATTAATGCCTTCCCGTGTGCTGCCTTAACCTGAACTTAAAGCTCGATGTTCGATTTGGCTGCAATTGCCAACAGACTTGAGACAAAGATTTGCCACAAACTTGAAACAGTTAATTTTATACATCTTATTTGAGCTACCGTAACGACATTTAAATTAACATATTCAAAGTCATTTAAACTGTTGAGCATTGCATAACAGTTAGTTAATTTATCCGCCCACTTTTATCGGCAGCAAACAATGAGAGTTCAGTTAATAACGAACTCACTTTTATTCACACTTAAGCTATCGCTATGAAAAATAATGGTTGATTAAGTAGCTTTACTAATTGCTTTTTACGCTGGCTTTTTCGCTTTAAACAAATAAAATAACGTTGGCCAATTCCGCGAATAATTACAGCTAATGACATCGCGAAATGGAGCGACAAGCAAACTTGTCCAAATAATCAAAATAATTACATTTCATTTGGCTGTCGCGAATTGTGCAATGAAGCAGAAAATGACTGAATTTAAATCGAAATACGTATCGGAATGTGGAATAATTCATAAATTTATGCAATGCAAATTACGAGTAATAAACCAACAACATTACTTAATTAACGCATAACAACACCTGCGATCTCTTTAGCATCTTTGTCGTTGGCCGTGTCCTTGGAATTCATCTTGGCCTCCAGCTCGCGCTTCGTCGAGGCGCGAGTTACACGTTTTCCTGCAGCTTCTGGGGCACCCGAAGGCTTTTTCGACTTCCTGGTAATCTGTGGCTTCTCTGCAGCGTCGCCTGCGATCTCTTTCGCATCTTTGTCGTTGGCCGTGTCCATGGAATTCATCTTGGCCTCCAGCTCGCGGCAAGTCATGGCGCGAGTTACACGTTTTCCTGCAGCTTCTGGGGCACCCGAAGGCATTTCCGACTATAAGTATTCTGTGGCTTCTCTGCAGCGTCGCCTGCGATCTCTTTCGCATCTTTGTCGTTGGCCGTGTCCATGGAATTCATCTTGGCCTCCAGCTCGCGGCAAGTCATGGCGCGAGTTACACGTTTTCCTGCAGCTTCTGGGGCACCCGAAGGCATTTCCGACTTATAAGTATTCTGTGGCTTCTCTGCAGCGTCGCCTGCGATCTCTTTCGCATCTTTGTCGTTGGCCGTGTCCATGGAATTCATCTTGGCCTCCAGCTCGCGCTTCGTCGAGGCGCGAGTTACACGTTTTCCTGCAGCTTCTGGGGCACCCGAAGGCTTTTTCGACTTCCTGGTAATCTGTGGCTTCTCTGCAGCGTCGCCTGCGATCTCTTTCGCATCTTTGTCGTTGGCCGTGTCCATGGAATTCATCTTGGCCTCCAGCTCGCGCTTCGTCGAGGCGCGAGTTACACGTTTTCCTGCAGCTTCTGGGGCACCCGAAGGCATTTCCGACTTATAAGTATTCTGTGGCTTCTCTGCAGCGTCGCCTGCGATCTCTTTCGCATCTTTGTCGTTGGCCGTGTCCTTGGAATTCGTCTTGGCCTCCAGCTCGCGGCAACTCATGGCGCGAGTTACACGTTTTCCTGCAGCTTCTGGGGCACCCGATGGCTTTTTCGACTTCCTGGTAATCTGTGGCTTCTCTGCAGCGTCGCCTGCGATCTCTTTCGCATCTTTGTCGTTGGCCGTGTCCTTGGAATTCGTCTTGGCCTCCAGCTCGCGGCAACTCATGGCGCGAGTTACACGTTTTCCTGCAGCTTCTGGGGCACCCGATGGCTTTTTCGACTTCCTGGTAATCTGTGGCTTCTCTGCAGCGTCGCCTGCGATCTCTTTCGCATCTTTGTCGTTGGCCGTGTCCTTGGAATTCGTCTTGGCCTCCAGCTCGCGGCAACTCATGGCGCGAGTTACACGTTTTCCTGCAGCTTCTGGGGCACCCGATGGCTTTTTCGACTTCCTGGTAATCTGTGGCTTCTCTGCAGCGTCGCCTGCGATCTCTTTCGCATCTTTGTCGTTGGCCGTGTCCATGGAATTCATCTTGGCCTCCAGCTCGCGCTTCGTCGAGGCGCGAGTTACACGTTTTCCTGCAGCTTCTGGGGCACCCGAAGGCATTTCCGACTTATAAGTATTCTGTGGCTTCTCTGCAGCGTCGCCTGCGATCTCTTTCGCATCTTTGTCGTTGGCCGTGTCCTTGGAATTCGTCTTGGCCTCCAGCTCGCGGCAACTCATGGCGCGAGTTACACGTTTTCCTGCAGCTTCTGGGGCACCCGATGGCTTTTTCGACTTCCTGGTAATCTGTGGCTTCTCTGCAGCGTCGCCTGCGATCTCTTTCGCATCTTTGTCGTTGGCCGTGTCCATGGAATTCATCTTGGCCTCCAGCTCGCGCTTCGTCGAGGCGCGAGTTACACGTTTTCCTGCAGCTTCTGGGGCACCCGAAGGCATTTCCGACTTATAAGTATTCTGTGGCTTCTCTGCAGCGTCGCCTGCGATCTCTTTCGCATCTTTGTCGTTGGCCGTGTCCTTGGAATTCGTCTTGGCCTCCAGCTCGCGGCAACTCATGGCGCGAGTTACACGTTTTCCTGCAGCTTCTGGGGCACCCGATGGCTTTTTCGACTTCCTGGTAATCTGTGGCTTCTCTGCAGCGTCGCCTGCGATCTCTTTCGCATCTTTGTCGTTGGCCGTGTCCTTGGAATTCGTCTTGGCCTCCAGCTCGCGGCAAGTCATGGCGAAAGTTACACGTTTTCCTGCAGCTTCTGGGGCACCCGATGGCTTTTTCGACTTCCTGGTAATCTGTGGCTTCTCTGCAGCGTCGCCTGCGATCTCTTTCGCATCTTTGTCGTTGGCCGTGTCCATGGAATTCATCTTGGCCTCCAGCTCGCGGCAACTCATGGCGCGAGTTACACGTTTTCCTGCAGCTTCTGGGGCACCCGAAGGCATTTCCGACTTATAAGTATTCTGTGGCTTCTCTGCAGCGTCGCCTGCGATCTCTTTCGCATCTTTGTCGTTGGCCGTGTCCATGGAATTCATCTTGGCCTCCAGCTCGCGGCAAGTCATGGCGCGAGTTACACGTTTTCCTGCAGCTTCTGGGGCACCCGAAGGCTTTTTCGACTTCCTGGTAATCTGTGGCTTCTCTGCAGCGTCGCCTGCGATCTCTTTCGCATCTTTGTCGTTGGCCGTGTCCATGGAATTCATCTTGGCCTCCAGCTCGCGGCAAGTCATGGCGCGAGTTACACGTTTTCCTGCAGCTTCTGGGGCACCCGAAGGCATTTCCGACTTATAAGTATTCTGTGGCTTCTCTGCAGCGTCGCCTGCGATCTCTTTCGCATCTTTGTCGTTGGCCGTGTCCTTGGAATTCGTCTTGGCCTCCAGCTCGCGGCAACTCATGGCGCGAGTTACACGTTTTCCTGCAGCTTCTGGGGCACCCGAAGGCATTTCCGACTTATAAGTATTCTGTGGCTTCTCTGCAGCGTCGCCTGCGATCTCTTTCGCATCTTTGTCGTTGGCCGTGTCCATGGAATTCATCTTGGCCTCCAGCTCGCGCTTCGTCGAGGCGCGAGTTACACGTTTTCCTGCAGCTTCTGGGGCACCCGAAGGCTTTTTCGACTTCCTGGTAATCTGTGGCTTCTCTGCAGCGTCGCCTGCGATCTCTTTCGCATCTTTGTCGTTGGCCGTGTCCATGGAATTCATCTTGGCCTCCAGCTCGCGGCAAGTCATGGCGCGAGTTACACGTTTTCCTGCAGCTTCTGGGGCACCCGAAGGCATTTCCGACTTATAAGTATTCTGTGGCTTCTCTGCAGCGTCGCCTGCGATCTCTTTCGCATCTTTGTCGTTGGCCGTGTCCTTGGAATTCGTCTTGGCCTCCAGCTCGCGGCAACTCATGGCGCGAGTTACACGTTTTCCTGCAGCTTCTGGGGCACCCGATGGCTTTTTCGACTTCCTGGTAATCTGTGGCTTCTCTGCAGCGTCGCCTGCGATCTCTTTCGCATCTTTGTCGTTGGCCGTGTCCTTGGAATTCATCTTGGCCTCCAGCATATGATTCTCGATCGTTGCTTAAATAATCTTTGAAAGAAAAAAGAGAAAATAGTTAAAATCTTATTCAGAAAGAATTCTCGCTAGGCCTGCTGTGATGCGTTTTGAAGTTTGTCAGTTGAACTAGACATTGATGTACTCGTTAAATGTTCAGAAGACGTGGACAACATTAAAGCACTGCGCAGCTTGCAACGAACGAGGCAGTAAAAGAGCAGACAATTAGCATAATGTTGCCATCTCCCTCTACAGCTGCCACACACGACGACCACTTGATGTTGCAACATGGATGTCCGTCTGTTTGCGTGTCGGACTGTCTGTCTGTGTGTCTTTGTGTTCGAGTTTGGGCTGGTTGCCTGCATTGAGTGCTATGCTAAAGAACAGCTCTTAGCTGGCAAACAATCCTCGACTGCAAGTCAAAACTACAAACTTCCCTGAACAATATACTCGTATATTCCATATTTCTACTCACTCGGATAAATGTTTTACAAAAAAATCCAACACGTTATTCGAGTTTATGTTTGTCGACTCTCTCGATTAGACTGAGCTCTTGACAACAGATGAACTACGACTGAAAGTATTATACTTTTTGTTTTGAAGTCTAATTTGGCAAGGCCTACTAACAAAAATCAATCCATTTCCATAGCCTACTCAAAACCCAATCAAATGCAGCAAAATTGTCCAAATGTCATTCTAAATAGATTTATATACTCGTGTACTAAATAATTATATATTTCTTAGCTGCAGCGCAAGCAGGGATTTTACTTTTCAAGTTATTGCGAGCTAGGGAAATTGGAATTTAAGAACATTTTAGAATATTACTAAAGGTAATATATGATGTATGTACATATACACACTTTTTGAGACAGGTCGAGTAACATTTGCTGGGCTTCAATGAACTTTGTGTTCATCACGTACAAGTTCAATTTCGATATTCATATGTAATATTAAATAATATTAAACCTTCACTAACATATTTATACATACATAGAGAACAAAAGTACTATGTGCACATTAAGTCCGTCTACGACTTCAACTTTAAAATTGCAGAAATGCACTTCCTCTACTCACCAAGCAAAATTCTCGGTTTCCGTCTAAATATTTGAAGAGGCTTTGCAAGCTCGATAAAATCACAGAGCTCTTGAGCGTCACGCAAGCAATTGAATTCACTTTTCTCCTCTTTCTTGTCTTCACTGCAATCACCTTTGAACGCGACAAAAGAAAATGGAAGAAAAAATTGTTCACTTCTCTTACGACACTTTGTGATTTAACGAAATAAAAGTTGGCAACGTTCAGAGTATATTTCTCACAGCCCACTAGATGAAACAATTCAGCATTAAATTCTGGAAAATTTGACAGACAAATCTGAAGTTGACTATGTATGTACGAGTATGTGGGAATGGGCCGATTTATTCACCTATCGATTAAGGGAAGAGATGAGTATCGATTGCGAGAATATTTCCAAATAATTTAATTAATCACATACTTAAAATAAAGTTAAAGAAAAGCAAATACATTAATAATTATGGATTAAGCTTTTAAAATAATAAAACCAATCCCACATACTCGTATATTAAAAAAACCTGCAGAAAAGTCCGATTTACATATCGAATCATTTAGTCAATTTGAATTGTCACGCAGCTTCAGTCACTTTGACAGATCGGCGATGAATTCATTTTTTTTTCACAAGAAATTGAAAGAGCCTGGCTAGAAAAAAAGAGTCAACGTTGCAGATGATGGAACAGAAAATGGCTTGGTGAAAAGTCAGATGAGCTTCCTCGTCGCAGGCTGTCGGAGATTAATGTTAAAGTGAACGTAAGATGACAGGCAAAAGTGTGATGGCCATGTTAATGATTTGACAAGCTCATCTATTAACGGCGCAGGGCGCAGAGCGCCGGGAAGGGGAAGGGGAAGGGGAAGGGGAAGGGGAAATATTAGTTAACTCGCAAGGAAATTGTAATCATTGGCTTGGCTGTGGAAGCAGTACAAGCGCCTAGATATCATAGAGATGTCAACTTAAGTTTTGCCAAATGCCATTCAAGGTTTACACAAGGCCGATGTGTGTCAATCAGGTCGACCCAGGCGAAGGAGGAGTACAAGTAGTGTATAATAAGCAAAGATTTTATATTCATACGGCAAAGACTTTAGCCACATGGCTTGCTTGCTACCCATCTCCCTCTTTCTCTCTCTCTCTCTCTCTCTCTCTCTCTCTCTCTTTCTGTGTGTGTTCCCTTCAGTGTCCCGCAGTCGAAAGCGGATTACCCGAGCAGCCAAATCAGACATTAAGCCTTTTCCAAAAGGATTTGGGAGCCAAAAGCAAAGTGAATGTCGACAAAATAAAAGCAAATTCGAAAGAGAGAATACTCGTATAAGAGGAGCCTAGCATAGAAAGACACTGACACTGGGGGAGTGCGAGAGAGGGGATTGAGGGGATGGTAAGGTTAGTTAAGGAAACTGCATGGAATATTTCTGATTTTCTTCTCGTTTTCACATTCTGCTTTTCTGTTTTATTTTTTTTATTGTGTTTTGTTCGAGCTGCAAAACGTAGAAAAGCGTAAAGTGAAACTGCCATAAAGGAAATGCAGGAGAACGGGGCCAGCAAATGGGCCAGTGGAAGTGAATAAGGATGGGGATAAGACCGAGGAGAGGAGAGCAGGATAAGGATAAGGACTCAAGTGTAGTAGTTGAGAATGAGCTAAAGGATGTGGAAGGGGAAGGGGAAGTGTAGCATATTAAGTCGAGGCAAATTGCGTTTGGTGAGCTCAGTTTTTAAGGTCTTAGATTCTAATGTGGATTTCATGGCAAAAACAAAAGGAAAAGCTCAAAATAGGCGCAAATAAAGCGGCGAATGGGAAATGAGAAATGGGAAATGAAAGCAGACGAAAAGTCGCGACGAGCAGCGACAGAGAGACGTGGAGAAAAAGAAAAGCAACAACAACATCGACGAATAAAACTCAAATTTTACGTAAGCGAAATAAATGTGAAAGTCTTTCCAGCTCGCTTCGATTATACATATTTTTGTTGGGTTAAGACCGAACAATCGTTCGCAACCAGCCAAAACACATTTCGATTGGTCCCCACACACACGCACACACACACGCACACACACACGCACGCACACACGCACGCATGCTCTTATGGGTATTGCTTGGGGCAACTTCACAGTTTTCCGCTTTCCGCTATCCGCCAAGTGTAATTCAATGAAGGAGAAACAAGAAAACAAAAAACGAAAAAAGAAATACAGGAACTGCCTAAACACGACGAAGGACGAGCAGGAGAGGGGCAAGGGGCAGAGATCCTGCTCTCCAGTTAGCCTGCATACATTGTGTTTACGTGCTCTGGCCAAACATTTGCATATCCAATCGCATGTTCAAAACAGACGGCCTCTGGGCTGACGAAGAGCAGCCACATTACGCATACGCCCCGTCCGCCGTCCGCCGTCCGCCGTCTGCTGGCCTGCTTCGATGGCATTTTCAATCATGATTCTTGGTCGAACTGGCAACTGCTTTTGCCTCCGCCTCTGCCCCAGCCGCTGTTTGTTTGGGTCGATTGCTTTGCGGGTGGCACTTTTTGGCCAACGTTATTCGGCAACGTTAACAAATTGTTGGGGCCATAAACAAAGCCAAGTAAAAGCCTTGTGATTAACTGCCGCCCCATTCCGCAACATACTTATACACATTATAATAACAAAAAACTTATTAACGAGCCAGCAAGAGTGGCCCTATCTCAGCTCTAACCCAGCGCCAGGTATTGACAATGAAAACTGCTTAGCCGCATCCTTTTGATTCCTCCCCTTCCCATCTTTGTCTGGCCCGATGGAGAGCAGAAACTATTTAAGAGTTAACATACAGCAAAGAAGAAATTCCAGTCATATTTAACATTTAGAAAACGTCTTAAATATGTTGCCAACAGTTGCCAACTGAATATTTGATTCGACAACTCGTTTGCCACTTAACATCACACAATCAAATATTAAAATTTAAATGAATTTCATCATGGTAAAATCACTTTGCAATTGAAATGGCTTTAAGTGCGCAATCAATTGCTGCAATCTGTAACGAAATATTCAAATATTCTCATTTCGCTCTCGCTTTCGCACACTTTTGCCAGAGGCACTTTTTTCATTCTTCACTATGAACATACTATATTTAATATTCATTTATAAAGTTGAAAACGTTGCACAAATATTGAGACACTGCTCGGGGCATTTGTATTTTAATCTTTGCAAAATTGATTTTTGTTTCCATATTTTTTGGTTTTCGATTTAGTCGAGTAGACTGTAGGGCATTGTCGCTCTGTCCATAAACTTGCGCAAACAATTCAAAATGCAGATTCGGTGCGAAGTGCTAAACACTTTTCATACTCGTACACACATTGACATGATGATTTTATTTTTATTAACTTGTTTTTAACTGCATGTGAATGGTTTGATTCTGTTATCGACAAGCATTTTTAAGAATTGCAAACATTTGGAAACAATAAAATTTGTTGTTTGTCT
Organism: Drosophila formosana; assembly: GCA_035045625.1. Classification (NCBI taxonomy): domain Eukaryota; kingdom Metazoa; phylum Arthropoda; class Insecta; order Diptera; family Drosophilidae; genus Drosophila; species Drosophila formosana. Next base: position 46,310 of record JAWNOW010000844.1, on the reverse strand, counting down.
CCGATAAGCTTTTACTGCTGCAAGTTATTTAATTTGAATACCCGATTTAAGAGAGTCAGCACAATCAGTCTGAAATATTAAATAATACATAGATATTCTTAAATAATAAATATAGTTCTGTACTGTTATTGAGCATTGATCTGAATCAAGTAGGCAAAATCTCTTGAATAGATTGTGTAAAATATCTTTCTCTGAAGAAATGTGGAATAAATTTTCGAATAAAGTTGTTGTTGCTGTTGTTGCTGTTGCTGTTGAATTTTCAACTGACAATTGGCTGCCAATCACAGCTAACTGCTGTCTGTTGCAGCTACTTGACTTGCCTCGCTCCAAACTCATTAAGCTGAGCAATTGGGGATAAACGCTTTTCCCCTGATTGTTTCCTCACATGCCAAAATCAAAGTGGAGCTCCGAGGTTGAAAACGCGAAGTCAAAAAAACCACTGCCTGACCCTAAAGCATTTCTCGGTGGTTTATCTGCGACACACAAAACATACAGCCAGCTGGTTACCGCACCTCACACACACACACACACACACACACACACACACACATACTTGCGCTGTCACTGCAATGTTTGGAATTTGTGTTGTCGCCTTTGTGGTGTGCCTCGCACGTTTATCTCGCCTCGACCACGCGCTGTTTGATCTTCGTCAGCAACAGCCACGAGGACAACAACAACAACAACAACAACAGCAACAACAACAGCAGCAACAACAACAGCAGCAACAACAACAACAGGCAAAGCAAAGATGACAACAACCATTTTTGGCCAAAAGTGTCAGGCGCTCGTTTGACTTTGCCGGCTTTGAAGTTGCCTCTTAGCCACATTGCCTCTTCTCCACTCGCTCTCTCTCTCTCTTTCTCTCTCTCGCTTTTTCTCTCTCCCGTTCCGCAATTTTTTGTCTCACTCTTCCACTGATTTTTTGCTAATTTTGCGCTTTTGTGAATTTTTGCTGCGATGCAAAATGTTTGGCCGACATTTGCAGCTGTGTGCGTCCATGTGTGTGTGTGTGTTTATTATTGTTGTTGTTTATGCTGTTGTCCTTATCTATAACTTGTGCTTGAACGTGTTCAATGTTCATTACGGCCAATTGGCCACGAGGTCAAAAAGATTGCGCACAATTCGTTCAAAGCTGGTCAGAGTCAGAAATTAAGTCTACGAATGTGTTTGGCAATTCTTAAGCGATTGTTTGCTTTGTGCAGCTTTTTAAAATTTATAATTTGAAAAACTATAATTCAAAGAAATACTGACGGACTGATTAAGAAACATTTAACGATCTGATCAAGATCTAGATAACAGAATACTTGTGGCAATATGTATTACAGCTGGAACTTAAATCTCTAAGATTGATCTACATAAAACAAAGACAAGAAAAGGTCTAGAGGAAATGGTAAAGTTGGATGATGGTATTAACTTCAAAGAATAATTTTGCATCAATAAGAAGATTCGAAGGAACAAAAATGCAGAGCATTATTCTATGGTTATTTTAAATAAATGGAGTCTACAGATAGGAGATGACCCCTCACTTTAATACGAGTATTACAGTTCAAGCCATGCAATTCAGAGATAAAAAATATGTTTGCAGAGGATTTTTATCTATATTGATCTCGTATTTTACTGATTTTTAATATACCTCGACAGTAACAATTCTATCCAATTACCATGCAGTAACTAATCGTTCTCCTAACATTAATCGATATATTGTTAAAAGTTATATTTTAACAATAAATCAAAGACAGTTGAATGAATGGTGAAACAGTCTTTAAATAAATTGATTTAATCAATTAAATATAACATATATCATGAAATTGCCTGATTGCATTGCAATATTGCATCTGTCAATCAATAAGCATTAATCATTTATTAGTAACTAATGATTGATTTAATTCCTGATAAAGTATACTCTTTGATAGGCTAGAATATCTGTGAGCATTAATGCAATAATTAATTCATTTATTTGGTAATATATTTGATCAATTGAATTAATGTTGCGAGTGGATTTGCTAATGGTGATGTTAAAACAGATTGATTTCCGCAAAGTGATTGAATGAGTTGATTGAATTATTGAATTCTCGGCACACTGAATAATCTATCATTGAGGCAGATCAATCGGCCAGCTCAAGCCGGTTCAATCGCTGATTTGTAGACTAAAAACCCACAATAATCGATACAAGTTACTCAGGACAGAACTACTTCTGTCATATTTGTTTACCGAATGCATTCAGTTCACATAACTCGACACTCGTTCTGATTCACAATCCATCTCATCAAACTGGACGTGTCGTGAGTCGTGCGTTGCATGCAATGTGGCATGCATTCCTTGGCCCATGTCGATAAGACAAATATTTGAACAGACTCGCGTCGATTGTGCATAAATAATTGAGTGCGTAAGTTCACGAAGCACGTATCGAGCAGCGTCTACCGTAAAGTATACGGTACGAGTTTGCCCGAAAAAGAGCCGTGCCACATTAACGTGACCTGCCCGCAGCCCGCAGCCTGGAACAGTTGTCGTGCAGCCCATGCCCATGCCCGTATCCGTATCCGGACATGGACACGGACACGGACACGGTCCCGGACCCAGACCCAGAGCCGGTCAAGCAATCAAGCAATCAGCACCCAACCAAATGCAACAAGCCCCAAGATTCTGAATGTCTCTGGGCGCCAAAAAGGTGGGCAAATTGCCGAGGGGAGAGCGGAGCAGAGCAGCAGCAGCAGCAGCAGTTAACAATTGCAATTACGACACGATACGACACCAACACTGCACAGCACAGCTCAATACAACAAGCAATCCACCTGAATTCGCCCCTCGTCGTTCGCGTCCAACGCGTCGTCGCTGCCTGCAAAGCTGGTGGAACCCTTCGGCTCCTCTTAGCCAGCGAGTTATTGATTTTCTTTTTGTTGTTATCGCAGTTGTTGTTGCTGTCGTTGTTGCTTCTCTGTCGCCGTGTAAATTAATGTTGACTACACGAGGCCGGGGTCGAGCTCCAGGTCCGGGTTCTGTTGCTGTTGCTGTTGCTGTTGCTGTTGCTGTTGCTGTTTCTGGTTCGGGCAGTGCGCTGCCTTCAAGTTTTGCCATTACATTTATCGATTTTGTGGGTCAACCGACGGTTTTCCCCTGCCCCTTGCCCCCTTGCCCCTTGCCCCTTGCTCCTTGCCACAGTGTGGCATTGCCATTTGCATGTTGTTGTAGCCCTAGCCGCTGTGCTGTGCTGTGCTGTGCTGTGCTTTGCTTTGCTTTGTGACACTTAACTTTTGACGTGGTTGCGTCTTTGACCCGTTTTCTTACATTTTCTTTTCGCCTTTTCCGCCCCTTGCCCTCCCCTCGCTTCCCCTGCGCTGCGGAAATGCGCGAACAGCGCCAAGAAGGTCAAAGTGCGCCTGGGAAAAGCGAACACATTTTTGAATGAATATGAAGTTAACCCGAAAATAAAACACACACATCGCATCAGCTACACAATACTTGGCATTTGAATACTCCGCTCTCGAGCTCTGTAAATTATGAATGCTTGCCACAAACCCATTATACCCCACACACACACACACACACACACACACGTAGACACACACGCAATATGGGGTACGCATGTGTATAAATGCTGGCCGTAAATCATACGCCATGTGGCCCCAAGCACCCCATGACGAGCTGATATTTAGCACCTACTGCTCGAGGCAAGCATAATCACAGAGTTATCCACTCGGCCACTAATTATTTAACAGCTTTGACCTTTGCCGAGACAGGTCAGTTCGCGTTCGGGTCGTGCAGCAAAAGTGCAGCGCACAGCCTTTGTCTCTGTCCTCTTCCAACTGATTAACACTAAACTCCACACACTCTGCAAGCTTCGACTTTCATTAACACACGACATTCTGGGCTTCATATTTCGCAAATGCATGCTTATGAGAATTCCGCTCAAGCATATCGACTTGCGGCGTCTCTTTAATTGGACAACAACGGAGGGAGGCAGATTGGTGGATTGGTAGATTGGTGGCAAGCGACACACTTAGCATTAAATAAAAGGCCATTTAAGGCCTACCTGAGCCTGTTGGTCAACATGATTATGAGGTTGGGGCGACGCTGTCTCCTACACACTCATCAAATATAAACAGCAAGTGCTGCAGGGTGGCAAGGGATGGAGGCATTGTGTGTTGCATTGTGGGGATTGGACTGAAGCTTCTCCGCCTGCTCGGCAGGCCAATCAAATTGGATTAAGTTGTTGCTGCCGCTTTTGTTTTGTTTGGTTGCTTTCTGTTTGTATTTTGTATTGTATTTTCTGTGGCAGAACTGAACTGAACTGAACTGTGTGGGCGAGGTAAGTGTGTTGCCATCTCGGTCGCACCCGCATGTGTCTGCGTGCTGCAGCTCGACAGCTGGAGGTCTCCTCTGTCAGCTTGTCATGCGTAAGTTGGGACTGTGGTTCATGATGAGGCCACATAAAAGCCAAGCCGAAGACCCGACTAAGCCCAATGTTAAGCGGTGCACAAGCAATTCATGAATACACTCATAACCAAGCAGCATTCACTGGCCACCCAAAATGCTGTTGAGTGTACTTATTCCACTCATTTGCCTATTCAGTCGTATTCAATCAAATTCAGTCGTCGTTTATTGCATTGCCATTCATTTGGTCTATTATTCATCGAGTTCTTTTGCAGCCTCATTAAATGTGCAGCGAAAAATACATTACCATAAGAAAGTTGCGCGAACAATTATTTGTTCAGCAGCATTTTAGCATGTGAAACGCACTTTTGCAAATATATAATTAAAACACAGCGTATGCGTAATTTTTCAGAAATTATTCTCCAATTTATTTATGTCAGCAGTAAGGCAAATTTAAAGTTTTAAAACTATATAATTACTACACTGCGTATGCGTAATTTTTCAGATATTATTCTCGCATTAATTTGTGTAATCTGCAAGGCAAATTTTCAATTTTCAATATTTTTGAGTAGAAATTAAACCAACTTTTAAAAATATATAATTACAACACTGCGTGTGCGTAATTTTTGAGAAATTATTTTGAAATTATAATTTGTGTAAACTGCAAGCAAATTTCAAGTTTCTATTACAAGAACTTTCGATATTCGAGAGTTGGAATCAAGCAAACTTTTAAAACAAGTGAGAAAGCTACAGTCGAGAGTGCTTGACCGTATGATACCCGCAACCCATTTCGAGAGAAAAAAAAATTTTAATAGTATTTTAACAACAAATATACAAAAAATATACTGAATTTTGTGTTTTGTTTGTATATATTTGAAAATAACGGTTAAAAATCCACAACACCGACATGGTCACACTGTCAACTAAACAAACAAAGCGCGAGCAGCTGCAAGTGAATTTTGCATATAAAATTGATTCATTAATAACTTCCTTGTTTTTCACTCGATCTCAACCAAATTCACAGGAATCATTGAGAATATAATTGTTATTATGCATACCAAAATTCAATGCTCTAGGTCTATTATTACGGCTTTTACAATTTTTGGGGGCGGAAAGAAGCGTGGCAAAATTCTAAAACAATTTTGATCTGCGTAAGACTTACACGAATGCTGTTACCAAATTTGATATCTCTAGGTCATTCACACACTTAATACGTCCATATGCACTGGGCACAAAAATTTTGATAAATAATTTAACGAATAACTTTTGTTCTACTTATCCGAATTGTACCAAAATTACAGGGTATATTAAGAGCAAATGGGTTACCAAATTACACATCATTACACAAAGAACTTTTGGAGTTATACGCGATTTACTAAAAAAAAAGTGTCTCTATGTCTTATAGTCTCTGAGACAGACGGACAGACGGACAGACGGACATGGCTATATCATCTCGGCTGTTGACGCTGATCAAGAATATATATACTTTATGGGGTCGGAGATGCCTCGTTCTGCCTGTTACATACATTTTCTGTTGGCACTAAGTCATAATACCCTTCTACCCTATGGGTAGCGGGTATAATGATATAATTACTACACTGCGTATACTTAATTTTTCTTACGATATACTGAATCAGTATTACTGACATTTATTTGTGTGAACTGCAAGGCATACTTAAAGTGTCTATTACAAGAACTTTCGATATTTTTGAGTGGAAATGAAGCCAACTTTTAAAAATATATATAATTTCAACACTGCGTATGCTTCATTTTTTAGATATTACTCACAAATTAATGTGCAAACTGCAAGGCAAATTGAAAGTTTCCAGCGTTATATAAATTACAAGAGCTTTTGATATTTGTGAGTTGAAATCACAAAAATAGACCAAGACAAGGCGTTCACAAAGTTCAGTTCTTTTTTTTGCCATTGTGCGTGGAACAAAGCTTTAATTTTGGGAGGGAGGATGGAAGGAAAACAACCCTCAGTAGGTGTTAAATTTTCAGTTGTTGTTGCTTACTTTGAGTTCTGCTGATTCTGTGACACAGTTTGCACTTGCTTAATGAGTATTTGCATTACATTCGCATTCGCTTATTCGCTTATTCGCTCATTCGTAGTGAGTGCACTCGCTTGTTCTTTGTGATGTCACAAATTGCGTGTTAAGCAACGAAACAATTTTCTGTTGCCTGGAGAAAAGCGAAAAGCCGCAACACAACAACAAAAATAGCTGCACGCACATCGCTAGAGAGAAAGAGAGCGAGAGAGAGAGAGTGCGAGAGGGAGCGAAGAGGAGTCGACTGTGTGTTTCCTAATTTGGTTAAAGTATTGCAGACTTTTCGGGACACTCGCAGCACGCAACGCCGCCGAAGTTGCCAAAAATGCAAACAACAACAATTTATACACACTCACACTCACACACACACACACACACACACTGAGAGAGTCGCACGCACACACGCAAAACTGCAGCAGGGAAAGTTTTGCGGGATTTTGGCTCGAGTGTTGTTGTCGTTGTTGCTTTTAGCCAAAAGTTTACGCAATCAACTATTTTTGTGGAGGCAGCAAATATGTTGCCACTGCCGCAGGGCAGCACACACACATACACACCGACACACTGACACACCGACACACCGACACCGACAGGCCAATGATAATGAGGTTTGGGGGGCAAAAAACGAGGACAAAACTTCAGCAAAAGCTGCGAAGCATGATAACCAATGGCGCCGCCTGTGTGTCTATGTATCTGTATGTGTGCGTGTGTAATTGCTCACACTCACACACACAGACACACACACACACACACACAGTCAGGCATTCAAACACTCTGGCAAAATGGCAATAATTTGAGTTTTTGGTTGCCAAATGTAAATGATGACGCTCTGATGTGAACTGTGACACTCGTCTCATACAGTTGCCACCTCTGCCTCTGCCTCTGCCTCTGCCTCTGCCTCTGCCGCTGCCGCTGCCGGCTCCTGTGGCCGCCTTCCTCTGATGACTGGGCGTGGCAGTGGCTGCACGAAAACACAATTGACCTTGGCATCGGCGAAAATGGCAACTGGCAACTGCCGAAAAAATAACTGCAGCAACAACAGCAACTTCAACGTCAAATTTGCTCGTAAAGTAGGCAACACAATTTTACAATTCAGCATTAATTTATGGTTTTTGTTGTCGTTGTTCTCTCTCTCTCTGCCCTCGTGCATTATCAAATTTGCGGCTAAAACGCTCAAAACATCAAATTAAATTTGATTTCGTTTTTATGGCAACAGCTGCGGGAATTCAAGCCGAGATGTGGAACAACAGTTGGATGTACATATGTATAAGAGAACTGCAACGAGTACTTCATTTTCGCTCATACCCAATAATTGTTCGTGTTCGTTTTGTTCAAACCCATTTCAAACATGTTTAATCAATGTTCGTTTGGTCATGACTTTTTTGCGAACAATCAATCCAATCACAACTGCTCGAACCGAACCCGATTGTAACTGTTCGTTTGATTCAGCAGATTGATTTGAACATGAGCGAAAATGTCGAACAAGTTCGATCAAAATGATTGGAAATGATTGGATTGTTCGATGATGTTCAAACACCAGCACGGCTTTATTTAAAATTTGTCGAAAAAGCAAAATCCTCACAAATAAATAATGGAAACTTATTCATATTATATTTATCAAAGCGAAAAAAAAAACTTTTCTTTTTTATTTTAATTTTCGTGTTTTTTAGCTAAAAATATATTTTTTTTATGTTAAAATTTTTTTATTTGTTGTTTTTTTTTTTGTCTTTTATTAATTTAAAAGATAATATATTTAATTTCAATTGCCAATCATTGTGCAAGTCATGCAACTCTGCCTATCTGATTCAATCTCATTTGAACAATCAACATGTTCGTTGTGTTTGTCTAAGTTTGTTCCGAACGCTCATCTTGAGCATTAGAACTGGTGATTGTGTTTGATTGGTTTGAATCAAACGAGCAGTTCGACTGTTCGTTCGTTTCGAGCACAGATGAGTGTTTGACGTGTTTAATCAGTGACTGCTTTCATACGAGCGCTTGAACCGTTCATGTTCGATTCAGGCGAGAATTGTTTGGATGTGATTGAAATTTTGACAAGATGTTCAAACCGACTCGAACATGTTGGTTGCAGGTCTCTGCTTCACATGTTATTGTTCGACGCACGAACATACTCGTATGTATGTTAATGTGTTACTTGAATGCGTTTTTATATCTATGCAAAGAGTGGCAATATCGTTGTGCATGCGGCAACCGTCTCGCAACGCTGCTTCATCGATTATTGTTAAAGATGGAGATCAGACGAGCACTCGAAGAAAGTCGTTGTCAAACTACACACGTGATTTTTAAACTGTTAAATCAAAGCTATTCAATATTATATTGCTACTTTTTATAAGCATAGTTGTTAAAGCAGGTATTGTCAGTTAAGCAAGAGAAGCTGCTACTTAACGCTGAGAGCAAAGCAGAAAGCAAAGAGAATGCAACTGTTGCACCTAAGCGGAATAAGATGTATGTATGTATGTATGTAAGTACTAATAAGTAGGAAGTTCACGTTTAGTTAAGCAGAAGAAGCTGCTCGTGATCACTAGGATTAAAGCAGAAGAAGTTGCACGAACAAAAGTAGCAGAAGAAGATGCAGCTTTTGAGAAGTACGAATTTTAAATTAAAGCAGAAGCAGTTGCTAGTTAACTGAGAGGAAAGCAGCAAGCCACAGCTTTAAGTAGAAGAGAATGCAAAGGTTGCACTCACAAAAGCAGCAGAAGTAATTACATCAAAATAACTACGAGTATAGCAGAATAAGTTGATAGTTCGACCTAAGAGCATAACAGAAGACGTTGCTACAATGTTAATCAGTAGAGCAGAAGACGTTGCCAGTTAACTGCGAGTGAAACAGAAGAAGTTGCTCGAATGCAAGAAGGCGACAGCGTCAAACAGAAGAAGTTGCTAGTAGCTACTACGAGTATAACAGAAGAAGTTGCTAGTAGCTACTACGAGTATAACAGAAGAAGTTGCTACATCAACCCAAGAGTATAACAGAAGCAGTTGCTAGTTAAGTGAGAGTAAAGCAGAAGAAGTTGCTCGAATGCAAGGAGACGAAACCGTTAAGTAGAAGACGATGCTACGAATGCGAATGCAAAGCAGACGACAAAGGTGCTGTGCGAGTGCGAGCGAGTGCGCGCTAGTCGCTTGCGAAAGTAAGCGTTCGCTGATCGTGTCTAACACACACATTTTACCGTAGATGTTTATCTCTATGCCTGCGTGCGTGTTTGTTGTTGCTGCTGTCAAATTAAGCACTACAATAAAAGGGAGTGTGAGAGAGAAAGAGAGAGTGTGTTCTGCGAATCACATGTTGTTGGATGTTTCAGTGAACGTTTTTCTGCTTGCAAGTGAATTTAATGCTTAGGTTTAATAAGAAACTTAAATTAAATGCTCTTGCTGATGAAATTATGAGAAATCGATTCTAAGCGGTCGCCTAAGTAATTCGCTCTAAATTATTGTCAATCAATCGACCTTCCAGAAGCTGCACTTTTGGCTGTAGTTTGATAGATAGATTTGTTTAGTGCGATTACTATTCGTGTCCATAGAAACTAGTGATACATTATTTACACAATACAAGCTAACTTACTTCAGTTAATATGAGGAACATGATTAATACTTCATAATAATCAAAACATTCGAAAAAATTATAAGAACAAACAGAAATTATTTAACAAGAAGATCTTCCTTTTACTCAATTTGGCTAAGCAGGCTTGTATAAATGTCCTGCGAGATAGATTTACGCTCAGTGTATTTTAACGCTAACGCGCATCTCTCGCAAGTACTCATTGAATAACATAGAAATTTCAAAATTCTGGCTGATTTTTCACTCTTAAATTCCCTTTTAGATATAAATGTATTAATACTGAAAATTTCATAAAGATCGTCTCATAAAAACACCAGGGCTTTAAAAACCAAGGTATTCTTGTGCATAATGTTCTGAGTTGGCTGAATTTCAGACTCCCTGTTTCACTTGTTGTTGTTTGACTTGAGTAACTGACATATAAATATTAATGCCAGGAACTGTACTTTATTCTGTGCCCAGATTGTTAATTAGTTGCCATGCTGACAGTGTTTGCACGTCTGTAATTCAATCCAGGAGACATTTGCTAAATGATAAATTCACTCTGAGCAACATGACTGGCTACTATTTGCATGCATATTTAATGTGGCCATAAAACGGGGACAAATTAAACAAAAACGGAGCAGTCGCGACCTGCAAAGAAAAAAAACAAGAAAACAAGAATAAATTTCATGTTCAATTCCAGCAGAAGTTGTCAAAATTATATTTTATGACTTTACGAAAAGTTAATTACAGGGTATGTTGGTGGCAATCAGCTCTTGTGCGGCTTGTAGCTTGTTATTTTTGTTGATGTTTGCATAGAAGACAGCATAAAATATGCAACAGCAAAGTTGTCTGTCTGCCGCTCTTTTGCAACATTGTTGATGCCACGGACTGTGTCAAATTTCTAATTATAAAAGGCAAAAAATAATTCACCGCTCGGTGGCAGCGCGCACAACGCATCTCTGGTTAGGTTCGCACTTAATTATGCAAATTTAATAACAAAGCCAAGTGCGGCACACACACACACACACACACACATAATGCCATTAGATGATAAAGTAAAAAAGTTAGAGAGCGCTGAGGGACAGCGGGGCGGGGGGGGCGGAGTAAAGTGAAGCTTAGATTGTGCTTTAGCCGAACTGAATGCGAGAGAGAGGGAACAGAGCAGAGGCAAAGTTCGGTTTTGCAAGGCTGCTGCAATTCGCCTGAAGCATGCCCCAAGGAATTGTGCTACTGTTGGCCAAACAATGTTCCTCCCACCTTCCTCTCTGGCCACTCGGCGCTCGGCACTCCATCTCTCACCTGCCAGAGCTGTAATGTAATTAAATCGCATTGCTAAAAAGGGGTTAGGTGAGGTCCTCACGCTCTGCGCTGCGCTGCGCTGCTCTGCTTTCTTTTTTATTATACATTTCGGACAATAAAATTTATGCACTCGACTGTGGCACAACTAAAGTGTTAGAAAGAGACACAGAGAGAGAGAGAGAGAGAGAGAGAGCGGGAGGGACACACACAACTAAATGACATGGCCAGCTGGCAAACTGGGGCCTAATCGCCAAGCCAAGAGCGGGAGGCGGCAGCAGCTGCCAGCTGGCTATTGTCACTGCCCAGTTGTGTGTAAAGGCATGTGTGTGTGTGTGTGTGTGTGTGTGTGGTTATGCATAAAGGATAATTGCAAGGCACGCTCGGTGTGCGGTTGCCAAAGTGGTGCTGGGGAAAGTGGCCCTCGTCCCCCTGCTTCCCCCCCACCGCTAATGTCATTAAAACCAGCTTTTGTCTCTGTGCGAACGCGTAAGGCTTTCAGATGTCTGTGTGTGTGTGTGTGTGTAAGTGTGTGTGTAAGTGTGTGTGTAAGTGTGTGTGGTAGTGTGTGGCGGGCTTAAAACAAAAGGCGCACAACAAGCTGGAAAATGCAAAACCACAGAAAATAATGACACAAAATGGCTTCAACAGCCGGACTGCAGCCTCAAGCGGAAATGAAAGTTTTGCAGCCACACACTCACACTCACACTCACACACACACACACATGCACGGTCACACACTTATACGGTCACACATAATGTGCTAGTTTTGTTGAACCGCATGAAACCACTTACCGAAAACGGCGACCACATTCTCAAATGCAGAATCGAAACCAAATGGAACTTCGCATTCAAATCAATCACGAGTCACCTGCCCCCGCAACGTGCCACGCTGCCACGCTGCCTGTTGCAAGTGCGCCACACGGGTAATTGAGCAGCAACAGCGTATATGTGTCTCTCTCTCTCTCTCTCTCTGTGCCCATCTTTTTCTCTCTGCGTGTGGCAGCAACAGCAGCTCATCAATCATGTGGCAGGCGCAGGAAGCAACAAGCTCTGCCTTTTGCTGACATTTCAACTGTGCTGTCACATGGTGTCCTGCTGAATCCTGCCGAAACCGAACCTGAAACCGAACCTGAAACCGAACCTGAAACTGAAACTCGGTCTCGCAAAATTAATGATGAAATTATTATAATTAAATTGCTTTTGCCGCTCTGCTTTGTTGGTGTTTTTTTATTTGTATTATTATTATTATTATTATTATTATCGTTATCGTTATGGTTAACGTAATTGTTGTTGTCCTTTCGCACGACATCTCCCCTTGTTTTTTGAATCAAATTCACATTAATTACACAAAACTGACACCGAGTTGACCTTTATGAGTTAAGCATCGTGTCAGCCACTTCTCAGTCCTGCTCTTTCATTTTTCACATTTCGCATTTCACATTTATGCTGCAGTCCAGCATCATTAATTTCGATCAATTAAAATGAAATCACAAGCGACAAGATACGTTGCATGTGGCATGTGATCGCAGCTTGTTGCCTGTTGCAACTGCTGATGAAGATGCACTATTAACAGCTACTGCAACTCGCATAATTATGTTAAATTGCAATTCGGTCAGCTGCTGCAATTTATTGCCAAATTATAGACTCTAAATTGCATCAAGATAGCAAATAATAAATTACTGATATTATATTCATTGAACAAATTTGCTTATTCAATCTCTTTAAATCACAAAATTGTTAAAAGTTTGCAATTGAAATGTAATTAAAGTGACCGTTTATGCTAATTAATTTGCTGATACTCTTATGTTATTCATCTCGTAATGAGTTTCTGTTAAAGGCATCCGATTGTCATTCTTCTGAACAGTTTTTAGACAGTAAAATTGCCTGAGTATCAGCTTTAGTTTTGCTATTTTTATAGTTCCCAGAGCGCGTCTAGTAAAGTTGTACGTTGGCTTAGCGCTGGCAGTTCTTTAAGTGCTCTGCTTTGGCCCCGATTCGCTGCAAGGATCTGGCTATGATAGTAACGGTAATGCGGCCTGAGCTTAAAAAGAAATCGCGTCTGTCAAATGGCCCAAACAAATTACAAAACTTTGCCGGCCAACAGCTCTGAATGCCATTAGGTGTTGTATAGCGACGGCACGCCTTAACGCTGACTTTTCTTTCCATCTGCTGTCTCCGACCACATACAATCACACACACACACACACACACACACACACACACACACACACACACACATGCATAGTGCAAGTGTCCACTTTGCGAGTGGCAGTTGATATAGTAAAATGTAGTGACGTTGACATAATGGCAAAATCAAACACGCACACACAGCACACACACACACAACACACACACACACACACACACACACACACAACACACAACACAAAGCACACAACACACAAGCCACGGCTGAGTACAGGGTACAGAACAGAGTACAGAATACACCTAGCGGGCTTAAGTGAGTGAGTGCCACCATAATAACAAATATACTCGAGTGCAGAGCGTAACAATTAGAGCTGGTCGCGTGTACCATCGACTATCGACTATCGACACGCCCCTCAATCGTGACACGGATCACATTGCGTTTAAAATGGTGCCTATTTTAATATTTAATAACAACATGCAACAAATCAGCTTCACTATTCATTTTAAAAGTGTTTTAAAGTATTGAAAAATATTACATAAATACGTAATCAATATGAACGCAACAGTTTCTCAAATAATTGACCACAATTTCTTTCAAATTGTGAATATATTTTATAGTATGTAGTAATTTAGATATTTGTATTTACAATACTGGTTTCCATATGACTAATTATATCGCGAATATATGTTGATAGAACTGAAGTATTCTGAAGTATTTACAAATATTGCATATAATATTATTGAGGAAAACCACGTAATTAATATAAACTCTAGCGGCGACTATTTTTTGCTAAATCATGCAATTGGTATATAAAGAGAATTGATTTCATTTCAATATCGCACAGGAACTTAATTGACTAGAATATAATGGCTGAAATTAAATGTCCAATAATAATAATAGAATTTGATATTTAACTACCCTTAATACAAATTCTAAATAAATGAATGAGAGAAAGCAAGCAGAACTAGAAAATAATTTCTAAAATGGTTGCAATATTTGGATCATTTATGGATTAATTTTTGATTTTATTATAGTTACATATTTTTAAATATAATCATTTGAAACTTGGAATTAAATTCTAGGTTGAATATCTATTGATATTCACCGATAAACGTTAAAATGATATTAAAATACTCGAATCGAATGATATTCCTGAAAATGTAAAGAGCATATCGATAAGCGATAAAATAAAACTGGTAATGCCAGGGAAACAAGTGGGGGAAGGCGGGGATGGTTCTGTAATAGCTTCCACTTCCCCTTTTCGGATAGATGGCAACGGACTTGGGTCGCATGCAAATCGTGTTGTTCGTGTACAAACACGAAATCAACTCGAAGTAACGAGATATCCAACAAGATCCAGGGCAAAAGCGTGGCGACCCACAGCGAATGGGAAGAGGAGAGGAGAGGAGAGGAGAGGGGCAGGGAAGAGAAGAGGCGGATACCGGCAGCACGGCAGCAACTGTTGACACTACAAAGTAGCAACTGCTGTTGTTGTTGTTGTTGTTGTTGTTGTTGTTGTTGCTGATGTCCTTGTTGATGTCGTAAAAACGCAAGCGTCTACCAAACACTCACACAGATGCACAAACGAGTGTGTGTGAGTGTACTTATGTATGTGTTGTCGACAGAGCAGCGCATATGCATTCCCCCATTTGGCGATGTCGAGCAATAGCATGTGCATATTTTTCCCCCATTTTATACTCATTCACTCGCACTCGCACTCGCACTCAGACATATTCATTGGCTAGCCACGTGCATGTGAATGTGAATATTTAAATGCGAGCGCGAATGTGAATGTGAATGTGGAGCTTTAGAGCTGTGGATATGTGGATATGTGGATATGGGTTACTGTGTTGTGCCCGCTTGGCATGCATGTCATTGCACACGGCAGCTCACACAGATATTCACACTCACACTCACCCACTCACTCACACTCACACTCACACTCACACTCACACTCATGTGCTGAACCATTTCACCTCAATCCACGACATCACGCCCCCGCCTAATGTCAATAAATGTGCCAGCACGCTGAGCTTAAGTATGCAACTGCAGAGTTCTCGCATGTCGAAAAATATTGCAATTTGGCGGCCATTGTTGCTGCATTTTCCAGTTCTTTTCATTAGCGAACGCAGCGCAACGGAACGTGTTCAAAAACGAACTAGTTCCACCACATCAGCAGCGAACCTCAGCAACGGATATCGAACTCAATTAAAGACAAAACAATATACAATTAACATTCGCTTTTGTTCAGTTTTCTGCACACTCAAAACATACTTCACAGTAGCTAGATCTGGGTCTGAATTTATGCTTCTTATTACGTTGAATTATTTACGTGAATTTACCATGTAAATTAAAATAAATTCATTTGTGGGGTAATAATAAATAACTCGTTGTGGCTGCATAATTAATATGAAAACAAAACAATCAAAAAGGTAACAAATAGTTCAATGAATAATTTTATGACGTCAATACAATATTTAAAATTTATTCAAGTTGTTCTCATTTTATAGCTTTATTTCCTGTCAACTACTAGTTCTATGTGAATTAGTTCAGGACTTAACAAATATTAGCTCATTGAATTCGTTGAAATTGCATATAATATAAATTAAATGTATTCATTTTAAATAGTAATTAGAAGACTTGTTGCAAGGGCGAGTTCTAGCCAAAAACTTAACAAATAGTAATTTAAAAAAATAACATAAATACAATTTATGAATTTAATATGTTAGTAAGCAACTTGTTCTTGTTTGAGTCTTATTTATTTTTACTGCGTCTATTTCCATGTGAACTATCTTAAATATTGACTCACAATGCACTCCACATAATTGATCTGCTCCATAATCACGCTCTCAAAGTGAATCTAACTCTAAGCTAACTCAATTTGCTTCTCGAAAATGCGGCTTAAATGAAAGTTAATCGAATGCTGCGCAGCAATGCAAGCAAACTGTGAAAAACGAACGGAACTTCTAACTAGTTCCAGTCAACCTCAATTGGCATCAATTCATTTAACTTAAATGTCTCTGTGTGTGTGTGTGTGTGTGTGTGTGTGTGTGTGTGTGTGTGTGTGTGTGTGTGTGTGTGTGTGTGTGTGTGTGTGTGTGTGTGTGTGTGCCACAATAATAACGACAATTACTAGCAATAGTAACGACAACAGGAATAACAACAACGGACCAAAAAAAAAGAATGGCAAAAAGGCAAACAAGAAGTCAGGCTATGGCATTTTAGCAGCCATGCGATGGCAGCGCGTGGTTTGCTCGTTCCACACGTTGCACCTGCAACTAACTTGGCTAACACGCTGCAACAGCAACAACAACAGCAACAGCAACTGCTGAATTGGGAGGCAATTGCAACCGCCATTAGTTGACTGGCTGCGCTAAGCTCAACTGAACTGAACTGCATCAATCTAAACAGAACTCAACTAAACGGAACGAAACGAAACGAAACGAAACGAAACGTAACGAAACCAAAACAGAGTTGCATGGAGCCGAGCTCAATGGAAGTGGCTGCCACAGATGGGGGCAGCAAGGAGGCGCTGAACGGGGCAATCAAATGGCATTTTATTATGAATGACAACATTTGAAATGTTCCAATTACGCGCAAATATTTTGATAAATGCGACTCTTTGCTTTGCCACTCGAAATGCACAAGCAACTGACAGTCCGACAGTCCGACAGCCTGATAGTCTGACAATATGACAGTCGACAGTCTGAAAGCTAGTCTAGTCGAACAGTCTATTTGGGTGAAAACATGCTGGTAATTTGTCCACAGAGCGCAGTGTTGCATGCGACAGTTATCGATGATCAGAGTGGGGCTGATACCGTGGCCACTTCAATCAAGCACCGATTATTAGGCATATTTTTGATTGCCTTTGACAGACAGTCATCGGTAGCTTGAACAAGCAAATTGCTCTTTCTCCACACATAACAACAATTATTGAAATTAACGTGGAGTGTATATATTACGCTTAGTTGCAATATATTTGGGGTGTCAAGGATTTTTGGCTTTTATTTATTATTTTGATAAATCAGAACATATTAATGTATTTGAAGGAATGATTTTGAGGAGACAAAAATATGCAACTAGATCAAGTTACCGCAACGGTAACAAAATTCAAAGCCAAAAATGTTAAACGGTTTTAAAAAAAATTAAAAGTAAAACAAAATATAATAAAATAAAGAAAAAAAAAAGTATTTACAAAAAACCTATGCAAGATATTTGTCAATCATTCTAAAGGTATTTCATTAAATAGAAATGAATTTATAAAACAAAAGCTTAATACAACCATATCAAGTTGTTACAGAAAACCTGTTAATAACATCAACAATTTCATTTAATACATTGCAAAACATACCCTAATATTGATCATGAGTATTTTAATTTGATAAATTAACTACACTTTTAATAGTATTTTATTACGAAAACTAGCTATTTAAACAGCTAAGAAATTGATTGAAACAAATTATATTAATCAAATTTAGATTTAGAATTGATGAATTCTTTTGCTAACCTTAACATGTCTCTCGTTCTCTCTGTGTCTTTGCAGCGGACAGCTCGTTTCTTTTGGCCAACGCACAAATTGTCGATTTTCCGATCGTCTACTGCAATGAGTCCTTCTGTAAGATCAGCGGCTACAACCGAGCCGAGGTCATGCAGAAGTCGTGCAGGTATGTGTACGTATTGCCGATTTATATTCACTCTCTCTCTCGCTCTCTGTTCTCTCTGTCTTACTCTCTCGACTTAAATTACATCTACTACACATAAGTAATAAGTTCCTGCAATCAACAGCTGCTCTGCTCAACGCGCGCTCTCTATGTCTCTTACTATCTCGATTGTGTATTGTATTTAACTCTCTCTAGATCAGTATTCATAATCATCATTTGCATGTCTGTTTACTTTTATTTTTCGTAGTTAAGTAGTTGTCGTCGTAGTTTCCAATTCCAAGTACAAGTATTGTAAAATGCATTTAAAATCGAAAGTGAAAGCCGAAAAAGAAAACCCATTAATAACAGTTAAGAATGAAATGCGCTATGGACTTGCTTTACACGGGCCCGTACTTAATATTTGGATCTGGAATGTCTTGTGCGCATTTGTGGCTGACAAGCAAGCGGATTGCCGGAGATTTGGCTCTGCTAAGGCCAGACAGACGGACGGACAGACGGACAGACAGACAGACAGACAATGGCCGTTGCGAAATTCTCTTGGCCATTTATCAACGCATTATGTTGGAATTAAGAAAAACATCTGCACTTCCGGTCCACTGTTCCGCTGGGCGGCCAAAGCGTAACTCATTGTTTCCACATACGAGAATGCCCCCAAAACTTCTCTCCCCTGCCGTTGGCGCTCAAAATATGCCGTCAGCTTTTAAAGCCAAAAAGTACTCGGCACCGTGCGGTGAGAAAGTGTCGTGTCATGGAAAATAATCGTTTTGCTCGGACTCGACTCGCACAACAATGGCGAAAGAGATTTGCTAATTTGATGTACGCACTCGTATTGCCTATGTGTGTGTGTGTGTGTGTGTGTGTGTGTGTGTGGCAAATTGATTTTGAGGCCCGCAACATAAATCAGCAACAGCTCACGGCCACAGTGCCGCCACAACCGTGCGGCTCAAGTGGCTGTCAAACTGTAAAGGGCAACATAGGAACGAACGGCTGCGAGTCTCCAGCGAATTGTTTGTAATTTGCAAGCAGAAATTGCCACAACCGTTGGCCAAACAAAACACAAACCGTATGCAAGCCAGTTCCCTCAGCGTCCCTCAGAATAGGGCAAAACTTTTGTAATGCCAATCTACCGCTTAGCTGGCTGCCTCATTTCGTCTCTCTCTCTCGCTCTCGCTCTCTAGCCCCCCATATCTGTCTCTGTCTCGCTCGCTTTGGCTATGTCTCTTGTGGGTATTTTCTTTTTTTTTCGTTGCGCTTTGACCTACTTTGTTGCTGTGACCGCGTGTAAAAAGAAACCCAAGCAAAAGGTTGACCAAAAAAAGAGAATCTTTCTTTATAGCATACATTTTTTGTGTTTTGTGTGTTTATTTTGTTGTTTGTTTGCAGTCGATGTTGCTCGGCGTGTTGTTGTTGTTGTTGCTGTTGTTGCTTAACTGCGCGCACTTTCTTTCAATTTGCCATTACAGCAGTTTGTGGCGCCTCTTAACTCTTGCCCCAGCCCCAAAGCTACAGTTAGTTTTCAGTATATTGAGTGGAGTCCAACGTGTCCAGGCTTTTGTGTTTGCCTTGTAACCCAATTTTGCGCTTGCCTGTGCCTAAGCGCGACTCCTCGCACACACACACACACACACACACACACACACACACACACACACACGGAGTGAGATACAGAAACAAGTTCATTGCACAAAATGGCCGGCGGAGCGGAAATGAGTCGCTTTGCGTCGCCGTCGACGTCGCAGTTTGTTGAACCTTTGTGCTGGCATAAATAAATACAAGCAAACATAAGTACACACACACACACACATACATGTGCATGCCATTCGCATAGCTGCTGCAGCAACAGCAACAACGACAGCCCAAACACAAATTAACAGTTTTTATTGTGTCTCTCCCTCGCTTTCCACATCCACATCCACATCCACATCCACATCCACTTCCATTTCCATTCCCATTCCATTTGGCATTCCCATTGCCATTCGCCATCGCTGACTGCTGACGTCATTGCAATTGTGCGCTCTCCTCCCCTTCCCTCCTCGCTAGCATTCGCTGCTCTCCTCGCACCTCTAAGCTGCACTCGCTCGGCCACTTTTGCATATTTTCGCGCGCGCCCTAAAAGCATGCAACACTTTTTAGCTCAGCACGTGCGCTGCCTTGGCAACGTTTTCCTTTCGCCTCTCTTTATTTTTTCCATTTTTCGCCATTTTCCTTCGGCGTTCTCCATTTTTTATGCGAGCTCCTTTATTTTCGCCTGTATTTCGGCTTGAACTTGATGGCATCTGCAGTGAAAGGCTGGCCAGTTAGCCAGTATGAAGCGAGTAACATATGTGGCATACTGAGATATGCTAATTTGCATCATCAGTCGTGCTTGCAACCCAACGTGGCAATATTAATGGCATGTCGCTGCGCCAAGGCGGTGCATGACGATATTGGCTGCGCACCGAGTTCTGCTCGAGAGATTCATTCAGATATTCCACAGCCACAACTCAAAACAACAACAAGCCAACAAAATACACAGCAATGCTTGCCGTTAAAACAACAGAGAACTAATAAACTGGCCAAATTTCAGCTGCAGACCAATAAGATTTCTCAAATGGAAGTTGATGTTTGAAAGCAATACACAAAGATAAACACAAGCTGCCACTTGCAACGTTGCAACACAAACACCGAATATAATTTGAAAGCGACTGAAATCTCTGCCCTGACAATTCAACCTGTAACCGATTTTCATTTGTTAAATATGTTAAATGTACTTCAACGGCAAAATGAAATCAATTCTAAGCCAAAGCCAAAAGCGCTTCGACCGACTTTCCTACAGTACATTTGCACTTTCTTTTGTTTTGTTGTTTTGGCATTTTCGATGTTGTCTTTTTGGCATGTTTTAATTGTTATTTCCTTGGTGTACTAGTAATGTTAATGTGTCTCTGCTGGATGTGAGTGCGTGTGCGTGTGCGTGTGCGTGACAGGCTTGAACAAATCAAGAATAATACCTCGTACTATATGTGCGATATTCTGCTCTCTGTATTCCCACCACACAGATGCGGCTTCATGTACGGCGAGCTGACAGACAAGGAGACGGTGGGACGGCTGGAGTACACGCTGGAGAATCAGCAGCAGGATCAATTCGAAATATTGCTCTACAAGAAGAACAGTAAGTGTTGCCCTTTCCACATTTATAAAATAATATATGTAGCTAGATATCCAACACAAAAAGCAAAAAAGAAACGTGACCTGTTCGATTTGTGCTTGTTAACGGAAAATATTGTATGTTATAGCGCTTGGCCATATATCTCACAGTAGTCAGACTGGCCAGGATTTGTACCCAAATCAAACACACGTCAGCCAAATTTTTGGGGGGGATTTATGCTCGTCGTCCCATACTCGTAATAAATTGTTGCACTTTGTGTGTTTGCTCCCCGGTGCTCGCTTCTGGCCCCCTCATAATTCATGGTCCGTCCCTCCTGCTGCCCTGCTTTATTTTTAATCCAGTTGCCCGTGTAGTTGTGCTGCCTGCCAGCTTGGCAGCTGCTTTTTGGGCTTTTGCTGCCGTTTAATGCAAACAAATTGAGTTGGCGCAACAATTTCGAGTGGCGCCCATCAATCAAATGCCCTCCCCCCCCTCTCCACCCTGCGCCCCTGCGCTCTCATTCCCCAGCCGAAGCAAAGTAGATAGATTCGGTATTCGCTCGCTCGCTCGCCCGATAGTCGCAATCGTCAAGCGCCAATTAATGGATTAACGCCTCCGAGTATCAATTTACAGATATACAATGTGGCTGCGCCCTATCGCAGTTCGGCAAGGCACAAACTCAAGGTACGCAACCCTCTTCGCAAACCAACTGCGAAATTGTAATCTTTAAACCGCACTGAATACTCAATTAAATGCCGGAACCTGCAAACTCTGAACCGTGCAAAGATTTTGTGCCTGGCGGCAACTTGGCCAGGCCTTTGCCGCTTTTTGGGGGCGGCTTATGGCCAGGAACTGGTTTTGCGAGTATGCATAAATTAATTGCAGCATATTCACATGCGTGACTCCGAACTTCCCTTCCCCATCCCCATCCACATCCTCTTTTCGGTGTCCCCCCAACGACTCACACACTCGTGAGTGCTGCACACGGGAGTTATCAGCAGAGCAATCGATGTCAATGCATAATTCATGATCAAATCAAAAGTGTCCCCACGATTCGTTTAACTAATCTGTTCACAATGCAACGGGGACTGCGGCAACACGGTCTGCAGCGCAGACAAGCGCCTCTCAGCCCCTAAAGGGATGCAGTTTTCTTCAAAATATGAACAGCGAACGCATGCAAATATCTGAGCATACTTTTGAGGGCATGCAATTTAGTTATAGGGATTGAAGTGCCTCTTTTTAATGAGACGGCTCTATTAATAATAAGAGTATTAATTTCCAATGTGTTGTTGACGTACAAATCAGCAGTGCGGATAGTGCATACAATTATTTTTAAATTAAGCTGCTGTAATTTGCAGCTACATTATTACATTTTATGAGAATATTTGAAGACAATTATTGAACATTTTGAAAAGATTCGATACATAGATTTGTACAACATACCATTCAGCAATTTTCGAAGTTTAAGCATAAGATTTTTTAAATGTTTTATAAATTAGATAATATAGCTTAACTTTCTCATCCACTTTAAGTAACGTTGACTGTTATGTAAAGAGGGAAATTAAAATTATGAAAAATAAGTAAAACCTACTCGATTAAAGTGTTATTCAATCATCTGATGACGACACACGATATTCAACTTAAATGCCATGCAACACTTTAAATTCTCTGACTGTGATTGGCCTGCGGTTAATTGTTGAGTTGTAAATTTAATAGATTTTCTAAAACTGTTTCTCAAGCATCGAAGGATACAGACATCAATATGGTGCAGACAACGAAATCATATCGTATACTATATTGTGTTCTTTTTATTTGCCTGCTCGCCAAGAGGTTAGAGCGTCTCTGCTGGCATTTTCATTTCGTTGCTGGAATAGTTCTTTCTTTTCGCTTTAGTTTTTCCATTTCCATTTCCGTTTCCATTTTGATGGATTTCATTACTTTGACCTATTGGCTATTGGCTATTGGCTCTTGGCTATTGGCTTGTGGTTGCTTGTGTTGCAGTCAACAGCGCCAGTGCGGCACGTAGCGCCCGTCCAAAGTTGCCACACAGCGTGGCAACTTCGGTTTCATACAGCACAAGACGCCATGTGGCCATGTGGCCATGTGACTGACGCCAGCAACTCGATATTCAGCAAATTGAATTGGCTGACAGGTGTCTCTGGGGCGCCGTGCAAAACTTTATTGTTGTTTGTCAGTCACATGCCAAGTTCTGCTACTTTTCAATTTTTTTTATGCTCACACACACACACACACACACACACGTTCACTTGTGTCTGTCTGGGCTAATACACATGTTCCTATGTGATGTCTATTGCGGCCTCAATTTATCTTGACTTTAAACACGCTTAAAGGATGCCCGACAGTTGTAATAAATATATACATACATGTACTATATGTATGTTAGCCTGAGATCGAATCACGAACTTGGTAATTATGGAATACGCATTAATGATTTTGGATACCGATCCAGGCCAAGCAATCAATTATATTTTTCATAGGCAACTCCATCGAATCAAGTCGAAGCATAACGTCGAAGGTGTTTTATAGAATTAGGCTCATCAATCACGTTCTCAAAATTGATGTACGTGTCAACTGATGAAATCGGCAAATCGGCTAAAGGCTCTTGAATGCACGTTTATTAATTAATGTTTAAGCTGTGCATCAACATTAGAGTATTGCATAGTCGAATTCTCGGCAACTGTTTTTGTTTTGCGTTTCGTTTTTATTTTATATTTGTATGCGCTGCCGGAAGCGGAAGTGGAAGCGGAAATGTTAACAGCAAACTGCGCATAAAATTAGCCAATAATTATGCTTTTAGCACAAGCCTAACACACACACACACACACACACACGCACACATTGCGTATACGCCACGTGTCCAGCGCGATAAATGCAAATTGAATTGCAATTATTGTTGATTGGGCACACTCACACACACACACATAGACAATCGCACACTAATACACTCGCAACCAAAACATACGCACCGTGGGCCCAAAGCCGTTTTTTTTGGTCAATTTTAATAGCCTCGAAGCAAGTTTGTTGTCGGATTGTTTTTGTATTATGGAAATACTTTGGAATAGTTTTGAAATTTGTATGCGTGAAAATTGATATTTATAATTGAGAGATTTAATTACTCAAGTGAATGATTGGCAATTTTTTAATGCAATTATTACAGAACAATAGGTTTTTAATATGTTCTTCTTCAATTTTATTTCTGCATTATTACATTTTATATGACTAATATACACAATAAAACACCTTAATTGTTTGCACGAAAAGCAGTTGAAGAAATCGAGATCATTGCGCCCAAAAGTTGAGAGTGGAAGGCTTTTCAGAGCAGAAGCGATTTAAATACTTAATTTGGTCAAGTTTTCTTTTCAAATATTGAAATCCTTATATACATTTAGATTTATTTTATGCATGTTAATGCAAAAAAAGTGCAGCTTCTATGTACAACTATTTTGTTGTCCATTCCAATTTTACTTACCAAAGTCGTCGGACGCATTTATTCTTTTTTATAACATTCTATTCTGTGTCTTGATGTTGTGTTAAAGCAATGACGCCATAAACGCATTATGTAAGACGAGTTTGTAGCCAACTGAAATGAACGTTGACCCCACGACGATCGTCTGTGGGCTTAATTTTCATGGCGCACTTTGCAGCGTTCATCGATTTAACTGTTCTTTGAGCCCCGCGCGCGTAATAACTGTAATTGCACTCGAATACATGTGCAGTTTGAGCTTCGGTTGCATCTGTGTGCCTGTGTGATGACCCAAATACAGCTGTGGCACTAAACAACAGCATTACAATTCGATTATCGGTTTGTGAATTTCAACGCCACCACCAAAAATAAAACAACAAAAAACATAGAAACACACAAGCAAAACCAAAAATGAAACGAATGCTGAAATTCCCATAAGACCGTCGAATTCCGCGAATAATCCACTTCCCATGCATAATAAAGCACATTTGACAAACATGCCGAATCAATTTAAATAAACGCTGCATTTTCGTGCCACAAATGCAAAATCAGAGCAACGACAAATTATGATATAATCACAATTAAAAATTAAATACTAATGATATAACACTAACATGGCACCAATTGTCGGAAATATTAAGATTATAAAGTGCAACAATAATTTAAATATAATGGTCAAACATTAGTGGAGTCAGGATGAAATACTGGTCGATGCAAACGAACGATGTTGATAGCACCTATGTATTTAACAAATCATGTACATGAAGTCTATAGCATTAGTTCAGTGTGACCAGCTTAGTATCTGGTGAAATGTCTGCAATTCTTTTGAAATTAGTATTTTTTCAAGGTATCTTAAAGCCTTTCAAATTGCCTAAAATCTAATCAATTTTTTCTCTCTGTTTACTCCCATGCGCTCTTCCTCTCTCTCTCTTTCGCTCTCTCTCACTCTCTCTCTCGCACTCTGTAGAAACGCCGCTATGGCTGCTGCTTCAGGTTGCGCCCATACGCAACGAAAGGGATTTGGTTGTGCTATTTCTTTTGACGTTTCGGGATATAACGGCGCTGAAGCAGCCCATCGACAGCGAGGATACCAAAGGTGGTAAGTAATTGTCCCTGCCAATGAAACGCCCCGCCCCCCCCCCCCCCTTTCCGCCTTCCTCTCTCTCTCACTCTCGCTGTCACTCTCTGTCATGCTCTGTCTCACTGAGTGTGCATCCATGTGTAAATATAGAATCGAGGAGATCATTGCAATCAGACACGCATCCCAAATTGCATCGTGATGTCAACCGAGCTGAACCCGAATTGGCCACACTGCAAACACCGCTCTACACACACACACACACACACACACATTCGCGCGTGCACATACAGACGCTGTTTACCTTTCTCTCTCTGTGTTTGCCGCATGCATTGTTCGCCCTCTCTATCGTACTCCACTCTACCGTCTTACTCTCTCTCTCTCTCTCTCTCTTTCTTTCTCCCTCTCTCTATTTCTCTTTGTATCTCTGTTTCTCCCACATATCTCCCGCACACGCTCTCTCACACACACACACGCGCTCCACCACCACAACAACAACAACAACACACGCTTACACGCATTGTATATTACGCAAATCGATCATCAATCCGATAAACCGATTAACCGAATATACCGAACCGATCTCTTCAATATCTGTATATATGTATATAAACTTACTAATGTCTGTATCGATTTACAATATTCTTTTTTTTTCGTATCTTTTATCGATCTGCCAATTGAATTTGCCAATCGATCGACACGATCGTTTGACTATCGCTTGTCTTTTGTCTCTATCAACTTTTGCCATTTTATTTGCTCTCTCTTCTCTTTCTCTCTCTCTCTCTCTCTCACACTCTCTCTCTCACTCTTTCTATTTCTCGTCAAACGTCTCGTCTCTTTTGTTTACATCCTTTTCGGTTTCCTTTCCATTTTCCGTTTGTTCGATGTCTCTTTCTTTCTCTCTCTCGAGTCGCTTATTTCTTGTCGCTGTCTCTTGTGTATCTGTCCATATCGTAGCAGTTAATCTATTCCTTCCAGTTTTAGGTCTATCGAAATTCGCCAAGTTGGCGCGATCCGTAACTCGCAGCCGACAATTCAGCGCGCATTTGCCCACGCTGAAGGATCCCACAAAGCAATCGAATCTGGCGCATGTAAGATCCTCACTCTCCCCATAGTTCCATCGATCTCGCTTCGATTTCCCTATTTACTATATATTACTGTATTACATGTTGCAGATGATGTCGCTGAGCGCCGATATTATGCCACAGTACAGACAGGAAGCGCCAAAGACGCCACCACACATACTCTTGCATTATTGTGCATTTAAAGCAATCTGGGACTGGGTGATATTGTGTTTAACATTTTATACCGCCATCATGGTAAGTGCACTTCTCTATTTTCCAACATTCAATATAATTCTATAACACGACTGCTATTTGCGATTGAAGTTAACAAGAATGAAGACAAGTCTTAAAGCACAATCGAGAATGCCAACGAAGACCATGTTGAATGTACAATATATTTTTGGTTCAGGTAGAAAAGCTTCACTCCAAGTCTCTGGGATCTAGACGGGTAGACCGTCTCGATTCTTGACGTTGTTTAATAAATAGACTTTAAAGGACGTGAGATACCTCCTGCTTGTTCAATTAGTTAAATAATATCCCGCAACAAAATTTTCAATACTGAATATTAATTTAGAAGGAGAACTTTTAAGTGCAGCTTCTCGCACGACTTTATTTTGAATCAATCGCATAGCTTTTTTATGGAAAGTGCCCAGAAGCGAAATGCTCTAATTACTACTATATGACAATATTATTATTATTATTATTATAATTGAAGAGACAAGCAGCAGATCATTTTATTAAGACTAATAATTTTATTCATTACTCGCTATTGTCATCAATAAGTTATTGCTGATTCAAATTCAACCGATTCCCTCTGACAATTGTCTTTAATTAAAAGTCTATCGATTGTCGGAAAGTGAAGTGCAGGGTATCCATGTGTGCATATGCCTGTTAAGTTTTGTTGAGTTTCTGTGTAGTGCCCGAGGCAACATTTATCACCTGTGCCGCCTTTCAGGCGAACCGAGGGCGGGGCGCGCACTCATTTGTTTTTCTGGAACGCAGCGCGGCATTGTCTGTCGTGTGTGTGTGTTCGGTCTAGCTACTTAGGCGTAACCGCACTCACACACGAACACGCCGCACGCCACATGCCACATGCCACACACACACACACACACACACACACACGCATGCTTGCATCTGTTGTCTCGTCGCTTGTCTGCTCAAATTGTGCCTATTTCCGTCAACAAGATGTTAACATTTTCGCTTAAATTCGCTCGCACACCCAAAGCCACGAATCGAGATGCGGATGGGAGGAGAGAGGGGATGGAAATGAGGATGCGGATGCGGATGCGGACTGGGGCTAGATTTAAGGATTCAAATTGGAACGGGGACGGAGGCAACATTGTGAGCTTGAGGTTTTCGCCTCTGTGGCGACATGCAACACGGCTGATGGGAGGGAGAGACAGTTGCTTTTCTTAGTTTTGGTAGTTTGGCAAGTTTGTTGTTCTATCATTGTTTAATGCAATTTCGTGGCGCCACAGACTGTTGTCCGTCCGTAGCGTTTAAAGCGTTTAAAGCGACAGGGCTTTAATGTCATAAGGCAAAACGTTTTGCAACGGCGTAATGATCGCTCTGCCGCAGCAGCGATTTGCCACAAAGAGGCCGAAAGGGGCAGAGATTGCATTAAGTGAGCACTTTGCCAGCTGAAAGCAAGTACAAGTCAAGAAATCAGATAATAGTCTCGTTGCTCTGACACTTTACACGCTTGTGAAGTGCAGCACACATTTGCATGACCAAGTGTCGGGTCTCCGCCCTTCTCTTGGGTCTCGGGTCTCGGGTCTTGGGTCTTGGGTCTCCATCCATGTCTGCGTCTACATCCATGTCTGCGTCTAGGCTGCGTCTGTCTGTTATGTGTCGGGTATATGTTTTATGTGCTTAAATTAATATGCTCGGAGATGGCAACGAGGCAGCACTTTTCTGCTTTATTTTGTTTGTGGTAAGAGGCTTGTAACTGCCACTTGAGAGGGAGGGATTAAGGATAACAGAGATAGCATAGCAGCAACGACAGTCTGGGGCGCAACTGTTGCTCGGCCACAATGTAGCAACTAAGCCGCTTAGTTGGCCCGCTGATTGACTTAGGGCAACAAGCTGCCCCCTTCCGCCCCTCGAGCCTCTCGAGTCTCTCGATGGCTGTGCGAGAGCGCGTCTAATGCCAATTGTTTTGTCGCTTTTGCAGGTGCCATACAATGTAGCGTTTAAAAATAAAACCTCTGAGGACGTCTCCCTGCTCGTTGTGGACTCAATAGTCGACGTTATCTTCTTTATAGACATTGGTGAGTGAGCACCGCTGAATATTATATTCAAATACATACTCGTATACTATATCGATATCTGTTCTCTTCTGTTGATAGTGTTAAACTTTCACACCACTTTCGTGGGCCCGGGCGGCGAGGTGGTCAGCGATCCGAAGGTGATACGCATGAACTATCTGAAGTCGTGGTTCATCATCGATCTGCTGAGCTGCCTGCCCTACGACGTCTTCAACGCCTTCGATCGCGACGAGGACGGCATCGGCTCGCTGTTCAGCGCCCTCAAGGTGGTTCGTCTCCTCCGCCTCGGTCGCGTCGTCCGCAAACTGGATCGCTATCTGGAGTACGGAGCGGCCATGCTGATCCTGCTGCTGTGCTTCTACATGCTGGTGGCCCATTGGCTGGCCTGCATCTGGTACTCCATCGGTCGCAGCGATGCCGACAACGGCGTAAGTCCAAAGTCCACAAAAGAAAAACCATTATACATGTATACATATATATAAACACATTTAATCGATCGCAGATCCAATACAGCTGGCTGTGGAAGCTGGCGAACGTGACGCAGTCGCCGTACTCGTACATTTGGAGCAACGACACGGGCCCCGAGCTCGTCAACGGCCCCTCCAGGAAGAGCATGTACGTGACGGCCTTGTACTTCACCATGACCTGCATGACTTCGGTGAGTGATTGTCGCGTTCGCCGCTCTCTCTCTAACGCTCTACCTCCGTCTCTGCAGGTGGGCTTTGGCAATGTTGCAGCGGAGACAGACAACGAGAAGGTGTTCACCATCTGCATGATGATCATTGCAGGTGCTGTGTCCAAACACGTTCCGTTGCCGCGTCCAAGTTTCCCCCAAAAAACAAATAAGCAAACCAAGATCAATACACGTGCAATGCTTTCAAATTCAACTCAAAGCTCAGCTCGCTGTACCATCTAAAAGCTAGACACACTTAGCGCCGCTAGAACTAATAACTGCAGCAATTGGTGTAGCCAACATTCATAGACTCCCCTGCCCCATCCCTCGTCCCTCGTCCCTCGTTCCGAAACCACAAAGAAATGAGTGACAAATAATGATATCGAGTTAATCACATTCGTTCTTTTTGCTAAGCCAATCTAATTAAGCGGTTTATAGTTGCACAATTCGTCGCCATGTGTGAGTTTGCATTTCGTTCTTTTTGTTTTCTGTAATCAGTAATCTGTAATCGTTATCGTTTTGTTGTCGTTGTTATCGGTGTTATCGACTCAGACTCCCCGCTACCCAACCCCCCCACCCCCAACAAGTTCAGACAAACGCATTCGATTCATTCCAAGGAGACAACGAGCACGCTTCATAAGCACATTGCGTATACGCACCATCATCCCATTCGACTGCGCCTCTGCTGCTCAGTTGCCTTGGTGCGTTCGCGTAATGGCCACAAATGTCGCTTGCTCTTCTTCACGCTCTCTCTCTCGCTCTCTCTCACTCTCTGTCTATCTCTCTCTCTCTCTCTCTCTCACTCTCTATCTGTTTGTAAGTCGCTCGTCCAATTCGTCGCATTTATTAATGTTCTAGCTGCGCGCCTGCGGCGTGTCATTCTTCAACGACATTGTAGCGAATGTTTCTACATATTGTAAGCGTTACTCACACACACACACACACACAATCACACACTCACACACTCACACACACATACATATACATTAAGATAACGAGTAGATGTCTCGCTATAGCTGAGTGTCTTAAGTGTCGACGAGTCTTTGGCCCCTCTCCCCTTTGTCGCAAGGGGGCGGGGCAACGCATTTGGTTACCTTTTATTTTCAATGCCCAATTGTTTCTTCCCGCCCCCCCTCCACCGCCCGCATCGTCTACAGCTCTGCTGTACGCCACGATCTTCGGCCATGTGACGACCATCATACAGCAAATGACCTCGGCAACCGCCAAGTATCACGACATGCTGAACAACGTGAGGGAATTCATGAAGCTGCACGAGGTGCCCAAGGCGCTGAGCGAACGCGTCATGGACTATGTCGTCTCCA
Organism: Drosophila formosana; assembly: GCA_035045625.1. NCBI lineage: Eukaryota > Metazoa > Arthropoda > Insecta > Diptera > Drosophilidae > Drosophila > Drosophila formosana. The sequence goes on along the minus strand of JAWNOW010000844.1, from coordinate 15,207 downwards.
CGTGGGCCATGACCAAGGGTCTCGACACCGAGAAGGTAAGTCCGCAACCCCAAAAACCCCATTTCGATGGACTTTGCCACGGGAGAACCGAACGAGAAGAACTCGACGACGAAGATGCCGTCGAATAGTGATGTTAGTGCAGTAGCGACAAATGTGTTTAATCGTATTTGTTTTAACGCCCGGCTTCTATGCTGCCCAGCGAGCTTGTAGAACCATTGCGCCAGCTTTATTCATTCAAGCATTCTCTGTCCATAACTCCACTCCACTCAACTCTCTGTCATTATGCATTCAAAGTAGGATCAAGTCATTAATAATTCCAAGCAAATAAGAATGCGAATTAATGAGTCCATTTAAATATCATTATTGGCTTGAATGCATTAAGTAAGTTACATAAAAAACTACTCGCTGAGCTATGAATGTACATATATACTTAACTATCAAGTAAGTTATTCGATACTCGCTACTCGTCATTAGGCGAATCTGTGTGTTCGTTGAATCAAGTAAGTTACTCGCTATTCGATGATTTCAGCGATGAATGCAGCGAATCAAATGTACATAGATTTCCTTAATTCACAATTCGCAATCGTATCGAGAGCATCGTCAAGTAAGTTACTCGTTATCAGGCCCACTCGTCATTCGTTAATCGTTACTCGTTACTCGTTGCATTTCGTTTGACTTTGACTTTGACTTTGGTGCCACCTTTGGATCATCCACGTTGACTCGCTATCGAATCGCTTCACTCTCTCGCTCTTTCACACTCAGACTTTCCACACATCTCGATCTCTCTTCACTCTCACTCACATTAATAGTTCCTGTACTTAAAGGCCAAGGCTTTAATACACTCACACTCTCACTCACACTCACAGAGAAACACTTACACAGATACAAGCTATAGTTCAGCAAAGCTCTTCACATTTGTCAAAGTATTTTGTTCACGCAAAAATGAAAATGGCCATTTTGCCGCTCGCTCGCTCGCTCGCTGTTCTCGCTGTGTGTTTTGATGTGTTCGTAGCTGTTTTTTATGCTATTTACTTTGTTTTATTGTTATGTTGAATCCGCTTCTTCGTATCTGTAAGCAAAACATTAGAACTTAAATCAAATACGAAACACTTAACGTCGACACCGACAGTTTGCCCCATTTACAAAGACAAGTAGTTACAAAACTAAGAAATTGAACTTGAGCAATTTATTGAGGATCCAGTGAGGTCGAGGTAAGCTGTATATCTACATACTATATATGCATCTCTCTGGCATTTGGTGTCACACAAATTATTAATAACCAAAAACATAAACAAATCAAAACAAAAACTGTTCTCTGATGTTCCATTCTTATTTTTATTCGATATGCGCATGAGATAAATCCGTGCCAACACGAAAAGCGTCCGTCAAATTCATGCCTTTAGATGAACTTTAAACCAAAAGCAAATCAAATTGTCACTGCAAAGCGACCCCTCCAACCCCCTCGACATGGGAGGGGGAAGCGGGGGCGGTCGTGTGTGCCAATCGAATGCAATTACAATATGTTTGGTTTAAAACAAATAACGAATCAAGTTAAAGCAACAAGCTAACAAACGAATGCAATTTCAAGCATTTGCCACTGCAAATCAATGTATAACTGACCTTTATACCTATTTCGTTGACTGTAGTTTGTGCCGCAATTCGAAACAATAACAAAAGTACAAAAGAACAACAAACAATGAGCCGTCCATCCATCAGGAAGGTGCCAGGAGCCAGCTCCTAAGACTTCGGCTCACCGAAGCTTCGATACCCTTGCAGTGTGTGTAAATTTAATTTGGTTAACAACACATTTGTACACTCTATTTGAAAAACTACGAAATTAGTTTATATTCAGACTAATTAGACATTTTCCACAGTTGAGGATAATTATTTCAAGAACACTTTATTGGATAAAAAAAACAAGGAAATTTCACAAGTCAATTAATTTGCTAATTTACAAAAAAAAGTTCAAGTCATTTTGGCGTTTTCTACTTATTTTTATTTTGTTTTAATTTTAGTCTAGAAGAAAAATATGAATTATCAATCATTTTAATTCTGTTAGTTTCCATTTTGATTCAAAGACTTGAAATGAATTTGAGACATTGAATAGAATAGTTATGAGAAAGTCAACAGAAATGTTTATTTCTAGAACACTTTCACCAGTTAATTAATTTGATAAGTTACGAAAAAAGTTCTGTTCAATTTGCTACATTTTCTCCTTAAACAGATGAATGCATTTGGAGAAATACATTTATTTTCATTTTGTTTTTGTAAAATGTGAATTTAATTTACTCAATTGTTATTATTCTGTTAGTTTGATAAGAATTTAAGATATTGCATAAAATAGTTCTGTGAAGGTCAACAAAAATAATTGACTATCAATATTTGAGGTGACAAACTTATTTAGTTGGGACAAGTTGTATCAAGCGTAGTTCAGTCGTTTATTATTCAGGGTGCTGACATGCCCGCTTAACATCTGCAAGGGTATAAATAAAGCATAAATAAATAAAAGCCGAAAAGGAAACAAAGCAAAGAATCCAAGATAGATAACCAGAAGTGTCCCAGGCAGCTCCTGTTTCAGTTCAGTTCAGTTTGAGTTTGAGTTTCAGTTTCAGTTCCGAGCGAACTCACATAATAGTTGACATTAAGAGCCGGGCCAAAAGGGTGTGCGTCTTGAGGCAGCCCAGCTAACACACACACACACACACACGCACACACACACACAGACACGCAAACAGTACACGTCACACACACAAGCCAAAGCAGAAGGCCAGGAACACGAGTTGCAGGTCTTTTGTACACTGTTCAATGTTGTATGTGTTGTTAGAGTGTGTAGTGTCTGTGTGTCATCTGTGTGTGTGTGCGTGTGCGTGTGCGTGTGTGCGAGTGTGTGTGTGCGAGTGTGTGTGTGTGCATCATCTATAATCCATCCAGTGCGAAGGCGAGTCCAAAGCTGTATGTCAATGTCCGTACTTGTCCATAAGCCAGCACCTCATTTGTTTTGATGTGTGGCGAAGTCTCGAGACCCAACCATCCCCCAACATGATAACGGGGTGGGACACACACACACACACACGCACACACACATGCACATACGCGTATACAAAAGGTTATCTAACGAGTGGGGTTAAGCGAGCTCTGCTTGCTCCTTGATCAACATGAACAACAAGACAAATTGAAACCCAACAAAACAAAACAAAACAGAAGAAGAAGAAGAAACTGGGCAACTCGCAACTCGCAAATCATTCACAATTCGCAGGTACTAAACTATTGTCCGAAAGATATGAAGGCTGACATATGTGTTCATCTAAATCGCAAAGTATTTAACGAGCATCCAGCATTTCGTCTGGCCTCGGACGGTTGTCTGCGCGCATTAGCCATGCACTTCATGATGTCCCACTCGGCGCCGGGGGATCTCTTGTATCACACCGGCGAGAGCATCGACAGTCTGTGCTTCATTGTCACCGGCAGTCTGGAGGTAATACAGGACGACGAGGTTGTGGCAATCTTGGGTACGTCATCACATCGATCTCTATTCTATTCTATTATTATTATTTGCCACTCACTCTCTCTCTCTATCTCCGTTTCGGTTGGCAGGCAAAGGCGACGTCTTCGGCGATCAATTCTGGAAGGACTCGGCCGTGGGCCAGAGTGCCGCCAATGTGCGTGCCCTGACCTATTGTGATTTGCATGCCATCAAACGTGATAAATTGCTCGAAGTCCTCGATTTCTATTCGGCATTTGCGAATAGCTTTGCACGCAATCTGGTGCTCACCTACAATCTCAGACATCGACTGATTTTTCGCAAGGTGGCCGATGTGAAGCGCGAAAAAGAATTGGCCGAACGGCGTAAGAACGAGCCGCAATTGCCCCAGAATCAGGATCATCTCGTCCGCAAGATCTTCTCCAAGTTCCGGCGCACGCCCCAGGTGCAAGCGGGCAGCAAGGAGCTCGTCGGCTCCGGCCAAAGCGATGTCGAGAAGGGCGACGGCGAGGTGGAGCGCACCAAGGTTAGTCCTTCCTTAGTTTCTTATCGAATCGTTTGTTTTCTCCTCTTTGTTTTTTTTTTGTGTGTTCCATATTTCCAAAGCTGGCTCATTGCGCTTGCTCCATTCTCCATTTGTTTCGAGTTATCGTTATCGTTATGCGTTATCGTTATGCGTTATCGTAAGCGCTGTTTCCGTTTATCGTTGATCGTTAACCCTTTATGAAATGCTTTTGTCTGTGTTTTGATGTGCCAATCATTTGTATATCTTTTTTTACTTTATTTGGCATAAAACTATCGATCAGCAATACTATCGATCGTTTTAAGACTCACCACTTCTCATGATTTCTGTTTCGCACACCTTTTGATTTCACAGCGTGTAAGTGTACTATATAATATATATACCTACATCAACTGGATATAGTGCATAATATGTGTGTCTTTATTTACCATATAGCAGCCACACTAATCGTTAATCAAAGTAATTCAACTAACGTTAACTGTGTTTTTGTTTGTTCTCCTCGATCAAGCAGTTAGTTATCGAGTCATTAATCCACACACACAGCTCAGCCACAGCCACAGCCACAGCCACAGCTCAGGTTTGTTGGGCCATGTGGCCAAGCTGGCTGGCTGGTTACCCGTTACCGTTAACTGCTCTACATGCGCAGTGTTCTATATAATTACCGTTACTGTTACTGTTACTGTTACTAACCAACTATGCATACGATACAATGTGACTTATGCTCGTTGTATATCTTTCTTTGTCTTCCTTTAACATGCTTACGCTCTAACTGTCAACATCAATATGCATCGCAATCTGTCTCTCTCACACCCACACACCCACACACACGAACACACGAACACGCTCGATGTTTTCGATGTTTTTTTCCGTTTCGCTGCCCACCCACACTTCACACACACGATACACACTCTTCCCTCTCTCTCTCTCTCTCTATATATATATATATCTTTCTCTGTCTGTCTACTTGTTGTGTAACTGTACTGTGTTTCTTTTTGCGTTCTTTCCGTTTGTCAAATTTGGCTGAATTGAAACTGTGACTCAACGAAATTACTAACGAAAAATGTATACATTATCTTTCCCTTTTCCCCCGATATTCACTCGAAACTCTCTCACCCACACACACACACACACACACATGTTTGCCAAACTGCCTCCCACACAAATTCTTACTCAAATATTCCTATTACCAATTCCGAATCCGTATCCGACTCCGATTCTCTCTCTCTCTCTCTCTCTCCGCACACACGCCACTATTTTCTCTCTTTTTTCTTTCTCTGCTCATAACTGGTCGCGAACCCAATTGGTCTAACCTACAACCTACAAAAACCCAAAACCAAACTCAAACAACCCATCCAAGAAGCTACCTGCTAAACTAACACTAACCGAGGACTCACGCATCCTAACAACCGCCGCCGTACCCTCACCATCGCCATCACCCTCGCCCTCATCGGGTCCACCATCTGCACGTAGTACCCGTGCTAGCAAATGGGGACGCCTTCTGGGCAGTTCAAGTGTCGATTCAGCTAGCGATACTAGCGCCAAGGTAGCCGTCTCGAGAAGTTTGAGCGCCCGCGAAAGTCTGCGTGAGAGCACTGCCCAAGCGAGGCAGAGTAGTACTTCGAGTAGCAATGGTGGACAAGGCAATAAAGTAATTACTCGTACCATTAACCAATATGAATACCACGCAATATACTATACTGAATACAACTACATTGATAATACAAGCAACATATACGTAACAACAAATGCCAAACTGAAGAAAGAAAAAACAAAAAGAATGCAAGAACCACTGCAAGAAATCGTAATAATCTTGATCACTTCAAATTCCAATCGGTGGACGACGAGTTCATAATTCTTGATCACTTCAAACTTCAATTGAACAATTTGTACAATTCTCGATCACGTTTTAATAATTCTCGATCACTTTCAAAATCCAATGAAATACAAATCTTGTACAGATTTTTGTCACGTGATTTGTGTTCTCTTTCTTTTTTTCTTTTCTTTTCTTCTGTTGATGAAGTCATTGATTAACCAAACAACATTACTAACAATGCAGACCAAAGTGTTAATGCTCACCTTCGTCTTCTTTACCGATTTCGTTTTGTTTTCTTCTTCTCGATGCCAAACTGTCTTCGCCATTTTGCTTTCATTTTTCGAATTACGAATTTGTTGTCGACTTTTCCGTTCATAATAAACAATGCGATAATCTCTCAATAAAGCATTTACAATTAAGCAAAGTAAGTTATTCTAGATCATTTGTTTAACTGCTAATTTAATTTAGTTGCTCACAATAAACACAATCACAAACACACACACACACACACACACACACACAAGATGAGTTGAATTGTATTGCTATCGGTAGCAAAAGCACTTGTGACACGTTCGTTCGGCATTCAAATTAGCCAAGGACACCGATGCATGCGATAGTAAACGATAGTTTGTATCGATAGCGAATTCAATTCCTATTCACTGCTATCGCTGCATCGCCGTGCTGCCAATTTCAACTAGTTGAACTTACAAATAATCAACATAGCGCGCTGCTGCTGTTGCTGCTAATCCCCAAAACAAAAATATTGATGTGTAGTTGCAACACACACTCACACACACACACACACACACACATACACACTCGTGTGTGTGTTTGGGTGTGTGAACAATTCACATATGATTGCACCAGACACGATAGTTTTACTGCGAGTTCTCTTAGAGTTTGTTGCGATGACTTGAAATCGATTGACATGTTTCTATTTATTTCGTTTATCGTTCACCACACAACAACCAACAACCAACAACAACAACCAACAACTTGAAACAAAAACATTGCTTGCCTTGCTACTACAAACAACAAACTACAAAACTACAAAACTGCAAACAACAAACAACAAATTGCAAACTGCAAACAACAACTTGAATTCGATTCTGAATTGGATGCCGAACAAAATTCGCTTTGAAAATGGCGCGCAAAAAAAACCAATAAAAATCCGATTGGAAATTAAACTGCACAATTCTTATCACCTTTATCTACCTCTTGCAAACAACAACAACAACTACAACAACAACAATAACAATAACAAACAATCAATGAATGAATGCGCAACAACAAAACTATATATGTATATATAAATATGAACAACAAACCAATTAACCGAACAAAACCTTGAATCGAAAACTCAAACACTTTTCTCATTTCTCTCCTGTCCTCAACTTGAACGAATGTATCCCGAACCTCAACCTCAACCTCAATCTGAACCTGCCATCATTTTAACCCGTCATCGATCGATCTGTCTGTCACTCAACTTCAACTTCAACTTCAATCTGTCAACCTTTCAACCTGTCAACCTGTCAACCTGTCTATCCACCTGTCAACTCTGCCTCCGCATCTGCATCCCGCAATGCATCCATTAAACGTCACCCGCAGGTATTTCCGAAGGCGCCCAAGCTGCAGGCGAGCCAGGCGACCCTCGCCCGCCAGGACACCATCGACGAGGGCGGCGAGGTCGACTCCTCGCCCCCCAGTCGCGACAGTCGCGTGGTCATCGACGGCGGCGCCTCCAGCGCAACATCAGGAGCAACCAGCGCAACCACGCCGGGCGTGGCACCCGGAACCGTTGCCGTGGTGGGCAGCACAGCAGCTGGGGCAGCAGGGGGAGCAGCGGGAGCGGGAGCGGGAGTGGGAGCGACTGGAGGTGGCGGAAAGGATCGCAACCTGGCGTTGGAGCGGGAGCGTCAGATCGAGATGGCGAGCTCGCGGGCAACCACATCGGACACGTACGATACGGGGCTGCGGGAGACGCCGCCCACGCTGGCACAGCGCGATCTCATTGCCACCGTGCTGGACATGAAGGTGGATGTGCGGCTGGAGCTGCAGCGGATGCAGCAGCGCATTGGCCGCATCGAGGATCTGCTGGGGGAGCTGGTGAAGCGGCTGGGGCCGCAGGTCGACAGCGGCAGCGGCCAGACAACGCCTGGCGACGAGATCTGTGCGGGCTGCGGCGCGGGCGGCGTCGTTGGCACGCCCACAACGCCGGCAACGGCAACGACAATGGCAATGGCAACGGTCACGGCCACAACGCCCGTGGACACTGTGATAACCATCTCATCGCCAACAGCCGCGGCCGCAACAATATCGGGTCCGGGATCGGGATCGGGATTGGGAACGGCAACAACCAGTGGAGCTGGCGCTGCCAGCGGTCTGCTAAATCCAAGTGTCCAAGTTGTGTCGAGCGCGGGAGGCAACGGCCTGGGGCCGCTGATGCTCAAAAAGCGACGCTCGAAGAGCAGGAAAGCACCGGCGCCTCCTAAGCAGGCACACACAACAGTCGCCACAGTCGTGGCTGGAGGAGCTGTTGGATCTGCAACTGGATCTGGTACGACAAGCGTGACAGCGTCAGCCTCAGGCCCTCAGGCAGCGGCAGCTGCAGCCACAACCAGCTCAGTGGCTGCTGCTGAATTGTTACACCTCCGGCTGCTCGAGGAGGAGTTCACAGCAGCGCAGCAGCAGCAGCAACAGTTGCCGTCGCCCACTGCGACGACGCCGCCGGCGACGGCGACGACAGCGGGAACGCCGACGACGACGACAAGCGCGGCAACGACGCCGACGGGCAGCGGACGGAGCGTGAAGCGCGAGTTCCTCTAGCCCAAGATTCTGGTGCGCCATCAGTCGGCGGATAGCAGCAGCTTCGAGCAATAAAACTGAGCCGCCATCTTGCGGCCATTTTCTTCTGAGTTTGCCTACGCATACGCTTAGCTAGTCCTAGTCTCTAACTCTAACTCTAACTGTAACTCTAACTGTAACTGTAACTGTAAACTGTAAAGTGTAACTGTAACTCGTAAATTGTAACTTATGAGATAACTACTACTATATAGGGATATACATATATGGATATATGTATGCCTGCATAACTAGTTCGTGCAACTGCAACTAATTTTAGATACACATGCGATCTCTGTTCCTAGGTGTCTCTCTCGCTCTGTCCCACTCTCTCTCTCTCTCTCTTTCTCTTTTACTAGTATCTCTATCTCGCTTACGCGCTCTCTTTCGCCTCTCTCTCTCTCTCTCTCTGTCTCACACACTCTTCGCTGTAAGATGTAACGCGTGCACTTATCGTCCCCCTCAGGCAATGTTTTTGCTCACTCACTCACTCTCTCTCTCTCTCGCTCTCTCTCTCTCTCTCTCTGATGATACACGCAGATGGGTGGAAATGATTCACGTTTATGATATGATATTGTATGTATTTTAAGGCAAAGCATATTGCTTACGAATTTGCTACATTTACTGCAATTATTTACCTTTATATACGAAACGATTACAAATATACGAGTATTGTAGTTGACCAAGAGGACGACGACGACGGCGACGACGAACTAACTAGCTATATACTATATTATGCTATACTATATATACATATACATATACATTCCGATGTATGTATGTACATACATTAATATTTTTGTGATAAACGCTAATGGAGGCAAAACTAGGCCCAATGAGTTGTACATAGCAGAATTAATGTCGCAAGCTCTAAACCAGACACACACACACACACACTCGTACCTTTAGTTTAATTACCAATTGATCCACCATAACACCAGGTGTAGAAATTAGCAACTCACCTCCAGACCCCTCGATTTACCTTTTGCAATTTACTATTTTATGAGTACAATATATCAATTGAAGTTGAATCGTCAACATTTTTTAGTGATGTGCATTTTGGATCGAAACTTCAATGATAAATCGATAACATCGGGTAAAAACTTCAATTCATCGATGATGCCCAGTGTTTTCAAGCCATTCCGCTATTTTGAACTTAATTCAACTTAGGCTTTTGTTAAAAAGTTAGTTTCGATATTGTCTATCTTCGTCTGTGAAATTAAACGACCGGTCAATGACCATCGGAAAACATCGCCCGAAAATCATCGATGCTCGATGCATCGCTGTTTTTGCACATCACTAATCTGTTCCCATAGACAAACACACACACACACACACACATACACACACTTAGGTATGTGCGTAGTTCATGTTCCGTTGATAAACTTGCAGCTGTGCTAGCTTTTAGTGCGAAATCAAATCGAATGGGGCCTAAATACATAGTTGGTGTATATACAATTCATAATACCCGTCCTACAACACATATAGACATACATACATATGTAGTTGCATACAAGTGTATGTACGGCTTGAGCACTCTTTAATCCCTTAGAAGTAATGACAAACAAAAAGCAGAGATGAGCAAAAAACCAAATAAAAATATTAACACAAAAACTATGCGAAAATCCCAGCCACAAAACGAAACAAAACAAAAAACAAACACGAGGCAAAAGACACAAAAGATGTTGCCGCAAAATGAAAGGACAATCGATAAAAACAATTGATATAAACTGCAGTTAAATAAAACGAGAAAATGTTTAATAATAATTTGTATATACATATGTTTGTATACATACCTATTATATATTATACATACAAACCACGTAGGGAAAGCAGCGAATATTAGGAACGCGTAATGCTTATGTAAATAAGAGAAGAATTTTAATGAGATACGCAAAATGAATGAACTAAATACGAGTATAAATTGTGCAATGTTATTTACAATACAAATTTCAATTCGAATTGTCTAACACCCCACTCACACACTCACACAACAAACACACGTACACAGACATATTTTGTGATAAAACAAATGAGAAATTAAATTAATTTATTAATATATTGAAATATTGTTTAGGCTCGCATTACATACGAAAAAGGCTTGCACTTGCATATAGTTTATTGTTACAAGAAATGCAAAATAATTATGGAATATACATAACAGCTAGTAAATACTATATCACAAACACGATCCACTCACTCATGTCATCTATGAGAATAATATCGCAAAGGTTTCATTACATTTAAGTCGTCGCTTGCAACTAAATTCCCCACTTGAATGATATTCTCAGATGCATACATTGATAGCATTCAAATTAGTTTGTTTCTCCTATTATAGATCAGTTAAGATCACAGTAAATGTAGATCGAAGTCCCCACACATTCCCATTCACATTCACATTCGCAAATGCAAAGAAAATACAAAACAAAAAACTATTAAAGCAATACGAACTATTTACATACATAAATGCATACATATGTTACATATGTACACATATTGTCTTCCCGGATTGAAACTTAGTCTAGTGTCTTGGGACTCGCTATGTTTCGGGGACTATAGAGTTGTTATTTATCTAGTTTTAGTTCTAGACCTTAGTTGTACCTAGTCTGGCTTACGAATTAGCGCAAAATCCATGTTATAGCTCTGATTTCAGTTCAGTTTCAGACAGCGCACCACCATAAAAACTCAATCGAAAAGCAATTCAAGTGGTATTAAAACATAACTTCAACTATACATATTCACATTCACTCGAAACATACATACCATACATACGATACATATAATATATATTCAGTGAAAAGCTTCGATGCATATACATACAAACAATACATATAATTAACGCAAAACTTTCGATAATAATAATGACAAATTTGTTGCATATGTTTAGACAATTTAAATTTAAATGAATTAATTAATAACGCAAAAATACTAATGAAAATTCCAAAAATACTAGAAACGAACTCATTTGTACATACATAGTTACAGATTAATAGTTTTTTTTTATATACATATACTATATATTATATATTAACTAATCGTTATGGCGTAAGTCGCACTGGTCAAATGGCAAAACGAATGACTCAACTAAGTTAGTATAAAAGCGAATTATTATATGTACTATATATCTAGCATATACCATGCATGTGCGATATATAGTATTATCTATAGGACTAGTGCTACTAGAGTTAACTGTAATATAGTTTTCAACTATTTGTTCAACTGACTTTTTGATTAGGCCATAATATAAAACTTAACAAAACCAAGAAGAAATACCACTAAACTACGATCGATAATATTATTATATAATATTGTGAAATGTTTAACCCATACGCTCCTCCGCTTCCAAGCTCATAAATCGCAGCGGAATATATAACTTATATAATATAATATATTTATATTGTTTTTTTTTTTTTGTTAAGAACTTTTTGTAGATTTTAGTGCTAAACTACACAGAGCCTTATACATTTATGAATGAACAAAAGTAACCAGAACATTAAAAAAAACAAAGGAAAACATTTAAATTTTATGAGTAATACATAGAAATTATTAACTACAACGTAAAGAAAAGCAAAAATTTACCAAATTATGAAAGGTGCAATTACGATTTTTAAGTCAGTGCGACAATTAGTCAAAATTTATATTGAGAAATGAAAAAATATGAGAAAAGTAATAAATAAAAACCGAACAGATATTTATATATATATACACCAGACATACGAGGAATTGCGAATTTCACACTCAAAACTCGAACTCACTCAACATTCATATAAATATTTTGGTTCACCCGAACCAGCTAAAGTAAAATACTCATTCAATACTAACAATTATACGATCACCTTTGATGAATTTACTTCAGTGATCGAATGTATATGTACATATATATACACTATACACTGAATATAAATATATGTATACATATATATAGATATAGCAGCTTCATTCGCCTAGAAGCGCCAACTGAAACCCCATACATACAAAAATCAATTTAAAGTTGAGCAAAACATACACAAAAAATTCAGAAAAATCCCAAAAAAAAACAAAAAAAAACAACCAAAAACAAAAGGAGAATTAAAAACAAACTTTAGAAGCTTTTATACGCCAGAATTTTTTTTCTAAGCAAAATAATAAGGTACATAATTAACACTATTATAATAACTAACTAAACAAATACCAAAAATACGCCACTTAATTATTGATGATGATATAAATTGTAATTAAACGATGTGAATATACAAGACACAGATACAAAAGCCTTACAAACACTCGAAATACCGAACACACGCCTCATTTTTTGTATACCCACTGCAAAGAAACGATACCAAACACTTTTGGCAAACTAACAAACAAAAACTACTCGTACATTTACGCAAAAAATACAAAATAAATTCTTAAAACATGAAAGAAACCCCTTCTTCGGTACACCGATGAATAAATACCTCTGCAGAGTGAAGTCAATTTGGCCAGAAATGTGAGTTTAGTGGAAACATCTCAAGAAACAATTAATTTGATCCGATGAATCCTTCGGAATCTATAATTCCAGCAAATTTGGTCAAAGTCACATGATTTGTGGCAACTCCTATCCGCTCCTATCATATCTATATGATACAGTCATCAAATTAGAGTAGATTAAATATTGAGAGTATAGTTTGCATTTAAGCTGACAGACAGACGGATAGATGTTCTATGTCCTCTTTAAAATCGAAGGGAAACTGTTTTAAAGCTCTGCTAGGGTATAAAGATAAACAAAACTACCAAAGAAAGTACTAAGCGTTATGCTCTAGACTCTAGATTCTAGTCTCTAGACGAAAAAGAACCAAAATTTTACAAAATACCAAAAGAAAACCAAAATGAAAAGCAATGTTAAACATTTTCCACCAACTTGAGGAGCATAGTTCATGTGTATACAAAAATGCAATCTGAATAACAAATAATGAGTATGAACATTACAATTCGAATGAAAATAATAATAATAATAACTATAATACCGCAAATGATTTCGTACATGCGCCCTTTGTTTTTGAACATGAAAAAGCTGCCTATTTAGTAAATATTTACAAATCTTACTGACAACAACAAAAACTACAAAAATAATTAAAAACTTATTATAATACGACAAAAATACCAACCATAATGATGCATTCCAAAAATAGTTCGTTCATATATGTATTTAATTGTGTTTTTCCGTTGTATTGCGCCCGAAAAATACGAAATAAAAACTAACATTAAAAACGAAAACTTAAACAATTAAAACTTAGAGAGCCATGCATATTTACAAGCTACATACAATATATAGGTTATACTTATACCACAAATGCTTGGACAGAACAATGGGCATTTGCCCCGACGCTGAACTTATGAACAACTGATGAAATTACCAGAAATATACCACAAAAAATCAACAAAAAAATTGAGAAACCAAAAAAAAAAAAACAATTAAATTAACTTTATAAACAAAAAGAAATATAGTTGTACAATTTATTTGAAAAATCAATTAATTAATGCTGTAATTAATGTGTATAGTAAATTAATTATTATGACATTAGCATTGATATTAAAACACAGACACAAACATAAACACACACACACACACACACTCATGTTAATAAATCTTTGACTATGTTAAAGAGAAGCCGAAAAAAGCATAAGCAAATGTGAAAATACTACTCGTATTCATTCATTATGAGAATTATATTATAGAAGATGACAAAAAGCTGAAGCTGATGAATAAATTGATACTTGATCTATCAGAGCAATGAATATAAAGAGTCGCAAACGAAATGATTTAAAAAACAAAAGAATGAAAGAAATACAATAACAAAATAAACATGTTTTTAAGCTCGTTTTATTTGCATTCTCTACTTTGCGGACACGGGAATCTATGGAATGATTTTGACCACGCCTCTCTCCTCACTATTGATTCCACAATTACTCCAGCTTGAAAGCAGATACTGATACTGCTGTCCTCTCCAGGAGCTAATCCTTTGGCATTGCAACACAGGCAGCAGTATGTACTGAAATATTGGCATCAACAGTAGTAAATACTTGAACATGACTTGGGTCCTGTCCAGGCATTTCCATGCTTGGTTGAGCGCGCAACCATGAAGCGGACTACAAGTACCTGGCTGTCATCCTTGATAAACGTCTCAACAATTATGACCAAAGCTGCAAAGATGTCGTTGCTGTGGTCCTCAAGAAACCAACTCTTCTTTCACAACAAAGCTGCGATCTACGAAATAACACTAAGCCCGATCTGGAAGTATGGAGTGCAGATGTAGTCGCGGGTTGCGGAGAAGACTCTCTTGAGATACAGGTGTAAAAGGCGACTAAGCAGACTGCACGCGCAGGATCTGCCTGCCGGGCTAATATCCTAATCTTGCTGTAAATATGTATACAATTATTATTGTTATTATGTTATAACAGTCAGTATATATATTGCCTAATTTAGAATAATTAAGCTGTCATAACGGTTTCAATAAATAAATTACAATTTAAACTGAAAACGAACGACTTTTTTGTTTATTGACTATTTTAAAATTTTTCAGCGATCTC